>OW679201.1:123851806-124049054 GCA_940337035.1 Agriotes lineatus | reverse complement strand
GTCTTACTTTGGCATGCTCCAATATTTTTGTAATTTATTTGTGTCATTTCCCGAACAAAATTTCTATTTCGAAAATTTATCTCTAAATGCAAATTGAAGGTTATAATTTTTGCATCATGACTGTTGATCTAACTGCAATAATTGTACGTATACAAAATATGTTTTTTATGGAGGTTGTCCTAGAAAGACTGTCCTTTAGAGCAACTGCAGGTTTTTAAGGTTGAATTATTGGAAATAAACATAACTTATAGTTTGACCATTCAGATCTAGTTTTTTATTTTTAAGGTTATAATGTCAAATTTGTTTATTTCTATGCACTCTTCGTAGAAATGTATATAAGGCATCGCACAACCCTACGATAATTATCAGGTATGTACTGCTTAATAAATGCAATAAGTGACGTTGAAAGAACATCGACATTATTAACCACTGCAATACCCTTCTGCTAAAGCGTTCTTCGAATGTGTGTATTTTTGTTTCCCGTTTGTGTTTTCCGTTTATTTTTTCAGTTTTAAATTTAATTGAGAACTGAATATTTTGGTGTTTAATTTGAAAATGTGGTTAAATTTAAGATGTAACTTTTGCATTTTTTAACCAATACGTACCTGATAATTAACGTAGTGTTGTGTGATGCTTTATATTGTTATGATACATGATATGGACAGAGATTATAATAAAGGAATGTTGAAAATTGAACGAGTAAATTTGGACAGTTACAGAAATTGAGTCTTAATAGATAAAAAAAAATTTAACATTAATTGATGAAAATCAAATCTGGTTGCATTATTCATTGGGATTCATAAAATACTGGTAGGCTGATTTGAATGCATTGAAATAAATAATTAATGAAATAAAAATTCAAACTAAGGTTACATCGACAATTGTGTTTGTTAAGAAAATGATGTATTGTTATTATTATTTAAATTAATTAAAGAGTGTGCATAAATAATCGTTACTAGTGGATAAAAAAAATTTGTTTGTAAAACAGTTACCAAATAAGTACTCATAAAGGCAGTTGTAAGAAAATTTATGGAAAATTAAATATTAAAAATTAAATGGAATTTCTGCATAAATTATTTAATTAATATAGTATTATGAATAGCAAGACTAAAAGCAAAGAAAATAGTTATTGTAATATTGGTATATAAAAATAATCATCATCGATTGAAAGTGGATTTATTATATTGGACTACAAGTGATTGGAAGTAATTTCATATTGGTTTTGTGAAGAATTGGATCGATACTTGGAACATCAAGTTTGAGCTGTCAGCGTACCTGAAAATAATTGGACAAAGTTAATAGTTGAAAATAACAGAAGGAGAGAAACTTACCTGGACAAATAGATCGTGTGATAGCAGGATTATGGACTACAGCAGTAAATAGGACGAGGTTTTGGAGGCAGATGAGTAGTTTGGAGGTGAGCGAGCGAGCAGAATAGTGACTGGAATTGGATTGATGGCACAGGCATACAACAGGAACTGGTGGCTGTGGTGATTGGACCAGAGGAAGCGGAATTGGCTGAAAAAAGTATTCTTTTTCAGTAACTTTCAGGGCTAAAGGTAGGAGCTAGTTTGTGACGTCTGACACTAGCATCTGAAGGAGTTTGGAGCTTGCATCGGTTTACAGAACCAGGGAAGGATTGGCTGTTGGATGTTTTGAAGGTGTAATGTGTTCGAGAAGGGCGTTGGTGGTGAGTGTTGTGCGTGGTGAGGACGTAAGTAACAGAAAACAGGTTTTTTAAAGTAAGTTTATATTGAAGTTTTGAAAACTGTCAATGTTGAAAGTAATTAACGGAAACTGAAGCAAAATTATCGAGAAAAGTCAACAAATTTTAAAAGTCAAATGTAAAAGCATAGTTGTCGGTATACCTTAGTATGGAGAGTTTGAAAAGTAAACTTTGACATTCAAATATAAAGTTAATTTGAGGTTATAAAGTTTCATTGCAATATTAGATAGCATGCTAGATTCGATGAACCCAGCCCAATGAGATAAGAGGTCTTGATTATATTAAATATCATTAAAAATATAAAAGAAATATTTTGAAGGCATAGTTTCCTTAAATAGGGGCTATAGCAATATACATTTCCACGAAGAGTGCATAGAAATAAACAAATTTGACATTATAACCTTAAAAATAAAAAACGAGATTAGGCTGGTCAAACTATACCCATATACATACCAAGTTGCACAGTTTAGTCATGAGAGGGGGCTAAAGTTGAAAATGAAATTGCAGTTTTTTTTTTACAAATTAGTTTGTTTATGAACGACAATTATTAAAATCAATTCATATTTAGCAGCTTATTGTAGTGGCCTGCGTGCCACACTTTTGAGCCAATTCATTGTGTTGGGCTTGAGTGATGTCATAGCTGTTTTACTAAATATTTAATTTTAGCGCTTATAGTTCGAATATTTCAAATCTAACTTTATAGGCATTCATATATATTGCTATGGTACATAGAGAGAGAAAATAATTTAAATATATCGAAAATTAAGTGCAAAGAATGGAATAGTATTCGTATAGTAATCATTGAAAAAGGCTAGGAAATATTATAATGCAAACAACTTAATGTTGCAGGATAATGAATCAAAGTCCTAATATAAAATGTCTAGAGTGTGGCATTCAATTTAAATAATGGTAGTCAAGAGATAGAAAAATATGTTTTAGATTATTATAAAATAAACAAACTTGAAAACTGAAATGTAAAGTATTTTTCGACTAATAAACTTTAATATACTCTAGTCCTAATTATCTAAGAACTATTTTGGCATGATAAATGGACTATACATGAAATTTACGTGGTACTGAAGTGAAAATATAACTCGACAATGTAAATGAATTTTACATGGTATAACTACAGGAGTGCAAGTAAATACAAAGATAAAATATAGCAAGAATGGAGGATCAAGATTATTAATTGGAACTATATAATAAAACATCAGTAAGAGTAACGATTTGGATATAATTGATTGGAATTTTAATACAAAGGATTGGCGATTGGACGTTCTTTTGGGAGTGTTGACGCTGCTTGGAGTTTCTGTGTGCTGTGCCGGAGGGTGTTTGGACTTGGTGGAGAACTGTCATCTTCCAGCTTAGGACGAGGTTGCTGTTTGGAGTTTTGTCACAACAGACTGGGTCCCATTGAACGGAGATCAACTTCCTGACGACGGAGGGAACATACATGAGGATTTGGATTGTTAAACAACGAGATTATTTTGAGGATAATCACAGCTGGACAGTTTGAGTCGACAACGTGATGGATGCAGCGAGTTTACAAGTGAGGTGATTAGTGTTTATTTACAGGTAGAACTGAAGGAAACAGGCTGATTCAAGCTACTTGGAAGTTTGAGCGTTGCAGGTTAGTTAATAATAAATACATGCTAATGTTATCTGTAACAAAGAACATTTAAAATTGGTTCATTAAGACAAAGAAAGTCATACTTACGAATTGATTTATGAATTTTATATAATTTGTAAAGGATCTTGATTAGTTATCTGCACAAGCAATTGCAAATGACATAAATGTCAAATTTATTGAAGTTTTAACATAATTCAAATTACAGTTAGATTACTTGATATTTCAGAACCTACCCCTGAGTTGAGATACATGCTATTCCTTTTTATTAAGGTTAAAACCATTATTATTAAACAAACATAAGTCTATAATCATAGCAATATACAGGGTGAGTCATTAGTACGGGAAAGCTCGATTGCACTTAAGCCGTTAAAGATATCAAAATGAGCCAACTGCCACTATATACAAGAAGTTATGAGGAAGTTTGTAAAATTATTTTTCGTTATACAGGGTGTTTAATTTTTTCAGGGCAGTATTTAACTTAATTTTTTTAAATGGAACACGCTGTATATTTTTAAAGATATGGATTTATCTTTTTCTAGGACTTATAATAAAGTTTACTTTTTGAAATTTACTTCAGCCGTTTTAAAGTTATTCGATTTTTTCTGTAAAAACGTGCGCTTACGGACACTTATTCAAAACATCACAGGGCACTTGATCGTAGAGATATCTAATTGAGGTTTTGGTCATGCCTAAATAACTTTTTGGAGTATCATTTGGAAATAAGAACGCTTACCTGCGTTGTGGGATTACTTAGTTGTGACACGTTAACTTTTCGAAACTTTGAAGGTCCATAACTTTATTTTTTCAAATGGCACTCCCTGTATTTTATTGATTAGTCGTATTCAGCATCTTATTTTACAATTTTTATGTCCTACATGTCTTATGCCAAAAATTTATAGTTTAGGAGATAATTCGGATTTTTTGAAAAATGCACAAATATCTCATCTATACCGACCTAGTGTGCCATGGAAACAAGTGTTCACGAGTTATTGTTTGAGACATCTCAAAAAGCACTCGTTTAACCTCATGTTTTTAATTTGTCGGGAAAATGAAATTAACGAAGGATGAAATGGAGGATATGGTTTATGTATTAGGTGAAAGTGAGCGAAACACGTTACTGGCGTCTAGAATTTATGCACAAAGATATCCTGGTAGGAGGCATCCAAGAGCAAGAGACTTCGGAAATGTGCAAGCAAGATTTGAAGAAACGAGCAGTGTCCAGTATGAGAAACAACGTCGGCGAAACCCAGCGACCGACGGTGAAAATGAAGATCTGGTTGTGCAAAGTGTTGTAGAAAACCCGCACACAAGTTCCCGTGCCGTAAGTCAACAACTGCAAATTTCCCAAACCAGTGTTTCTAGGATTATCCGTAAAAACAAATTTCATCCGTACCATGTCCAGTTAGTACAGCACCTAAATGAAGACTACTATGTAGCCAGGCAAAATTTTTGTTTATGGGCCCGAAATAAGGAACAGTTGGAAAACAATTTTTTCAATAACGTGCTATTTACGGATGAGGCTACATTTAAAAAAGATGCAAAAGTTAATATTCACAACTTTCATTACTACGACACTCAAATCCCCCATTTCATTCGAACACTCGACCACCTACATCGATGGTCACTTAATGTTTGGGTTGGTATGATTGGTAATAGGGTTCTTGGGCCGTATTTCTTCAACGGCCCACTGAATGGAGAATCGTATTTGCACTTTCTCCAAAACGATTTTCAATTGTATCTGGATGATTTGCCTTTAGATGTGAGAAGACGAATGTGGTTTCAACATGACAGTGCCCCATCACATAATAGTCGTATTGTAAGGGAGTATTTGGACGGCGAATTTGAGGGACGCTGGATTGGTAGAGGAGGTCCAGTACCATGGCCTCCGAGGTCGCCTGACCTAACGAAACCAGACTTTTTCTTATGGGGCTTCGTCCACGATCGGGTGTATGAAGCTGAAGTCACTACTAAGGAAAATATGCAGCAAAGAATTGCAGAAGCTTTTCATAGCATTGACGAGTGGATAACCCAAGGGGGTTATCATTTTGAACATGTTATGTAATTCTAAGTGCTATTTGTTATAAATAAATAACTCCAAGTTTCTAATTATTGTTTATTTTTGGGAACATGTGTATATTTTTGTATATCATAAAAACATGTTTAGCACTTTTCAGAGGTCTAACTTTTGTGCATCTGCTATGGGGGTATCTATTAATTTCCGTAAATACATCTTTTGTTAATTTTATTTTCTCGACAAATTAAAAATGTAATGTACAACAAGTGCAATTATAACGTGTGTCTAGCTATAATTTATTTGTTTTCCATGGCACACTCTATATGTATCGATGAGAAATGTGTGCATTTTTAAAGAAATTCTAATATCTCTTAAACTATCAATTTTTGGTATAGGACATATCGGACAAAAAAGATATAGAATTAGAGGTTGAAGACCACTAAGCAATAAAATACAGGGGGTGTAATTTGAAAAAATAAAGTTATGGTCCTTCAAAGTTTCGAAAAGTTAACGTGCCACAACTAAGTAATGTCATAACGTAGATGAGCGTTCTTATTGCTAAATGATACTCCAAAAAGTTGATTAGGCATAAGCGTAATCTCAATTAGATATCTCTACAATCAAGTACCCTGTGATTTTTTGAATAAGTGTCCGTAAGCGTACGTTTTCACAGAAAAAATCGAATAACTTCAAAACGGCTGAAGTAAATTTCAAAAAGTAAACTTCATTATAAGTCCCAGAAAAAGATAAATCCATATTTTTAAAAATATACAGGGTGTTCCATTTAAAAAAATTAAGTTAAATACTGTCCTGAAAAAATTAAACACCCTGTATAACGAAAAATAATTTTACAAACTTCACCATAACTTCTTGTATATAGTGGCAGTTGGCTCATTTTGATATCTTTAACGGCTTAAGTGCAATTGAGCTTTCCCGTACTAATGACTCACCCTGTATATATATATATACATACAGCACCATAGGCCTTAAGGCCTTTGGCTATTTATTCTATACTATTCACAAACAATAATTAGCAACTAATCTATACTATTCACTTTTATTTTCCACAACTTTCTGTTTTTTGCAATTTCTTCCCAGTTGTTTTCGTTTATTGATTGTAAATCCTCTTTCACACATTCTTCCCATACTCTCCTTAGTCTGCCTTTTCTGTTTTTGCCACCCCACTTTGCATTATACACTTTCTTTACCAAATCCTCATCTCCCATTCTTATAATGTGACCCAGCCACCTTAACCTACACTGTTTTACTATTACACTTAACTTTTTGTCTTTATAGCATTCTTCTAATTCTTGATTCGTTTTCCGTCTCCATACCCCTCCTTCTTTGATCCCCCCATAAATTTTTCTCAAGACTTTCCTTTCCCACACATCCAATTTTTTATTACTTTCTTGATCAGTTACCCATGTTTCTGCCGCGAAAGTTACTGTTGGCCTGATTATAGTTTTATAAATGCACTCTTTAATCCTGCATGATATCTTTTTGTCCCTTATAATCTTATTGTATGCCCCTATACATCTTGACCCTGCTGCTAACCTTCTCATAATTTCCCTTCTGGAACCTCCTTCTTCTGAAATCTGTACCCCCAAGTATATTACCTGTTCTTCTTTTTTAAAACATTGTAGTTGGTTTTCTAATTTTATTTTTAGTGTTTCATTTCCTGTTTTGTTTTTATTATTTAAAATCATGTATGTTGTCTTGCTCTCATTAATCTTTAGACCGATCTTTATTGCACTTTTTTGGAATCTTGCTATTATTTCCTTTAATTCTTCTTTGGTTCTACTTAAGAATGCATCATCCGCGTAGGCAAGGCACTGATAGGAATTTCTTGCTAAATGGTATCCTGTTTTCATTTTACTTTTTCTAAGTACTGATTCTAATACTATATTAAACAATGCGGTGGATAAGGGGTCCCCTTGTTTAAGTCCTATGTTGCTATCAAATGTCTTGGAGTCATGGCCTTGAAATCTAACTTTGTTTGCTGTGTTCCCTAAAGACATTTGTATTAGCTGTATTATTGCTGGGGAGAATTCCAGGTCTTTTAATGCTGTAATGATTTCTTTTCTCTTTATTGAATCATACGCCTTCTGAAAATCTACAAATAGTGCATAAATTCTTGTATCCCTTCTATTGCACATTTCTTGGATTTGCCCTATTACCCAGATATGATCGATAACTGATTTTCCTTTTTTAAAACCACACTGATAACTACCTATTTTTGCATCTGCTTCCTCTTGTAACCTTTTATTGATCATACTTGTGAAAATTTTGTATGCAACAGTTAACAGAGATATCGGTCTGTAGTTTTCAGTTCTTTGTGGGTCTCCTTTCTTGTACATTGGACTTATAATTGCGAGTTTCCATTCTGCTGGCATTCTTTTCTGTTTCCATACTTCTGTAATTAGTTCAAAAATTCTTTCTTTTACTGATTCGTCTGTGTACTTTATTAGTTCTAGCGGTATTTCGTCTATTCCTGGGCTTTTATTATTCTTCATATTTTGAATGACTTGCTCGAACTCTTCCCTTGAAGGTGCCGTTTCGTCACTTCCATTTGTTTCATCTTCTTTCTCTTCCCTTTCCCCCTTTCCCTTCCCTTAACAAAATAATTTTAAAAAAATGCCTTTTGAAGGTTGATCTTCAACAAAAAATAATTTTTTAACAATTGTAGGTGACAGCAAATATGAATGTCTATAAATTTCAAAGGCCACGACCCACATTACTGAGCAATCTGTACATTTATATGTATTGTCTCAAAAAATATATCTTATAAAAGCCTCTTTTGTAGAATGCGCCACAAAATCTTCAGCTGTATGTCAGACCGTCCGAAAGAACAATGCATTGGAATGCAAATTTGTGAAATGTTGTGGCAATCGGTTTTTGGTTGGAATAGAAAGCACCTTTGATCTTCTACCTGATTTGAGATTGGCCACCCTCTGTTTGCTGACCAGCGAAGAACTCGTTGGGGGCGGTGACCTTGGTTACGTTCCTCCAAAGGGTGGCGCTGGAAAGCACAAAGTTCATTGTTGCATCTATTGCAGCAAAATGATCAAGGGCATTCCCAGACATCTAATCAACAAGCATTCCGAGGAAGCTGAAGTCAAAGCTGTTTTGTCTTTGGGGCCCGCAAAACGTCAAGAAGCATTTATTCGTTTGAGGAAGAGGGGCGATAGGGCCTATAACGACAAGGTTCCACGAGAAAGGAGAATTCCTTATAGAAATCCGCTCCTCTACTCTGTGTCTGACTGCATTCACTGTGACAACTGCGACTGTTTGTTTAGCAAAAAAAACTTTAGTAAACATCATCTGAGGTGCACCAAACGACACCCGGACAAGATGAAACGGACGGTCAGGTTGGAAGTTATGGACAGAGAAGGAAGAAAGCCGTCGGGATCGGGCGTGGAAACTTCGTACGAGGCAACGCTAAAGGTTCTCCTCCGAGATTTGAAAAATGATGAAATTTCTGACATAATCAAGAATGACCCAATCATTCAAGACGTGGGGGTGGTGTTCTGCCAATCAGTTCGAGATCAACGACAACATCATAATGCTCGCTCGCACATGCGCCGATTGGCAAGGCTATTGCTGGTCTTGAGAGAGATTGATCCATCTGTGGTTAGTTTGGTTGATTGGATCGATCCCAAAAGATACGACACAGTCCTGGAAGCCATTAGAATTACATGTCGAAGTGATCCACGAAACCCGGCTGGAGATCTGGCAAATAGTTCCTTGGCTAAGCAGTATGGACCACTGATCAGCCAGGTAATTCACAGAGTCAGAAAAAACAAGTTTATCAATATGAGTAATCTCAACGCGTTGGAGGCTTTCGAAAAACTTCATTCGGTTGAATTCAATGTGCAGGTCGGTCGAAATGCCACCACTAGAGCTGAGGAAAAAAAATCAGAAACAAAAGACCATTGCCGTCGACGGTAGACATTAATAAGTTAACTTTACATTTGAAAACTGTGTTGGCCGATAGCATGTCGCAGCTAAATAGATCTTTTAACCATGGAATATGGAGAAAGTTGGGCGAAGTCCTTTTCTCTAAAATCCTACTCTTCAATAGGAGAAGACCGGGCGAACTGTCGTGGGCAACTCTCCAAGATTACCAGAATAAGCGACTGGTCACTGTGATGAGGAAAGAAAATACATGAACAGACTGGAAAGGCTATGCGCCGATCACTTCACCATGATTCAGATAAAGGGAAAGAGGGGTCGAGTGTTGGGGACTTTACTGCAGCCAGAGGAAGTAAAGTAAGTCAATAATTTATTCTTGTTACCCAATGCGTCAAACATACGTCTGTTTGCATGATACATTATACGTTGTAAAACGGAAAGTTTATTTTCTTTATCAAGTTTTTTTTGTTTGGAAAGTTTGTTTATTTTCTTTATTGCGTTGTTAACAATGAGTATTTTCTGTAACTGTTTTGCCAAACAACAGGGTAACTATTTTAATTTTGTGAAATCGAAAGTAGTAACTTCTTATGTGATAGGCTGTATGTACTAATTATGCCATATGCCATAATTTCAATGTCATTAAAAACAATAAAAAATAGTAGGAAATAAGGTGTCTCTTTAAATGCACTCTTGCAAGAAAATGAAATATCCCTGTTCGTAAACTTTTTTTTTTGGTAAATACAAAGAATTTTAATGCAAAATAGAGAAATTGTAATAAAAAGGTGTGTTGCAATAGGCTTCATTGTAACACTTGTTTTTTAGTATACAATTGCGAGACTATTGGTAGTTGATAGAATTTAAATTAAATATTAAATCCCTATTAACCGGCTGTAAACCGGCTTTAAAAGTTTGAAATAAGTGAAAACTGATTTTAAGATTAAAATGCATTTATTTTGTTTGAAATAAGACATAATATAATTACTATTACATAAAAATGTAAAAGATTAATATGTACCTACATTATTAATTCCTATTTATCTATCTTATGTTCATGATTATCATTTCTTTTTCCAGAGGCTTGGATCTACTTCTGTCATACAGGGAGAAAGTTGGAATCCCACCAGATAATCAGTATCTGTTCGCTTCCTTACATAAGGCGGGGCACCTTGCAGCTGCTCGTGCATTGAAGGTACTGGCACATCAGTGTGGAGTGAATAACCCAGAGCTGTTGACTGGCACAAATCTAAGGAAACAAGACCATGTGTCAGCTTTTCAGCTTGGATGACAACCAGATGAAGCAGGTATCGGACTTCATGGAGCATTCCAGAACCGTCCACGAACAGAACTATAGACTTCCCGAACAAATCAATCAAATCACGAAAATTTCACGTTTCCTGTCTGTGGTTAGTGATGAAGATCTCTTCGCACACAAGGGAAAGTCTTTCGATGAACTGCAAATGCTTTTTCCTACTGATGAAGAGTTTCATGACTGTGAGCAACAGATTGATGTTCCTGCGGGAGAGTTTTGTGAGGAGTTTCGTGAGGTCGACTTCCTAGAATGGCAACCTAGCACTTCCCCTTCACACGACCAGCTTGAAGACGAGCCTTCTAATTCAACCTACTTGCCTAAAGACCAGCTTGAAACTCCAGGACCATCAACTTTAATATCGTCATATCAACCAGGTAATTATCATTTTCACTGTGTGAACAAGATAATTTAGTTACAATTCTGTTGACCTGTTAAATTTGTGAGCTTTGTCCGTCACACTTGTTTGACCCGTGTTCATTCTCACTGCCAATTTAAATAAACAATGGCTTAATTAAAGGATATGAATTCGACGCAATATAATGAATTTAGAGCTTTAAAATGTTACGACAAAAAGGATTCCCAGATTTTATGTTGGTTTCTTTCTTAATCCTGTTTTTTGTATCAAATTGAGGTGCGAAACAATAGCATATACATCTCAGGAAAATTGACTCATTTAGAATTTATGACTTTAATACAGTATGTACAATTCAAGTCTAATTTATTCTGTCATTGCAGATATTGTTAAGACCCCTGAGAAACTCCTAGTTCGGCGACCGGCTTGTCTATCCTCTGCATCTAAAGCGTCTAAATCTCCACAATCACGAAGACGATACCCGAACATGATGGAGTTGCTGCAAACGTTGTCATCAAAGGCTAAAACACGACAGAAGAAGAAGGCTTGGAGCGTCAGTGAGGTGGCATTCATGAAAAAAACGTTTGCCAAATTTTTAAATGCTAATCAAAGGATGCCGGACACTCAGCTCCTAGAACGGGTGCTGAGAGAAAATCCACAAATATTCGACAGTTGCCGCAACAGAAGTAGCTTGTATTCCTGGATACAGTACCGTAGGGTGAAAGGAGACTAGGCGTTTTGCATATAAGCGTAGTTTTAAGCGTACTTTTATGGTTGTGATATTTTTACTTTCCCATACCCATAGGTATAGGGAAGTCTTGGAATCATGAAAATTTTGGAAATCGAGATTTTCACAGAAATATCCGTTTTGTGCCTCTAGGAACCCAAAAAAGTGGTTTTTAAAAAATGTCTGTCTGTGTGTGGGTGTGTGGGTGTGTGGGTGTGTGGGTGTGTGGGTGGGTGACGCTCCTACAGCCGAAAGTATTGCTCCGATTTTGATGCGCTTTGGAATGCGGGGGTGTATCGAAAATTCATCGACAAAATAAGCTTTTCAAAAAAATCCGAAACCGGAAGCGGAAGTTACGCATGTTTTTTTGGTATCACTGTTTTCGTGATTAAAAGTTTGAAAATTTTATCACGGATAGCGATAGAGGGTCATAAGACAAATCTGTTAGTTTTTTGCCGAACTCGCTAGGTTTAAAATGAAGGGCGCTATGATTTTTTGAAAATTTTGAGTTTAACGCCCTATTACTCAAAAACGGATGAATCGATTCAATTGATTTTTTTTTCTGAATAGTATATGAAGGCTAACATGAGGTGATATAAAAAGTGTTTTGAAAAATATTAAGGGGCCTAAATTACAAATTTTCAAAGTTTTGGAAATTTTCTAAGAATCATTTCTCAAAAACTGCCCACAGGAATTTGTTTAAACTTCATACACTGATAGACCCCGAAAAGGGCTATCGATCTGTTTTTTAAAGAATCTCATGAATTATCTGTGGCGCCCTCTACGAAGCTTTGAAGTTTGAAAATTTAAACCCCTTTAATTAATAAACAAAACAAGATAGGTAGCTGGGGTTTTCACTGAATTGCTCAGTGCATAATGGAGCATATGAATATGCAAAAAAATATTACACTCGTGGATATATGTAAGCGCACCGGGCCCCTCCCCCCTCTATTTTTGAAAAATAATTTTTTTATTCTAACGGTTGTTATATTTTTGCGTCAAAGAATCTTTTTCCGCGAAAATAAAAAAATCGATTTTGTATGCCCTAGAAAATATAATTTCCAGGTACTTAGAAAATTTCACCTCGGTGCTACAGCCGTTTTGAGGAAAATAATACATAAACTAGCACAGTGGCGGCTTGTCCACTTGGCGCCATCTACAGAAGCTCGGTGGTCACGTTTTGAACTACACATTCTTTTATATTTACCCGCAATTTACGTGAAAGTGTAAACGCTTATCACGGTGAAGACGTGAGTCATCGAGTTGAAATTTTGATATGTTGTAAAGACTGTTGAATAAAGACGATATGAACAGTTTCCAGTATGGGAAAGTCCAGGGAGGTAGTCACGTCCACTTTTTTAATTTTGTACTGCGGTGTTAATGTTGATGTCGATTAAATTTATTTACCACACAATTGAACAGTTTTTTTGTTATCTATATATGTTTATATTGATGGCTGTTAAGTTGTTATCTTCGGCATACAGAAGAGGAAACCTAACCTCTACATTATCTGTTTCATCTACAACTCTTTTGTCATGCGGGGCACTTTGCCAATATGTATTTCAAGAGAGTGGAAACAATTTTGCTTTTATTTTGTGTCGCATGAGTATATGCAAGATATGAGAGGACACGTAGACTTCCTTGTTACCGCCAACACTGTTTCCAAATCTACAAACACAATTCTTATCAAATACAACTGGCACGGGGACATGCGGTAGAAAATGCCCTACCTTAACAATTTTAATGTGCAATTATATGGTGTGCAAGACTGCGGTAACTTGTTTATACTTCATTTGATTCAAATACCAAACACGTTTTCTAGTGATAATTATAAACAAATAATTCTTTAATATGCCCATAACAGTAGAAAACTATTTTGTCTTCTCTTAAGTTGAGCAATTGTCTAACTGTTGCTGTTTACCAAATTTATGGTCATAGTTTTTGGGCTTTCTAATTCTAAGTGCATGTTTTTAGCAGGACTTCTTATGGCATTGTCCCCTTCTACCCATGGAATTTTATTGCCGGGCATGGCAATCACATACTCGTTATCTAGCAAAACTTACTTTCCTATGTGTTTCTGTAGTAAATTTAAGCAGTTTTGTAATATATATGGACAGTGGTGGGCTGCCAAAATCGTAACGGCCCGTTCTCTCACGGAGTACATTTGCATATAATAGTAGGAGAGCTGGTGACATTTTTTAGTGGTCATTTAGTTAAGGCCTGCTTTTTGGGAGAATGTTGCTGGAGGCATGTATAAGTGTCATCTGCAAGGATTATCCTTAATAGAGGTATCGGAGGGAGGCAGAACACCCCCAAGTTTCGCTCTAATAAGTATATGTCAAATTCGAGGTTAGAACCTCGTATTTGACATTTGACAGTTCGGTTAGAGTGTGTCTCTGCTACCGGCTCTGGATTAATACCACAGTCTGCTCTCGTTTCTTTTATTCGATCGCGCGGTACTTATATAATGACCTTTTAAGTAGGTATTTTATTTTCCACTGATTTATTTTTGCTGTTTATATCTGTGATACGAGGTATATAAAGCAGTCCATAACGCCCTAGGACTTAAAGAGCGGGCGTAATGATAACGCCCGCTCATTATGCCCTCTCGAACGCGCATAATGAGCGGGCGTTACCATTACGCCAGCTCATAACGCCCTAGGGCGTTATGGGCTGCTCTGATAGCTCTTAAAGTTAGTTATTTGCGTATTCAAAGTGGAAAATAAAACGTTGTATGCACCACGGGCGTTACTTGATGTTCATAGCACTCGGGAGACTTAGAAACCCTCGGGCCAGAGCCCTCCAGCTTGTAAACTTCTCGCCCTCGAAAGGGCATAAACATCTTCATAATGCCCTTGGTACATAAATAACTATTTCAATCTTGAACAACGTTAACAATCGGTTCGCATTTTGAAAAGACAACTAATAACCGGTTCGTGCAAACCGGATCCAACACAGCACTGTTATATTATGGAACTAAAATTACTAATACTGTTTGTCCTATTGCATGATATTAAAATTAAAACAAAAAAATGTAAGTTTGACCGATTTTCGAGTTGGCTTCGTACTAGTATGCCGGTTTTAAATTGACAAATGTACATTTTAATTTGAAAAGTGCCAGCTTTGAACAAACAATGCCTGCTTGAGACAATCATGTATGCCTACCTGTCTAGGTAGAAAATTAACCAATGTTGATTTTCGTAAATATACATAATCGAACCTAAATTAACGGGATGTTAAAATGATCATGAATTACCATGAATTGCTCAAACATCGGTCATGTGCTGGTGCAGCACTAAACGCGACATAAACATGGGTAATAGTGCTACCGTCTTTATATTTGTATAATATTTTATAGTTATGGGTATTATTTTAGTATAATTTTTTTAACTATAAGAGTATGTGAGGGTGCTTTGGGACTTTTTATTCTTGTTTCTATAATTCCTTCTTATGGAAATGGTTATTTTCAATCTTTTAATATTTTATGATAAAATTTGTTTTTATATAATTTTTATGATTCCTTTATGTTTTTTTAGTAATTATATTTGGGTTAATCAATTTGTTTATTTTTTATTATTTATTGTATTTTTAGTTACTTTTGATTTTTCTTATATTTTTAATGATGTTAGTTATTTTTTAGGTTGTGATTTTTTGTCTTATTTTATAATTCTTCTTAGTGTTTGGATTTGTGCATTAATAATTATCGCTAGAGAGAGGTTGAATAGGAATAACTATTTTATGGATTTTTTTATATTTGTTTTGTTAATATTAACGTTTTCTTTATTTTTAACTTTTAGTTCAATAAATATCTTTGTTTTTTATCTTTTTTTTTGAGATTTGTTTAATTCCTACTTTAGTTTTAATTTTGGGCTGAGGTTATCAGCCTGAGCGTATTCAGGCAGGTATGTATATATTTTTTTATACTTTATTTGCTTCTTTGCCAATAATGGTTTCTGTTTTTTATCTTTATTATAATTTTAATTCTCTTGATTTTTTTTTCTTAATTCTTGTGTTGATTCAGTATATTTGTATTTATGTACATGTTTTGTTTTTTTAGTAAAAATTTCTGTTTTTTGTTCATTTGTGGCTTCCTAAGGCTCATGTTGAGGCTCCTGTTTCGGGCTTTATAATTTTAGCTGGTATTATACTAAAGTTGGGTGGTTATGGGTTTCTTCGGTTTATTCCTATTTTTTTATTAATTGGTACGAAAATTAATTTTTTATTTGTTGTTGTTAGTTTATTTGGGGGTTTTATTATTTCTTTAATTTGTTTGCGTCAGACACATATTAAGTCTTAAATTGCTTATTCTTCTGTATCCCATATAGGGTTAGTACTTGGGGGTATTGTAACTATACATATTTGAGGGTATTATGGTGCTTTTGTTATAATGATTGCTCATGGTCTTTGTAGATCTGGTCTTTTTTGTTTAGCTAATATTACTTATGAGCGGTTAGGAAGTCGGAGATTATTTTTAAATAAGGGTTTAATTAATCTTATACCTAGAATATATTTATGATGATTTTTGCTTTCTTATTCTAATATAGCTGCTCCTCCTTTTAATTTATTAGGGAAAGTTATATTAATTAATAGTTTAGTTTCTTGGGGTTTAATAACTATTATTATGCTTATATTGGTTTCTTTCTTCAGTGCTTGTTATACTTTATATTTATATTCTTATGGTCAACATGGTAAGTTGTATTTAGGGTCTTATTCTTTTTCTTTGCCATTTGTACGGGAATATTTGTTGTTATTTCTTCATTGAATGCCATTAAATTTATTATTTATTAAGGGGGATTTTTTTTATTCAGGTAATTTAATCTTAAAATTTCGATTTGTGGATTCGAATATGCAATTTAATTGTTCTGGACAATTTTACCAATTTGTTTTGTTTACTTTGCTGTCTTGTTGTTTTTTAGTATTATATCATTTTTTTTTAGAATTTATTTTATAATTGTTGATTATAGGTTAATATTGGAGTTTGAAATTTTAAGGTTAAATTCTAATTTAATTTTTATATCAGTTCTTTTTGATTGAATATCTTTATTATTCATGAGTTTTGCTCTTTATATTTCTTCAATAGTTATTTTTTATAGCCATGAGTATATGGAGAGGATTTAAATATTAATCGGTTTATTTTACTTGTTTTTATATTTGTTGCTTCTATAATGTTTTTGATTATTAGTCCAAATTTAATTAGAATTTTATTAGGTTGAGATGGTTTAGGATTAGTTTCTTATTGTTTAGTAATTTATTATCAGAACTAGCGTAAACCCCGCGGCATATGCCGTATTTAAAATGTAGGACGAATTTAATAACTTTTGTTGCACTAAAAAAAGTTTTAAAAGCACGCTAGAGATTGGCAGTAAAGAAAAGTTCCAAAAAATATATTTTCAAATGGAAAGTCTCTGGAAAGGAAACGATCGCCCCTGGAAGGCGAGGCAGGCGTCCTAATTAATATGACGATGTTGGAACGCAGTCAAAAAAAATTCCGGAAAGAATTAATGCTCTTGTGACTTATGAGATTATATGTGAGAATTATTTGCTCCACCGAAATAATTTTCAGCTGCCTGCAATCTGTGTTTCTTTTCAGGTTTAAGCCGTTGAGCGTCATAAAAATATAAATGCGGTAACTCAAGTCTCCAGTTACGCCGTTACGGATATTGTTAAATAACTCGATTAATTATTATTTCTTTGTCATTTTAAACTGGCATTACTATTATTATCTTTATAATAGCAGCCATAAGTAACTGTTTATAATGTTTATGTGCTAGCGAGTTAATTTTCTTCTTAAATCGCTAGTCAATTAATAGTGGATTGTTCTACAAGTTAAGAAAAGTGAGAGTTTTCCAGCGAATGGAGAAGTTTTACGTGAGCATGGAATTTTCCAATGTGTTGAACATGCAATTTTTCCGTGTAGTTGACAAAAATATCTTTTTAAATAATTTTGGTCAAAGTATGGAAGCGCAATGTTTACTGTACTGTATAAATATAAATAACCAATATACATTATAGAATAATTGAAAATGGATGAATCTGTTATTAATTCATTTAGTTTCAATTTAAACTGCAGTGTTCCATAGCAGCTACTTGGCGCATTCGGTTACTTATCTAAAAATAGACTTGCGTTTTTCACATATCGCAGCGGTCGTGCTTTTAAAAACATGATGTTTGTATTTACTTATTTACAGTACTGCAATTAAAGTGATAATAAATAAATCGATCAAATATTTATTTACTTTTATTTTATATTCCAATACCAATATAATACAAAATACTATTACTTTCACTTATACTACATAAAGGGCAATGCCATTCAGTATTAGGTACAGATGTTAAACCAATAAAAATCAGATAAAACCATTCCACGGAACAGTGCAAATTACAGCAAGCAATCATAGGCGTTCCATTATCAGGACCCTTGTTACGGTATTAAAACAACTTTACGACACCCACCCAAGGTGAGCATCGCACCACGGAATCAGTCCTGAAAAACTGGCACACTTGCCCTGAGATTTGCTAAAAACAGACTAAAGGCCACGGCTGGAACGCTCAGGGAGTCGGGTGTGAGTCACACGATACGTTCTGGGCAAGCGTGTTGAAGCATATACAGGGTACGTCAAAATTATAAGGGCGCCACCAAGCCTGTCTTAACCCGAATAACCGGGCCTGGGCGGTTAGACGGGGGCGAAGTTTTCAAGACACTCCGTCGATAGGGGTACTCGTGAATTATAAACTCACACAACGATTTCGTGATGGCAAAAATACCTAGATCATGAAGAGGGGCTCTTTCAGCCACGGCAATGTCACCACCAAGCTTACCTGCACGCTCTGATCTCACTGGCCCTACCGTACATTTATCTTCTCAATGATGGGCGCACGCTGAAACAGAACATGCACAAATCGACCAAGAATACAGCGTCTCTTAATTAGATAAGCGTCTATTACTCAATTCTTACATTGGGGCAGCAAAGCGTGCCGCAAACATTGGGTTAATTCTTATAAATAAGCATCAGCTGATGGGCGCACTACTGTTACTAAACAACACCCATAACTGTACAAAATCAAGAGCAGTTTGACATATAAGTCCCACAAAGGGAACGTTTGCTCATAAAAATCGAGTTATGCAACAGCAAAGGCGACGCGAACAGCGTAGCTGTCGGCAGAATCCGGCGCCGCAAAGAGATGCGGCGAATTAGTTAGAAACCCAATTCGCAAGGCAAAAAGGGGCCGCGTTACTGAGATATATTTGGCCGAAAAGGGGGCTTACATAGCCTAACGCCCGCAGGCGAATTTAGAATATGACACAGCTGGTGCTACGCCGCCCAAGCGATCGATAACTTCGTGTAACACTCAACGAGCAGAACTCGACGCCGTTGCTAACATACGAAAGGTCTCGCACAAAACTTGGCGAATATGGCACCGCCCTGATAAGAAGTGATCGGGCTCACATGATAATTTGGGCAAACACAGCAAAGCCCAAATGAGGGAAGTGATTAGATTAAAAACGAGCGACGCCACTTCGCGACAACAATTTAAGATGCGAAAAGTACATTTTTAACGGTGCACATGATTTCACATCAAGTTCGCGCACATGCAATTTTACTGCGACTAAACTGGCGATGCCGCCTTACAGCACGTATGCCAAGAGTTCAGCAATCATTCACATGGCTAGGCGCAAAGCTCGCGCACAAGAAGTTAGTCACATGGAGTACCGCGGCACACAAATACGCCCCCGCGAAGCGAGCGTACAAGCGGAAGCAACACCGCAACAATGGTTATGATTCAATGGTTACAAATACCTTAGTTTTATTGGTGACGGTCCAAGAGATCTGCATGCGGTCCAGCTGGCGGGAAACGGGTTGCCTGTGGCACTTAATTCGCCGCTAAAACGGCCGACGGTGTGAATGGTCTGGATGCGCCCAAAATGGCGACAGAGGCTGGCGCTTCAACAAACGCCGCTACGACGGCAAAGCTAGCCCAATCATGTCCTACCTCAACGGGATTCTCGCACAACGAGCTAAAGGGAACACTCCCTTACGTGACGATGTAGAACCGGGCATGGAATTCCATCACACCTACGCCTTGGCGTAATAAGATCGCCGCTAAACGACACACACCTCCCTTGTTCAATGGCCTGAGTTGAACTCCGACTCTTCAAAGGCGAAATAGTTTGTGTAACACACTGGCTGAAGCGGCACGGAAAAACATAAAGGAAAAAGGGCTAAAGAAACACGTCGCCGTAACGGCACAAATGGAGGAGGCGGCACCCCACGGCAGAGCCCGGGGCGCCGCCGCCCGACTTCAAAATTAACCCGACTATAGCAACTGTTCTGATCGACGGCCCGTAACGGAATGCCGAAACCCCGCGTCCCCACGCTACAATTTAGCGGGAAGCTGGGGTCACCACGTGACTATATCGCGGCAGCCAATCGCGAGGCGACAATAAAACAAATACGTTCCGGTGACAAAGAGAGCGCGAGGCCTCGCAGTCGCACCAACAGCGTACTTTCTAGAAGGTTTGGAAATCTTGCGTGCGTTAACACCCGGCTGTCAAAGTACCAACAAAGGGGTGCCCCGGATGACGAGAAATACTGCGCTTGAGGCCAAATATGTGCAAAATCATTATTATGGAATTAGGCGATGAAGCCAAATAAGTAACTAAAAAGGTTTAACATACGGGCACGCTGCCCTAAAGCCTAGGTGGCTAATTAAAATACAAAATGACCTGACACCCTTACACAAACAATATATACTGTTATCTTTAGTTTGCGGGGCTACGAAAGCAGTGGTCCTTGTTTCTGTAACTTTTATTACAGAACATTAAATTTGTACCATTATTAACATTTAACGACTCTTTGAATACATTCCAATCAGTATTAGCTGCAGCATCCTTAACTGCTTTATTTGTGAAATATTTACCGAGAAGTAGGGCATCCAATACCGAACTGAATTTTCAATCCCGGGATTTCGGTATTGAAGAAATTCTATCTGGATCCCGGTATTCAATATCAGGATTTCCTGTGTTCAAACCGGGATTCCCTGTTTTCAGTACCGGTAGTTCCAGTATTCAATACCGGGATTTCCTGTTTTCAGAACCGGTATTTCTAGTATTATAGGTGTATAATAGGTAAGTAAATATGCAAGCAACAGTGACAACACAACTGAACACAGTTTACGCCGTTTATGGACACATCTGCTAACTGCTACTAGCCTGAACCATACTAATTATTATCTATCAACATGTTGCTCCATGTCTGGCGCCGGCCAGGCCGGGTAAGGCGACTCGCAGGCTCTGCGAACTGCGACGCAGTGCACACAAAAGCAATCCCAAAAATATCGAAAATTCCGGTATTGGGGAAAAATACCGGGATTGAAATACCAAATAAAAAAATTAGGGATCCCGGGATACCGAAATTTTGGGATCCCTAGATTGGATGCCCTACCGAGAAGTTCTGGCATAATCACATTGTTAAAAAACTTCATAGCAATAACGCTTCCTTTTTCCCAAAATACCTCATTGAAATGTATTCTTTCACGGAAAAAATGTTTACTACTCTATACCACAAAATCACAGTAATTAACTCCAGTAATAGCGAGTTGCATTTGTATCTCGTAGTAGTAGCCATGGTTATGATCTAATTTAAATTCTTCATCCTTTTTTTGTACACCTGCACATTTTAGAACATTTAGGTCATCTATGCCAATGTCCTTTGCGCAATAAAGACACTTAATTTCGACAACCCCCATTTTACCACCAAAAGGGCAAATTTAGATTACTATTTAAAATAGCATCTGCTTTTCCACTTAGATAACCAATATTAAATAATTAACGACACTAACTGTAGACCAATAATACTATTGTAATGTTAAACATATATCGGGTGAATATTCCGAAACTGAACATAGGCAATTAACATGGGAAAAAGGTTTTTCGCAGATTGCTGCTCCCCATTTTAACTTAGAGGGTTTATAATGACACCAATCGAAAGAAGAATTTTTTTCTCATCTAATGATATGCGAATTAGTTAATTTTCAGTTGTATTTCTCATAATTTTATCAAAAATTCGCAATAAATTCAATTCGGAAAATCATGTTGAGCCATGACTCGTAAGACAATAAACAGATTCAAACGTCACTCAAGTGACAGATTCATTATGCCGTTGGCGACTATAATTTTAATATTTCCAATTTTCTTTACTGAAATCAATTGGAGAGCCCCCTGGAGAGAAGCGCAGCGCCGAGGCCCCCCATGGAGATGGGCGGAGCACCGAGGGGCCCTCTTGGAGAAGGGCGGAGTTCCGAGGGCCCCCTTGGAGAGGAATGGAGCTCCGAGGGCTCCCTTGGAGAGGGGCGAAGCCCCGGGGGCTCCCTGGAGGGTGGTGGAGCCCCGAGGGCTCTCTTGGAGAGGAGCGGAGCCCCGAGGGCCCCCTTCTTTGGTCAGGTGGACGGCAGAGGGAGGCAGGGGCGGAGTGTGTAACAGAACGGAATGGCCCAACGTAATAAGCCTAAAAATGGTGGTAAATTGATTAGGATAGACCGCGCAATAGCGCGCGCAGCCCAGTTTATTTTCGATAAAATAATAAAGAAATACAACTGAAAATTAACTAATTAGCATATCATTATATGAGAAAAAAAATCTTCTTTCGATTGGTGTCATTATAAACCCTCTAAGTTAAAATGGGGGGCAGCAATCTGCGAAAAACCTTTTCCCATGTTAATTGCCTATGTTCGGTTTTGGAATATTCACCCGGTATGTAAGAGAGTGATTATGCTGCACCGATTTGATGATTAAGTAGAATTTTAAACAGATTAGAGTTAAATTTCTCAGGTGAACAGGTTTTGAGATACTCCGGCAAAGAATTGTATAAATAAGCTATATCGTAAGAAAAGGATCGCTCATCCATTGCAGTTTTGTGATATGGAGGCGTAATTAAATTTCTATTTCGCGTATTAACACTATGAACATCACATCTAAATTCAATTTTATTAAGTAAATAAGAGGGTACTTTATTTGAGATAATTTTATGAAACAATGTGGCTGAATGAAGTATTCTACGATTGTGCATATTTAACCATTTAATTTCGTTATGTATGTATTTATCATTTTTGGGGAGACTTACGTCTAGCAAGTAGGCCTTTATAGGCCCTTTTTGCCAACCCCATGAACAAGGTCTAGGCATGCAGAGTACCAGGTACCTTTGTCCTACTTAGAATTTTGCCGAGACTAAGGAGTTCCAACCTTAGCAAGGGATATTTTACATGCTACACATCGTAGTAACATGGGACCCGAGGCTTTACATCACTTCCGAATGGTGGCATTCTGTAGAGGCTTTCATCCGCATTTTTTTATTTTTAAAAACCTCACCGGGATCGGGGATCGAACTCTCGACCCTTAGATCAGTAGCCAGAATGCTTACCACTGAGCTATGGAGCCCGGCTTAATTTCGTTAAGTTTATGTGTTATGTGATCAAATTTTCTAATACCATGAATAAACCTCAGGCATGTGTTTAGCATATGCTAAATTCTTTTACTGTCCGCACTGTCTATGATTACATTTATTAAATTGTGCCATGGAAGAGACTGAAGGTCGTTATAGACCTCCTCATAATGAAAATTAGCAAAATCTCTGTAAGTATACAAAAAAACCTTTGCGATGCAATTTACATTTAATAGGATAGTTACAATAAACCAAACAGTGATCGGATAATCCATGTACATCAGTCGCACCGTAATTGACTATACATTTTTTATCGTTTACCAAAATAAGGTCCAGTAATGTAGAGCTGTTTTTATCATTTTTCAGTACTTTTATCATTTATAGATAACATATCTATGTTAAAATCACCCAGACACACTATCTCGTCCGTCATATGTGCAATAAGTTAAAAGGAGTCCTCCAAGGAGTCCAAGGTATCAATCAAGTCAGCGCATTCAAACTCCTGCCTTCGATAAACTGTTCCTATGACAACCGTTAAATTTTTTTAAATAATTTTGATCCACAACTGTTCAATAACTATACTACAACTTGCTGTAGGAATAATAGGAAATTGTAAATTTGTAAATCGATTAAGCAATTAATCAACATCAGCAGATACTGATGAACCTCAGAATTATTACTATAAACAAACTTTATACGACAACTCATAAAAATTAATATTTGATTAATAGAAATAAAACTAAATATATTACCATAAAGACATTTGCAGCAACATAGCAATAAACTTAATAGCAGAAAGATTGACAAAATCTAAATGAAGTTATATTTGCGAAACAACCAAAATAACTGAAAGTAAACCACAAACTGTAAGTATAGAAATACAAATAAAAATTAAACAGGATTTACTTTGTGTTCTAAAAAATGCAAAAGAAAATATTTTCCATATAATTTTATAGAATTATCGATAGAAATATATAAAATGTTTTTTAAATCAATTTTATTCAAACATTCAAAGAACATTTTTAATTTTGGCTATTTTACTACGGGGACATCAAAAATGATTTCAAATCACGTGACCACATTTTTGAATTTAGCGCCAATATAATTTTGTTTCCACTAGTGGCAGCCCTGAAACACCTGAATGTTTTCGTAAACATCACTTGTAATATTCATTGACGTTCGTGGTGTTGGTTTTCTTGATTGCGTTTGTTGTCCGTGTGTTAATTATAAAACAAAGTGCTTGTCCGAGCTAATTATAAATTTGGAAGCTTGCTAAGGTATGTTGACAGTAACGACAAAACGCATTTGTAATACAGGACTGAACGTTTTAGGTTAAACAATGCCGTTTACTCAGGAGCAAGACGCAGTTATTTTGATGGCCCACTTCCGGAGTGGCACCCAAAATGCAGATGGTTCTTGGACGTATTCGTTACAGTCATGCATGCAACAGTTTCAGGAAGCATTCCCAGATGCCAATTTAGATTACGATACCTTTGTGAATCGCAGACATTATATCCTCCAAAGATTTAACACGAAGCATTGCCTTTGTAAGGGCAAGTCCACCGGTAGACCAACGCTACTAAATCAAGAAACTGTTGACGACATTCAAGCACGGATACAAAGAAGTCCTTCGAAATCGATTAAAAGATTATCAATGCAAACAGGTACGATCAAAATCTTATGTGTTACATACATGCAAATCGAAATAATTATGATTACAGAAATCGCCCTCAAAATATTGATCAATTAAAGGAAGCTATACAAGACGAAATTAACAACATTACGCCAGAGATTCTAATAAATTTTTTTGACAATGTTAAAAAACGTGTGAGATTGTGTCTAGAAAATAGTGGTAAACATTTCGAACACTTTTAATTAGTTACAGCAATATGTATAAGATAAGATTAACTTAAATTTTATAACTTTTATTTGCTATAATTATTTTGTTCTTATTAAAAACTGGAAGACGTTTTAATTTGGATTAATTTTCGCACCTTGTAATGAATGCATTTCATTAAAATCTGTTAAAAATTTTTGTTTTCTTTGTGTGCATTTAGTGCACATCGAACAAAATTTTAAAAATGTAATACCAAAACTGTTCTGTGAGTTTCTAATTTACTTCAGTTTCTGCATTATTATGAGACCCCACCAGACATGCTTAAAGTTACGCCACTGGATAATTGAAATTTTAAGTGTTGCCAACCGCCACGAATTATGTATAATGTGTTGCCTATATGGCGGGATCACGTGGTTTGAAATCATTGTTGATGTCCCTGTATTATCTTTTGCCCTCATATAAATCCTGCCATTTTTAGACCAAAGATATTTAATATTCTTCTCCTTTTTATAATCTCTAGCTGTCGCAAACAGCTGTCGATTTAACGATGAGAGAGATTCATTAATATACACAGAGTTATTGCTTTTTGCCATATCAACTAATTCCAAATTGATATCACTTAACTTCAGAGTACGTTTTATCTTTCTGCACCTTAGAAACTCCTCCTTGTCATTTCACGATGATTCCTCTCAATCATTTGAACATCCACTTTAAAAGAGAGAGCATTTCCTACTGGGCGTTTTGTTTGTCCATCTGCTGGTTTGGCAGTACGAGATGCGCTGGAACTGCGCTCGACTATGGCAACGATGTTCTCCTCCGCAGCAACAACCTGATAAATAACTCGTTCGTACTGAATGCTAAAGCTCTTGTAGTCGGATGGGGCAGCTATGTAAATCTCTCTGCAGCTTGGCTAGCGGTGGGCACTGTTGAACTACAGTTTGTATACTATGTAGAATCTGAAATCGCAATAGTTACTGAAGGTATTTACAGCTTCACTTTTAATAAATTCACCTCTAGCGCGCTATCCATCGCTTCGTATTGCTTTTTGGCTTCACTTACAGCTTCTTTCCATAGGATTGATAATAATGAAAATTATGCAGTGCGAAACGCATTGATTGCCTCTGTTTTTGCCAGATAAAATTTCCACGCAAATCTTAGGTTATGTCACACAAGAGCACACAAAATTAAAATGGAAAATATAAATAACGAATACTCACTTTTCTACAACTGAAATGAGGGTTTCCTTCTTCGTAAACTAAAGGCCAGCTGTCAACACGACGATTTTAGCCCTGTTGCCAGATTTACACTGTACGAAATGAATTTGTAGAAACGGTTTCAAAATGTACCAGATTCGTAGAATTGTACCAGGTCTGGAACGCTGCTAATATCAAGACCACGCCCAAAATGGTAACTACACATAGACCACGCGCATAAATGTTTGACCTTAGGAATTTTTCTGCTTTATTATAGAGTTATAATTATGATTATGATGTTAAGTCTTACAATGCTGGTATATTAACTGCTCTTTCTAATCGTATTGGAGATGTAGCATTATTAATTTCTATTGCTTGAATATTAAATTATGGTAGTTGAAATTATGTTTATTATTTAGATTTTATGAAAAATGATTTTAGTATAACTATTATTGGTTTATTAGTGGTTTTGGCTGCTTTAACTAAGAGAGCCTAAATTCCTTTTTCTTCTTGGTTACCTGCTGCAATGGCAGCTCCTACACCTGTTTCGTCATTAGTTCATTCTCCTACTTTAGTTACTGCTGGGGTTTATTTATTAATTCGGTTTAATTTTGCTTTAGGGGATAATGTTATATTATTTTTACTTTTTATTTCAAGAATAACTATATTTATGGCTGGTTTAGGGGCTAATTATGAATTTGACTTGAAGAAAATTATTATACTACTTTAAGACAACTTGGTTTAATAATAAGAATTTTGGCTTTAGGTGGATATAGTTTGGCTTTTTTTCATTTAACTCATGCTTTGTTTAAGGCTTTATTGTTTATGTGTGCTGGTTGTTTAATTCATAATCTAGGTAACTGTCAAAATATTCGCGAAGCCGGTCAACTCGGCGCCGCCATCTCGGCGCCGCCACTTCGGCGCAGCCATCTCGGCGCGGGGCCAGCTCGGCGCCGGGACAACTCGGGACGGAGCCATCTCGGCGCCAGCCAACTCGGCGCGAGGTTATCTCGGCGCCGAATTCAAATTTGTAAACTACATTGTGCACTGCGTAAGAAAATGATTATAAAAAAATAATAAAGTGAAAAAAAAATATTGAGAATTTCTTGGAAAATCAAACACTGACGACCAGAGGTGGTTGCAAAGTGATTACAAATGAACCAAATAAAAATTGTCACATGACTTCCGTTATCAGTAAAATTTTACGTGTTTTTTAAATAATTACGAAGCATGCATTTACGAGTCAAGATAGAGACACATTTTACGAAAAAAAGTTTTCTGGCCTTGAGATTGTTCAGTCACCTAAAACTACCACACAACAAAAAATCTCATTGAAATCTTGCTTAAATTCCGAAAAATTGCACTTTTTGGATTTACACAATTTTGAAAAACGCCATTTTCTAAGTAAAGTGCTTTTTATATGACAAATATTTCTTTAATGTTTATTTTCTAAATTAAATAATTTTATTTTTAACATTTTTTTTTATTATGAAATAAAAAACTTTTTGAAAAAAGTTTGTTTTTCCATAGCCGTCCTTGTTAAAAGTAAAATTCTTTGATATGGGACCTAAACATAAAAGATAATGTGAGAGATCAAAGTTGGCAGAGGATTTTGAAATTTGGTATGGGAGCCTAGATGTTGATTCTAAACAACTTCTCTTAATAACTTTTTGTCGTATTTGCTACATAAAAGACGCGCTACTCTACAGTAGTAGTTATTTACCTAACAAGTTCGTAATTTTCCCGAATGAACACTTTGTTTGCAGCACGACCGAAGGGAGTGCTGCATGTAGTGCGAATTCGGGAAAATTCTTCCCGAAGGAGTTAGGTACAATGTTTTTTGTAACGAATAACTGAACATATTTAAAAAAATAAATAAATAATTATTTAGTGTTTTACTAATTTACTGAGTTGACAGCACAAATCACTAAACTTTTATGCCAATCCTACGCACCTGTTAGTTTTTGTCGACGTGTACAGCGCCTCTGGTGTTTGCAGGCGCAATTAAACCAACGAGGGACAATCCTCTATACAGGGTGTCTCAAAATTAACGCCCATGCTTCTGGGATATGATTCAGGGCAGGGCTGTTCAACATGTGGCCCGCGGGCCGCATGCGGCCCTCCAGGTTATTTTTGCGGCCCGCGGATCGATATACACTATACTTTCAGGAAACATGAATCTAGAATATACATTATAAATAATTGAAAACAATTTAAAATAGGTACATATGACAAAGGTACAAAAATATATCATTAGTAAAAGAATTTTCATTTTATCTTTCAACATTGTGTTAGGAAACAGTCCCGCCCACTTCCGATGTAAGGCTTGTCTTGTCTGTTGTCTCAGTCTGGCAGTTGCCACCAACGCGAATGGTGCTGTAGCGATCAGACACCTGTTTTTGATTGTTTTTTAGTAGTGTTTTGTTCTTCTAGTTGTTAATTGTTGTTAACTAATGATTACTTTAACAGTTTTTACTTATCAGCGAATGTCATTTTATCTAGCTTACTTATCTCTGTAACGCTTGCTCCTGTATTAATTTTTTAATATACATAAAATGTATTTGAATTTGATACATGGCATAATCAAGTGCTGCATCAGTTCGACGCGTGAACTGGCGATAAGAAATTCTAGCCGTAATGCGCGTGGCGGCGAAGTATGAACGACCGCGTCGTTTCCTCTCCAGTGGAAGCTAGGGCAAGTATCCCGATAACGCGGCAGAAGAGGTATAAAAGAAGATTTCACTGCCAGTTCCAGTAACTTGAGAAAATTCCTCCTTGAGTCCACCAGTCCTGATCCTGTCCTGTCCTTTTCCACCTGGGCCTTCCGGTCTGACTCGCTGAACTGTTTAAGGGAGTAGGCCTCCAACTCTTACCAGACCAGGCTTCAAGGGAAATGACGTGTGGTACTGTCAGCCCGAGAAGTTCAAATTTTCCACAAGAGCAAGACCGCTAGAATTCGATTTTACCTTGATTGTTGAACTTTCTTGGAAAATCGAATCCCTGAGGCTTTAACCCTGTCTTAATACGCTGTACTGTCTTGCAAGGCTAACTGCTTAAAAAAAAATTTCGACCGCCTAATCTTTAAACGCAAATCCCGGCGCCTCGAGAGGTGGAATACTCCACATAACCTCATTTTACTAATAATTAAACCTGTAACCTGTAGGAATCGCAGCCTCTACCCCGCTTATGAGCAACTAGAGTCCTGTAGCTGCCCATCATGAACTCACCTGAAGGGCCCCTTTTTGGTCATTAAAAGGCGAATTCCTGGATTTCGACATTCGATTCCGCAGCCCACAAATTCCCTGCCGGGGAATGTCAACATCATTTTCCGGCTCAACGCGAATAAATTTCATCTGCAGAATTTGACACCGCGCTCGCCCCAAGAACGACGCCTAGCCGTCGTAAGATATCAGCAACCTCTGCACCAGGATTTAGACACTAACCCCCCCCCCCCCCCAGGTAACTCTTAAAATCGCTAAAACTACCAATAGAGACCCGCAACACTCGCCGGTGCATTGGATTGCAGCTTGACCCACGAAACAAGACACCGTTCCAGAAGAACATGTTAATTTTAAATAATGTACAACTCAGAGTTATTTTTAATTAATCATTCTAACTAGCTAAAAACATTATATTTGTTTTGGTAATTATCTGGTGTTTTACCTAATCGAATATATATTTGAGTGAAAGTATTTCTCCGACTTGAGCTTAACCCGAGGGTAAATCTTTGACGCCCTTAGCAAGGGGGTGAAACGTCACAGCTCTATACGTCAATTTACATTAGTTGATGCAATTTTTTTCTTTTGTCGGTAGCTCAAGAACGGAAAGGAATTAACCTTAAGTAAATATGATTTTTTTAAATTTTAGAACATATGGTGTAAGTTTGTCGGTTACCTCGGGAAACACCCTGTATATCTCTTTTATATTTCAATGCTTTTTGTAATGTAACCTAAGCTTCATGAATAAATAAAGATTAGTATTGAAATATATACGTTTTATATTTATTACAAATCACCCACAAAGTCGCATACCACATATTTTATGATGCGGCCCTCATAACCTTCAATTTTTTTACAGTGGCCCTTGGGCCCCTTGAAGTTGGACAGCTCTGATTCAGGGGACTAAAAGAAATCGAAAATGAAGGGTGGAAAAATTTTTCGTTTGTTTTTTGTTATCGAGTTATCAACAAAAAACATATCGACGTAATCACGATTGCAATAGTGTCGTTCCATTTTAAAAACACAAAACAAACAAAAAATACTTATCAATATGACAGAACGATTAATAAATTTTTAACATCGCTATAGCCACTTTATTGAATTATGTTACACAACAAATTAAAGCGACGCGACGATAATAGTTATTATTTACATTTTCATCAATAACTCGATAACAAATGACAATCGGAAAATGTTTCACTCTTCATTTTTAATTTCTTTTAGCCCTCTGAATCGGAACCCAGAAGCATGGGCGTCAATTTTGAGACACCCTGTATAATAAAGGAGAACGATCCAGACGTGTGTCCCGAGGGCCCCCTTGGAGAGGGGCAGAGCCCCGACGGCCCCCTTAGAGATGTATATACAGGGTGATTTTTAAGTTGATTCTTTCCTTTTGCCAGGATATAAAGCTAAAAAAAGCAAGCCATTTACCACTTTTGCGAAATATCAAAACTAATAGAGGTACAAGGTGTTAAAGTTTCAAAGTATGAACTAAAATTACTTAACGAAAATTAAACTAAACCAAATCTAACTTAAATGATCAAAATTATCAGCATTCGCTTTTACACACACATTTCGCGTATAAGAGCGATGCGGCAGCGGCATTTTGACGACATTCCCAGTAAATAATAAGCATATTCACTCATTCATTATTTTCATAAACATGAGCCATTATTGCAGCAATAACATTAAGAAAATTACAATGGAAAACTAGTTGACAGATCATTGCTTGACAACAGAGATTAACAAAAATAAAATTGTCCAGCCGCCTTTGCGCCAAAGTTTAGTTTTTAATTTGAAACTTTGACACCCTGTACCTCAGTTAGTTTTGATATTTGGGAAAAGTGGTAAATAACAAAATACTTATTTTTTTAGCTTTATTTCCTGGTAAACGGAAAGAATCAACTTAAAAATTACCCTGTATATAGGGTGTCCAGAAAATACATGTACAACGGAAGACCACCATATATACAAAGTTGCTTAGTTTAGTCGCTAGAGGGCTTTAAAAATGATTAATTTTTTTAAATGCTTTAACCCCCTGAATAATCACTTATAATACCATGAGTAGTCAAAGATATGTCGAATATTTTGCCGTGGTATCACGAATGTCCATTGCGCTTAGTATCGATTAGGACGAGTGCGCCAGCACGAGTACTAATTTTAAGCGCAATGGACATGAGTAGTGATACCATCGCAAAAATATTCTACTTAACTTTGACTAAGAATGGTATTCGAGAGACTATTCACTGAACCAAACTACTTTTTCAAATTAGTTTTCAGTAAATCTAGCACGAAACTACGCAATTTCTATAGTAACAGAACACTAATATTGACTTTTTCTAATAAATTTGTTAAATTTGTTTAAAATATTTACTATACCACTAGTGAAAATTGTCGATTATTTTCACTAGCGAAAATTGTCAAAAAATATTCACTATACCACTAGTGAAAATTGTCGATTATTTTCACTAGTGAAAATTGTCAATATAGTTAATTTTTATTGGCTCAAAGACGTCAAATCTTGTATTTTTATTGGTCAGTTTTTGGTAGATGACAAGTGAGTTGAATAGTCACTACAATTTTACTTTAATTTAGAAGCTTTCCTCTCTTACAATATTTTAGTTGGGTGAACGGTTTAGCCACAAAAAAAGTATTTTCTAAATTCCTAAAAGCCTAGTGTTAAGTAACAGTTACTGATTCAGGCTTGTAGAAATTTAGAAACTATTTATGTGGCTAAACCGTTTACCCAACAAAAATTTTGTAAGAGCGGAAATAGCTTCTAAATTAAAGTAGCTATTCACAAAAAAACATTGGTAGTGATTATACAGGTGGTTAAAAAAATATGGATGGATAACTTATTGTAACGTTTTTAAACACCCTGTAATTTTCGAAATTAAAGTTTATTCCACAAAGTTGTAGTTTACTGGTACAAACGCATGGCTAAAACATGAATAAAATCTATCAAAGGTTTTTCGACTTATTTGAAAAATTTAAAAAAGGCTAATCATTTTTGAAGACCTCTAGCGCCTAAACTAAGCAACTTTGTATACAGGGTGTCAGGAAAGTCAACCGTGGCACTTCTGGAGCTGCTAAGAGACGCTATATGGAGTCGAAAAGTCCTAATCCATTTTTGGCTTAGAAGCATAATTTCTTCAGAATTCACTGTTGAAATTGGTACCGCAAATTTTGTGAACCGCTGTATGGTACCTACTGCATTTTTGTGTTTTTGATGTTTTTTTGTCAATTAATTAATGTCAATGTAATAAATAATTGCGTGTTTTACTTTTGTAGTAAAAATATACACCGTGCAGGAGTATGCTGATATGTTTTTTGTGTATGGTGTTCTGGTGCTGTTGGGTCTGTGAGTACGTCGATATTTTGTCTTCATTGTTAGATTTAAAATTATCAAACTCCCTTTTAAAAGTGTTCTAAAAGCTAATAAATTATGTATGTAGACGGTATATGTGACAATTGTTTTCCCAGCCTATCTCAAGACACTGCGTCAAGCCTCCAATTTAAGGCAAAGTACAGCAGTTCTCAAATTTTTCTTTCCATTTTCAACATTCGTTTTTACGAAAACTATGCTTCTAAGCCAAATATGAATTAGAACTTTTCGACTCCATATAGCGCCCCTAGTATCTCCAGAAGTGACACTGTTGACTTTCCTGACACCCTGTATAGGTAAGTTGAATTAAATCATCATACTTTGGGCCAAGGAACTTGTGGTCTTTCGTTGTACACGTATTTTCCGGACACCCTGTATACAGTGTGTCCCCGGATAGGTGAAACGACTCTTGTAAAAGGTAAAAAATTCTCGATTTAAATTTTCATTTTTTGGGGTTCAGCTCTGCTTGGTTAAAGGCGAATTTCGAACAGCATTTCAGTTTGGAAAAATCAAGTATGCCTTTGAAGTTTTCAAAAAACCTATTTTACTGTAGAGTAGCGTGCCTTTTATGTAGAAAATACGACAAAAAGTTATTAAGAAAAATTGTTTAGAATCAACATGTAGGCTCCTATACCAAAATTGTTTAGGTCCCATATCAAAGAATTTTACTTTTAACAAAAACTGCTATGGAAAAACAAATATTTTTAACAAAGTTTTTTATTTCATAATAAATTTCAATGCATGTTTCGTAATTATTTTAAAAAAATGTAAAATTTTACTGATAACGGAAGTCATGTGACAACTTTTGTTTGGCCCATTTGTAATCACTTTGCAATTACCTTTGGTCGTTAGTGTTTGATTTTCCAAGAAATTCTAAATATTTTGTATTCATTTGATGCCAGCTTTTTGGGGATCACTTTATTTATTATTTGTTTATTATTTACTTACGTAGTCCACACTGTAGTTTGCGAATTTAAATTCGGCGCCGAGATGGCCTCGCGCCGAGTTGGCTGGCGCCGAGATGGCTCCGCGCCGAATTGTCCCTGCGCCTAGCTGGCCCCGCGCCGAGATGGCGGCGCCGAGTTGTCCTAGACTCAGATATTCGTTATATGGGGGTTTTTATTAATCAAATACCATTAACTTGTTGTTTTTTTAATATTTCTATTTTTTCTTTATGTGGATTATCTTTTTATCGGGATTTTATTCAAAGGATCTCATTTTAGAAGTTTTTTCAATAAGGTATTTGAATTTATTTATTTATTTAATTTTTTATTTTTCTACAGGTTTAACTGTTTGTTATTCTGTTCGTTTAAGTTATTATACTTTATTTGGTGATTATAATTATTATAGTTTACATCATCTTAGGGACAGTGGATTAATTACATTAAAGGGTATATCTGGATTAATTTTTTTAGTTGTATTTTGGGATAGAATACTTATTTGGGTAATGTTTCCTACCTCTTATTTTATTTGTTTACCTGATTTAATGAAAATAATAGTTTTAGTTGTTATAATTCTTGGAATTATTTTTGGTTATGGGTTTTCTAAGTTTATATTAAATTATAATCTTAAGGCTATGAAGTGTATAACTTCTAAGTTGTTTTTTTCTTCTATATGAAATCTTCTTTATTTATCTACTTTCGGGGTTAATTATTACCCAGTTTTATTGGGTCGTGTATATTATAAAAGTTTTGATCATGGTTGATCAGAATTTTTTGGAAGGCAAAATATTTATTTAAATATGAGTGCTGGTTCTTCGTTTTTACATATTTTGTTTAATAATAATTTAAAAATGTTTATTTCTTTACTTGTTGTTTGAATTATTTATTTATTTTTTTTTATACTTTAATAGCTTATTTAGAGAGCATGATATTGAAGATATTAAGGAGATTTTAAATCTTAAAGTATTTATAAAAATTTACTTTTAATTTTACAATGAAAATGTAATGTTTTATTTTAAACTATATAAATTTAATAGAAATATTAACGGAGTTTCACTGCTAAAGATTAAAGTTAAAGGTTTTTCTTATATCTTATATTTCTTTAATTGAAGAAATTGTCTTATTGATATCATTAACAGTGATATAGCTCTATTTTGGTTTCAATTAAAATTTTAAATAAGGATGATTACTTTATCATCAAAGGGTTAGGTCGACATTAACTACAATTATTGTTTCTTATTTAAGATAAGTTGATTATATCAATATTTTTTAAATGCAAGTTAAATGTTTTTATTAAACTATTATCCTAATAAGCTCAATTTAGTGCACCTTGTTTTCATTCATGATATAATCCAATTAGAAGAATAAATAAAAATACTCTTATTACCGTTGAGAAGTTAATTAAATTAGAAATTTTTATTGTAATAATAAGAGGTAATAGTAAGGTGATTTCTATATCAAAGATTAGAAAAATTACTGCAATAAGAAGGAATTGAAGTGAAAATGGAATTCGTGCTGATGATTTAGAGTCAAATCCGCATTCAAATGGGGATCTTTTTTCTCAATCAATAAATGTTTTTTTGAGATGATATTTGCAATTATTATTATGAGTATTTTAATAATATAAATTAATATTGAAATTGTTGTTATTATAAATATTATTTATACTAATTTTTAATTAGATCTTTAATTGGAAGCTAAAAATAATCTTATATACTATATAAATATCAACTTCATCAATAGATAGAAATGTAAAGGAATAATCATACTACATCAACAAAGTGCCAATATCATGCAGCTGCTTCAAATCCGAAGTGGTGAATGGGGGAGAAATGATTAAATACTTGTCGTAAAAAGCATACTGTTAAAAAGATTGTTCCAATAATTACATGTAATCCATGAAATCCTGTTGCTATGAAAAATGATGATCCGTAAACTGAATCTGCAATAGTAAATGGTGATTCGTAGTATTCGTATGCCTGAAGTATAGTAAAATAAATTCCTAATACGATTGTTAATGCTAATCTATAAACAGCTTGTTTGTAATCATTTTCTGTTAATCTGTGATGTGCTCATGTTACAGTGATTCCTGATGAAATTAGGATTAAGGTATTTAGTAAAGGAATTTGAATAGGGTTAAATGTTTGGATTCCTTTTGGAGGTCAAATTATTCCTAGTTCAATAGAGGGGGTTAATCTTCTGTGGAAGAATCCTCAGAAGAATGAAACAAAGAATAGAACCTCTGATGTAATAAATAAAATTATTCCTCATCGTAATCCCAGTGCAACAGCTGTTGTGTGTAGTCTTTGAAATGTTCCTTCTCGTGTGATATCACGTCATCATTGGTATATAATTAGTAATGTATTAATAAATCCTAATAAAAATAAAGATACTTCATATATATGGAATCATTTGATTAATCCTATTATTATTGTTATTGCTCTAAATGCCCCTAGAATTGGTCATGGGCTAACGTCTACTAAATGAAATGGGTGATTTTTATGCGAATTCATTAGTTCACTTCTCTAGAGTATAATGTTCTTAAAATTTAAAATACATAGCATTGAATTACTGCTACAGCAGATTCTAGAATTAATAGTAAAAGTTGTGTCATAATTAATAAATTGATTATTACCAATGAAAGTTTTGTTTCGGTGTTTCCAAGTAGAGTTAATAGTAGGTGTCCTGCAATTATATTTGCAGTTAATCGAATAGCTAATGTTCCTGGTCAAATGACATTTCTAATTGTTTCAATACAGACTATAAATGGTATAAGGACTGGGGGAGTTCCTTGTGGAACTAGGTGGGCAAATATATGTATGGTATTATTAATTCATCCCGTAAATTATGAATCTTACCCATAAAGGTAAGGCTAAGGATAGTGTTAGTACTAGATGTCTTGTTCTTGAGAAGATATATGGAAATAAAGATAAAACATTATTAAATAAGATTATTGAAAATAATGAAATGAAAATAAGTGTTGATCCCTTTATTTTATTAATTTTAAGTAGAATTTTAAATTCATTGTGTAATGTTGATGTAATTTTTACTCATATGAAGTTAATTCGAGATGGGATTAGTCAAAATATACTTGGAAGAAAAATTAGTCCTAATAGAGTTCTTGATCAGTTTAGTGATAAATTAGTTCTTGTTGCTGGGTCAAAGGTTGAGAATAGATTTGTTATCATTTTCAGTTAATAGATTTTAGTTTTGGTGTTCTTTTTGATTGTGTATTTCTGTATATGAAAGAGAAATAATTTAATGAATTTAAGATTAGGAATGTTATTACGAATAAAATAAATAAATTTAATCAACTCAAAGGGGCTATTTGTGGAATCAAAAATTATTAATTTTAATTAATAATTTTAACTTGACAAGCTAATGTTATATTTTAGTTAAATTTTTCATTAGAAGTAGTTGCCAATCTACTATAGAGTGGTTTAAGAGACCATTACTTGCTTTCAGTCATCTAATGAATAAGATTTAATTCAGTTAATAAACCTCTTTGGAGAAATTCTCTCGATTACGATTGGTATAAATCTATGGTTAGTTCCGCAAATTTCTGAACATTGGCCATAAAAAATTCCTGATCGATTTAAGAAAAAAGTTGTTTGATTTAGTCGTCCAGGTGAGGCATCAATTTTAACTCCTGCTGATGGAATTGCTCAGCAGTGAATTACATCCGTTGAAGATACTATTATTCGAATTTGTGACTTGAAAGGTAGGGGAAGTCGATTATCAACATCTAGCAGACGAAAATTAAATGGTTTTATTTCATTTATTGGAATTATATAGGAATCAAAATCAATGGATTCAAAGTCTGATAATTCGTAGGATCAATATCATTGATGTCCATTTGATTTTGTTGATACTAGTGGACAATTGATTTCATCTAATAAATATAAAATTTGTAAAGATGGTAGTGCAATAAAAATTAATGTAACTGCTGGGGCAATACTTCAGATTAATTCAATTGTTTGTCCTTCTAGAAGAAAACGGTTGATATATTTATTTGTAAAGAGTGTTGCTATGATATATCTAACAATTAATGTAATTATTACTAGGATTATTATTGTATGATCATGAAAGAATGTTAATTGTTCTATTAGTGGTGAGGCTCTATCTTGAGCATTAATGTTTAGTCAGGTTGCCATGTTTATTCTAAAAAAAGCTTTGCTTTATATATGAAGCTTAAATTCATCGCACTATTCTGCCATATTAGAATAAAGTTAGTTTGTTAGTAAGGTAATTCAGAATATCTATGCTCAGCTGGGGGATATTTTTGTAATCATTCAATTGATGATGATATTTGATTTGAAAATACATTTTTACGTAATGATGTTATTCTTTCTCATATAATGAAAATGAAGAATAAAATTCTAACTGTGGAGATTAATGATCCTACTGATGAAATTAAATTTCATGATAAGTAGGCATCAGGATAATCTGAATATCGTCGTGGTATTCCTCTTAACCCTAAAAAGTGTTGAGGGATGAATGTTATGTTTACTCCAATGAATATTGTAAAGAATTGTACCTTTAGTAATTTATTATTTAATGAAAATCCTGTGGATAGAGGGAATCAGTGGATTAATCCTCCTATAATGGCGAATACTGCACCTATTGATAGAACATAATCGAGATGGGCAACCACATAATAGGTATCATGTAGGATAATATCAATAGAGGAATTAGCTAATACAACTCCTGTTAATCCTCCTACGGTGAATAAGAAAATAAAGCCTAGTGCTCATAGTATTTGGGGTGAATAGTTAATTTGAGTTCCGTGTAGTGTAGCTAGTCATCTAAAAATTTTAATTCCTGTTGGAACAGCAATAATTATTGTTGCTGAGGTAAAATATGCTCGGCTGTCTACATCTATTCCTACAGTAAATATATGATGAGCTCAGACTACAAATCCAAGAAGTCCAATTGCTATTATAGCGTAAATTATTCCAATTGAACCAAATGTTTCCTTTTTTCCTCTTTCTTGACTAACAATATGGGAGATTATTCCAAATCCAGGTAGAATTAGAATGTATACTTCTGGGTGCCCAAAGAATCAAAATAAGTGTTGGTAGAGAATAGGGTCTCCTCCTCCTGCCGGGTCAAAAAATGATGTATTTAAGTTTCGGTCAGTTAGTAATATTGTAATTGCTCCAGCCAAAACGGGTAAGGATAAAAGAAGTAACAGTGCAGTAATCGCTACTGCTCAAACGAATAAAGGTATTCGATCAAATGTAATTCCTGTTGATCGTATATTAATTACCGTTGAAATAAAATTTACTGCTCCTAGAATTGATGAGATTCCCGCTAAGTGTAATCTGAAAATTGCTAAATCTACTGATGATCCTCTATGGGCAATATTTGATGAAAGTGGGGGGTACACAGTTCATCCTGTTCCTGCACCATTTTCAACAATTCTTCTTATTAAAAGCAGAGAGAGGGAAGGGGGTAAAAATCAGAATCTTATATTGTTTATTCGTGGGAATGCTATATCTGGGGCACTTAATATTAATGGGACTAATCAGTTTCCAAATCCCCCAATTATGATAGGCATTACTATAAAGCAAATTATGATGCTTTACTTTTTTTTTCAGTTTGTATATCGTCGTGGTATGAGTATTTTAGAAGAATTAATAATACTCAATAAGTATAATTATAGTTTATTTTTGGTTTGCTTTTTAAGTATTTGTTAATTTGAATACGGATTAAAGTTTCATTTGCGTAATAAATGCAATCTTATGACAAAAGACACCGACATAATTAATACACATTAAAATCCAAATAACTGTTCAGCTTTATGTTTAACATTAAATATCTCGAAAAATAATGACTTTATCGTTACGAAGGAAGAGTATGTTATTCACATAAAAGGTATTGAAGAATCGAAACATTGTGCTAAAATGGCAATTCCGCCAGTGGCGTAGAATTTGGGAGGGCTCAACCAATCACTTGCCCCTGTCATACGCTTCTGGTAGTAACCAGAAACGTTTATTTAACATAATTTAGCATGGTTTACAGTGTCTACACTTTCTGCCAAATATGATACGGATACGTCAAATAGTTTTAAAGTAATGGAGAAAAATCATTTTTAAATTTTTAAATAAAACACCCTATATCTCAGTAAGGAACCACATTTTATCTAAGTGATTTGGGTTAAATATTAATATTTTGAGTCCAGAATTCTACAGTTAAAATATTTCCAATTATTAATGAAACACCCTGTATATTCTTAAATGGGAGCAAATTGTCTATAAGACAGGCAAAGGAATTTTACGAAATCTGCACTTGTGTAACGGTAGCGATATTCAACTTTTTTTTTCAAATGAGACGCTATACTTTTTCTCAATGTTTCTAATAATACTTTTTATTCTCTTTACAACCATGTAAACATATATGGGTGTTACATCAGAAAATTTTTGAGAAAAAGACAATTCAAAGTTTAAGCATGGTTTGCCATGGAAATCACTGATTTTAGTAAATTTTATCTAGTCGGCGATGAAAACAATAGCGTAATTTAAAAAATATATTATTTATGTACATATAACGTTAATTAGCTTTATGCTAACAATTAATTAGTTATACATAACTACAAAAATTGTTCAAAATTGCCTCCGTTGTTATTTGAGCAAAGCTCTAAACGATGCAGAAGATGTCTGGTTGTCGTTTCTAATAAAGTTTCTCTAGTAATGTTTGCACATTCTGCTCTTATTCGGTTTTTTAAGTCATCCACATTTAAGAGAGGCAATTTATAAACGCGTTCCTTTAAATTGCCCCACAGGAAAAAGTCTAAAGGTGTGAGGTCAGGAGAACGAGCTGGCCATTCTACTGGACCGTATGTTCCCATCCACTGCTGTGGAAAATTAGCATCTAAGTAATTCCGTACAATAGCGCTGTTATGTGCTGGAGCACCATCATGTTGATAAAACATGTTCAGTCTTGTACGAAGAGGTACAGTTGCGGCCAACTCAAAGTGCACGGCAGATTTTTAGCTTGTAATACGATATTCTAATCATAGACGTCGAGTTTTGACGTTTACATTTGTCATCAATTGTCATAGAACTGAAAACTCGGAAAATTCCCAGACATTTGTCAGAAGCAGAGAAAATGCGAGCTATTACTCGTACAAAACTGGAAGAGAACTGGTCGCTGAGTCGAGTCGCAACAGATTTGCATGTGAGCAAGAGCTGCACTTTCAAAATTAAAAATCGTTGGCAGCAGAGACTTCTGCAAGAAAAGTTTTTTTAACACCAGAGAACAAAGAATGAAGAGTACAATTTGCAACCGTTTATTTGAATGAGATCGACGACTTTTTGAACACGACTGTTTTCTCAGGTGAAAAGGTATTTCAATCATTTACCAATTGACGATTAAGGGTGTGTAGACCACAAAATTCAAGATTTGAGAAGGAATATTATGTTCAACCCTTAAGGAGTAGGTAGTGGACGATTCTCTGTAAACGTATGGGGATGGATCAATGCTCACGGATCTGGGGCATGCTATAGAATTAATGGTCGACTGAATGCTGAAAATTATCGCAACATTTTGCAAAATGTGATGCTGCCATCTGTAAAGAGGTCCTTCCTAATCAATTTACTTTTCAACAGGAAAGATGTTACCTAATTAATTAATTTTGTCTATGTTAACGTAATTGATAACATTATTTTCACAAGATAACTGTCCTGTGCATACAGCAGGGGTTGTTCATTGATGGTTTGATGAGAATAATATCAATTTATTACAATGGCCTGCAAGAAGTCCAGACTTGAATCCCATCGAAAATGTTTGGGGCTATTTAACTACAAAAATTTATACCAGGGATTTTGCACCAAACAAAACCGATGAATTATGGGAAAGAATAAGAAATGCTTGGAAGGAACTGAAAGAAGGATACAATATGGAAGCATTGGTCAACTCTATGCGAAACAAACTGCAAGGCGTAGTAGCAATTGAATACTGATACATATTTATTAAATACATATTATTATATAGTTTGGTTACTTGTGAAACTTTGCTAAAATACAAACATTAAAAAAGTAATACCTATTCTTATAACCACAAGCAACGCCACTGGAGAAACCCCCATTTAATAAGCCGAAAAATCGCAAAAATAACCATAGTAACAAAAAACCGTGCACTTTGAGGTGTCCGTAACTGTACATCTTCCATTAGCTCCGGCAATACGTTGTCCAGAAAGTGCAAGTAGCGATTTCCAGTTAAAGTTCCTTCGTAAAAATACGGTCCTACTAGATAACCATCAAGTATCCCACACCAGACATTAATTCCGAAAACACGTTGATTATTCCTTTCTCTCAGCCAGTGTGGCTGTTCCGTGCACCAGTATCTAGTATTTTGTGTCGAAACCAATCCATTATTATGGAATCGACTTTCATCAGACCACAATATTCGTCTCAAGAAATTATGTTGTTGAGTACACTGCACAAGGATCCAAGCAATAAACGTAAGTCTCCTGTCCGGATCTTCAGGGTAAAGTTTATGTACGCGAACACATTTGTATGGTCTGTACCTGTTTTGTTTTAAAATGCGCTGCACTGACGATTTCGAAATGCCGCATTCTGAGGCTACTTGCCTTAAGGAAGATGTAGGATTGACTTCCATATACCCAAGAACAGCTACTGTATGTTCTTCATTAGCAACACGTCTGTTCGCATTAAGCGGTATTCTTCTGTTTACTGAAAACGATCCATGTTCCCGGAGATTATGTTACAAACCTCTAAACTAATTATGATCAGGATGCCTTCTATCTGGATATTGCTCTCTGTATCTTCTAGCTGCCTCTCTTGAGTTACGCCCACACAAACCGTACATTAGTATCATGTCACGTTTTTCGGAATTAGAGTAATTCATAATTATCAAAACAAACAGAATGATAATTGCTTAAATTAACTTGACAACATAAATTGACAGATTTGCGTTAATAAACAAATGCATAAACTAATATTTGTCTAAACTAGGCTATTGTTTTCATTGCCGACTAGATATAATTTACAAAAATCAGTGATTTCCATGGCAAACCATGCTTAAACCTTGAATTGTATTTTTCTCAAAAATTTTCTGATGTAACACCCATATATGTTTACATGGTTGTAAAGAATATAAAAATTATTATTAGAAAAATTGAAAAAAAGTATAGGGTCTCATTTGAAAAAAAAAGTTGAATATCGCTACCATTACACAAGTGCAGATGTTGTAAAATTTCTTTGGCTGTCTTATAGACAAATTGCTCCCATTTAAGAATATATATAGTTTAATATAGTTATTTTTAAAAATAACAAAGTTATAGGCCTGGGAAGTGAAGTCTGGGACACCCTGTATATCTTCGTAAGTTATTAATACTTTTAAATATTTAATATAACAGAGAAACTTTTCAAACATGCAATTAATAATTTTTGCAATCTACAAAGTGTAAATATTTTGTTTTTCAAAGGAATATTTAATACGTTAATTATTATTGAAGATATGAATATTTCCAATTTGTACCGTTTTTTTGGCCCACTGTGTAATTACTTAATACAGTGGAATCTTGAAGGGACAGGAAAAAAACTTGAACTGGGAGGGTTCAATTCCTATAGGTTGGGGTAAATTAGTGCAAAAAATTAACTCTGCTGTGTATACAACATAGAGAATGTATACAGAACACATAGCATAATTAGATTATTAATTAAACATCCTTTTAGACTGTAATTCATCATGGCTTAAGCTGCTGCAGCAATGAAAACAATCCGATTAACATATTTAACCTCCGCAGTTAATAGTATTGTTGAATATTTTTGATTCAATAAATTTTTTAGTCAATACATTTTTGATAACGTGTTACAGCGAATTCGAAATTCGCACTAGCAAATAGACATTAAAAAATTAATTAGGCATTCTTATTTAAGTGGTTTTATTGGCAGTTATAATATAAATAACTGATTTTGTAACATTTTACTTTCCGTGACTAATGTTTGCCATCTATATTTCTATCTGACAATATACATATGTAAAACATATATAATGCGAAAACAATAATAGCTTTCCACATCCACTAATGTATTCTGATAGAATGCAAATTTGAAACATGCAATTTAAGCCATTTCGCAATTCATATTTACTTGATTTGTAGTGCCAGAGGGAATGTATGGTTAAAGCTTTTTACGATGTGGAAGTCTTTATTTACTTTAAGTAGAGATCACACTACTTGTCTGTAATGATAAGGTCTGTATTGCCACATACGTTACGAATATCCTTAATGATATCGTTTAATATTAACGGTACCAATAAAAGTCAAATCTCTATTACTAAACTTCTTAGTGTACTAGGAAGTAGAGAATAATTAGCAGAAATAAATGCTAAATAGTTTTGTAAACCTTTTTTGTCGATTTAAGTAAAGCCGCCGAATCTTCATCTAAATTTGTAGCAAAACGAAAGTTTTTTACGTTCAGTTACGGACGATTTCACTGACCTATGATTCATGAAATATTCTGTTTGTTCAGAAAAACGGAAACTGTCCTTTAAATCTAAAATGATAGATAATTCTTTGTCACACGTCAATCACTATCGACGAAACACATTTTGCAAACCGTAATTAAGGTAATAGCATTTTCTAGGAATATATATTCAAACTGTGTACCATTTAATAAAAAAACTATAAAGGGCTCTACACTGAATTTCCCTCGTGGGAATTACATCAATTTTCAAATACAAAAAAAAAACATTGCAGTCGTGGGATTCGAACTCACGATTCTAGGCGTTCATCCAAGCGGAATCCGATTAGTGACTTCTAGTCCGCTTCAACCGCTAGCCCACGACGGAACATCGGTTGGACTTGCTTTTGGCTGTATTATACAGGGCCCGTCGATCGCTACACATGTCCATCTGTTTACCCTGTATATATTTGGTCCCATTTTCATCAAGGGTAAAAACCTAAGCTATGTGCAAATTATTACTTTTATCTATTTTTGTGTTAAAGCAAAGATATACAACATTTTATTCGTTAAGGTGCTCACGCCAAAAGCATATTCTGTTTCGAGCCAGGTAAACATACATAAGTATGGTCATTAATTTAAATGGGTGTATACTGATCTCAGTAGAAGTACATTGCACTATAACACACACAATTAATCTCGTACGGAAGAAACATTTTGCATTAGATCAGCTACAGGCTTTTGAAAACTACTGGCTAAATCAATAAGAGTACATTAACCATAAGCACCAAATCGGATTGAAATAGCCAAACAACTTAAAATTCGGTCTTGGCGTAACCACCTGTGCGAACTGTACTAACAGAAGTTCATTCCAGTGACCGTCAATTAGTTTAAGTACTGAAATGTTATAATTCTTTGTGGAATTATTATTAACCTTATGGAAAGTGGTTTTGTTTGATGTCTTCTAACTACCTAAATGTAATGACAATACTTGTAAATCAATCTGCATAATCCCCCTGCAAAATATCGTGTACCTCCAACAATTTTCTTTTGGGTTATACCGCCAACTGGCGTACAGATGGACCGCCGTACACACGGACAAATGGACAGATAGACAAACGGAATTGAGAAAACATGTATTTCGTCATCTAGGGACTTTGAAATGTAAAGATATGAATAATTTTGGTATGTGATTTTTCACGATTACAAAATTATAATACTTTCTCTGTCTTTTTGAAATAGGAAGTAAATATCAAAATAAAGTTAATAATAATATGAAACTAGACGTTACTAGTAGACAGAACTTTATCAAAATGATAATTAGAATGGCGATAGCGGCGTATTAATAGTTATTAGGAATTGATGAAAGCACAGGACAATTTCACCGCTTTCTTCGTACGCCGTCAGTTAATTTTGAAATCCTCATTAATATATCGGGCATAAAATGCACAAGAAGAGGCGGATCGCCGATACACAACGCGGAACACAAATTTGTGCTTCGAAAAATAATGCACCTGAATAAGTGCCTTACATTTTGAAATACAACTCACAATGTAAACATTTATTAATGTGGGCGCTCCTAAATATACTAATTTGTCAAAAATCCAAACCACACAAATATTGAACAACCGCTAAATATGTATTTTGACAGCTAAGCTGTAATCTTCGGTAGTCAGTTTTTGATTTGGTGAAGATCATATCTTCAGCCAATCTTGTCGTGTTAGTTTCTCTCCAAGAAAATTACAGCCTAACTGTCAAAATACGTATTTAGCGGTTGTTAAATATTTGTGTGGTTAGGATTTTTAACGAATTGTGCTAGATTCAAACCACAGGCAACAACAGTGTTTTATTTGTACAAATTTTTTATGTCAAAACCGATGTTTGACTAGGTTTTACAGCCGTAGACCTTTAATTGCATTTAGCTATCATACAGGGTGTACCACAACTGTCTCCCCACCGATTAGTCATATATTCCTTAGGTTGTAATACATTTAAATAAATGTTTTATAAGTAACAAAGTTATAGCTAAAAACAGTTCTCAGATATAGGTAAAGTGCCTCTTACAGTGAAGTTTAGTGTATCAAACACTAGTGCAGTACATAATAGTGCGCATATACCTATACCAAAATTCAAATCGGTATCTTTACATTTGTGGAAATTAATATAAAAAGAAAAAAGAAAAAATTTAACTTCAAGGCCCTATAACTTCTTACTGGAGACACTTTGTACTAAAGTATATTAGGTTTAATCGATTTATTATAACCTGAGGAATCTATTACTAATCGGTGGGGAGTAAGTTCTCTAATGTGCAGAACATTCATTAAAGTTTCAGACATAATTCCCTCTAACAAGGAGTTCAGGTTGCCATAAAGATTTTCTATCAGATAATAGTTATTTATTAGATGAGGGTGGAATGTTACACATTAGTCACGCAAGAAATATTAGCCAGGAGACCGTTAGGTCGAGTGGCTAATTTTCTTAAGTGACTAATGTGTAATTCCACACGAGTTTAATACAAAATTTTATCCAACACCTCCATCCATTGTTCATGTAGGTAATTATTTTGAAAATTAATTTGACAAATAAACGGGGTTGCGCGCGCTATTGCACGGTCTACCCTATTCAATTTACCACCATTTCCTGTTACACACTACGCCCCTGCCTCCCCTGCCTTCCACCTCACCAAAGAAAGGGGCCCTCGGGGATCCGCCCCTCTCCAAGGGGGCCCTCGGGGATCCGCCCCTCTCCAAGAGGCTCTTCGGGCTCCGCCCCTCTCCAAAGAAACCCTTGGGGCTCCGCCCCTCTCCAAGGGGGCTTTCGGGGCTTCGCCCCTCTCCAATGAGGGGCGAACAACGTTGAACAACAAAAACCAGATCTGATTTTGCTGGGGGAAACAAGAACGACAACTGATATTGGTGATGGTGAAATTAATATTGCTGATTATAATTGTATACGGTGCGACTCGGACAACAGACATACAGGTGGAGTGATAATATATGTCAGAGAAGAGCTACAGTTTAGTGTGGATTTAATGGATTGTAAGGTAAATTCTTTCTAGTGTGTTGTTGTAAAAATTCTGTTGGATAATATATCTTTCTATGTTGGAACATGCTATCGTTCACCTAATTCAGATCATAATCTTTTTATTGATGCAGCTGATGATTGGTGTGAGAAATACAGATCTCAAAAGTTTATTCTAGCAGGCGATGTAAATATAAACTATCTTAATTCTAATAATATAAGGAATAATTTTGTAAATATTTTTCAAACCTGGGGATTTGAACAGCTCGTCACGGAACCTACGCGATGCACTAATGCTTCCAGTACATTAATAGATTATGTTATATCAAATTTGAATAATGTACAAGTCTCTGTATTGAATTCTCCAGCGATAAGTGATCATTCTGTTGTTAATATTTGTTACAAAATGTTAAAGAATACAAAGTGTGAAACAAAAGACAATTATGAGTTTAGAAATTTAAGTGAACAAAAAATTTACTTAATAAATAATCACTTACTCAATTGTACATGGAATCTTGCTTCAACTGATGTAGATGTAATTTATGCGAATATTTCAAAAAATGTAGAACATGTTGTTAATAAAATAGCTCCTTTGGTTAAAAGTAATATCCATAAAAGACGTAGTGTTCCGTGGATTGATGCTGAGGTAAGAAGATCTATGTATGATAGAGACGATTTGTATAAAAAATTTAAAAATTGTGATGTAAATAATAGTCATAGAGAGCTATATTGGACAGAATATAAAAAATGCAGGAACAAAACCACTAATCTTCTACGATTGAAAAAGAAAGTATACTATGAAAATAAAATTGACAAACTAAAAAATGACCCAAAAAATATGTGGAAAACAATTAACGGTATAATTAATCCTAATCAAAATCAAGATCTTACTAAAATAAGTAGATATTATATGAATGATAAGTCCTTTTTCCCTGCGAATGACAAAGAAAAGGCTGATATGTTCAATCAATACTTTTTAGATAGTATACAAAATATATTAAATAATAATAACTTCACCGCATCCTACAAATCGAATTCGAACCTTAATGTATTAACTGGAAATGATAAATCACTCTGCAATTTTAATGTAATTGATATTAAGGAATTAAAGGAAATTGTTAATAATCTTGATAATAAATTTAACAATACTGATACATTAAATAATAAAATTATCAAGAGTACTTTTGATGTAACTGGATATGCGATATTACACTTAGTAAATACATCTTTAACTTGTGGTAAAATTCCTGATTTGTTTAAAACTAGTATTGTTACTCCAATTCCGAAAGTAAAAAATACTGATGACATTACTAAATTTAGACCAATTAACTTACTGCCGTGTATTGATAAAATAATTGAAAGGGTTGTATATAATCAGTTGATTAAATATTTTAACGAAAATGATATTCTCATACAGATGCAATCTGGTTTCAGAAAAAACCATTCTTGCGAGAGTGCCTTGCAAATAACACTATGTAACTGGAAAAAAGCAATAGACTCTGACAAATTTACAGTGGCGGTGTTTTTAGATTTTCAAAGAGCGTTTGAAACAATTAATAGAGATATTCTTATTCAAAAGCTCACAGCTTATGGTATTGGTGGTACTGTTTTGCAGTGGCTGGTTAATTACTTAAACAATAGGTATCAAAGGACAAAAATTAACAATACACTTTCTTCTAAAGTGCCTGTTATACACGGAGTGCCACAAGGTAGTATACTTGGCCCATTACTGTTTATTATTTATATTAACGATATTGCGACAGTAACTGATGATGTTTTTATCAATCTTTTCGCTGACGATACGTTATTATCTTGTACCCACGAAAACCTGGAAACTGCAGTTAATAAAATGAATGTAAATTTAAATAACATTGTAACATACTTAGCTAGGAATAGTCTTAAGTTAAATAAAGAAAAAACGAAGGCTATGATAATCTGTAGTAAAAATAACCTAAAGAAAACTCAAAATTCTAATTTCGCAATTAAAATTGAAGATAGTGAAATTTCTTACGTTGATTCGATAAAATACTTAGGCGTTATAATAGACAAGCACTTGAACCTAAATGAGCACTTTCGATATATATATGGTAAAATTTGCCAAAAATTGTTCTTTTTTTCAAGAAGTACCTTAAACCTATCAATGTGGTCAAAAATTACTATATACAACTGCATTATCAAGCCACATTTTCAGTACTGTCCGTCAATATTGTTTATGCTAAACAAAGGTGAACTCGATAAATTACAAAAATTGCAGAATAAGGCAATGAGAGTTATACTATCTTGTGGTAGACGCACTCATATTATAGATATGCAGTATACGTTGCACTGGTGGCCGGTAAAAATATATTTACATTACTTTACTATGATTTCTATTTATAAAATATTGCACAACCAGCTGCCAAAATACCTAAGCTGTAATATAAATTTTGTGAATGACACCCATAATTATCCTACAAGAGGTAGAAATAATATATATATTGCGACTACCCAACTTCAACAAACCATGTCATCATTGTTTTTTAAAGGCTTTGTGGAGTTCAATAAATTACCAACTTGCATTAAGGAATCTAACACATTAAGTAAATTTAAGCTTAAATTGAAAGAAAAAATTAATAGTGATTTTTATATTTAATTTCTTAAGAGCTAGAATAAGTTATTTTTTGTTATCTTGTATCTGTATGTACCAGATTCTTTCTGATTTTTTAAATAAACATTATTATAATGGTGCAATCGGGGCGCCGCCCCTCTTCAAGGGCCCCTCGGGGCTTCGCTCCTTTTCAAGGGAGCCCTCGGGGCTCCGCCCCACTTCAAGGGGCCTTTGGGGCTCCGCCCTTCTCCAAGGAGGCCCTCGGAGCTTCGCTCCTCTCCAAGGGGCCCTCGGGGCTCCGCCCCTCTCCAAGGGGGCCCTCGGGGCTCCGCCCCACTCCAAGGGGGCCCTAGAAGCTCCGCTCCTCTCCGAGGGGCCATCGGGGCTCCGCCCCTCTCCAAGGGGGCCCTCAGGGCTCCGCCCCACTCTAAGAAGGCCTTCGGGGCTTCGCCCCTCTCCAATAGGGCCCTCGGGGCGCCGCCCCTCTCCTAGGGTCCTCGGGGCCCCGCCCCTTTCCAAGGGAGCCCTCGGGGCTCCGTCCCACTCCAAGGGGGCCTTCGGGTCTCCGCCCCTCTCCAAGGAGGCCCTGGGGGTTCCAAATATTAATTTGAATAATAAATAGTGTTACATATAATTTTATTATTCATGGTATCTTTCTACATTCTCTCAATAGTGCCTTTTTGAATATTCTCTCACTAGTGACTAATATATCACATTACTTATGCAAAATCAACATAACAATAGTGTTATTATATGGAGGTGTTGGATAAATATAATTTTATCCACAATCACTATATAATAAGGTAATAACTGAACTCCTTGGCAACGTCTAATGTGGTCTATAAATCTCTAGGAGCCGGTTGCAGAAAGCAATGTTAAGTCTGGTGTTAGTTAACACGACGTCAAAGTGAACAAAAACAAATCAAATCTGAAATGTTTATGGTAACTAATACATTAGTAAACAAAATTTGATGCGATTTTGTTCACTTTGACGCGACGTTAGCTAACACCAGACTTAACATTGCTTTCTGCAACTGGCCCTAGGGGTTTTATATATAAAACATGTGAAATTTTAATTATTGTTGAGGTGACATCCGCAATCAGAGTGAAATGTCAAATAGTTTTTTGATAACATCAGATGAAATTACAAAATATTACGTAATTTTTAAAAAATTATTTGTTAACACTAATATTAATATTCAGATTAACATCAAATTGCATTTTAGATGGGCTTTTAATGCCCAATCCATTGGTTTCAACAGCCACATCCGGGTTAGGTTTCATAGAAACAGTTGTTGAAGAAGATGCAGAGTTCTCTTGAATTGTGCTGAATTTTCCTTGAATCTTTCTTGCAATTTCCATTTTACTTGATTCATTTTCGTCAATATATCCTTCCACAACACTGGAGGACCTCCACCCTCCGTGCCTCTTCAAGGTGATGATGTCGCCACCAGCATTAGCTAATAAAGTTGGCGAAGACCGTCGCATGCTATGACCAGTATACAATTCAGGATTATCCAATTTAGAAAAGAAGCAACCTTCGAAAGAATTTTAGACAATGTGTTAATGCCCACAGGTTGCATTGCACATTTTAAGTTCTTATAGCCCAAAAAAAACCTGCCTTGGCAACCGTCACAGGCTGAACGTAATCGCATATATTTTCTGCACATCTCAAGAATATTATTCACAGAAAATCCTTCATCCAATACTGTGAAACTTCTCGAAATATTAGTTTTGGTGTCTGGGATGGTCACGTACAAATGGGCACCCTTATCCTGTACATTTGTAATATTCAGGTTTGTCAGTTCATTGCATCGCAAGCCACCAGCAACCCCCATTATGAGGGCAACCTAAAAAAATCCAAATACTTATACAGAGAATTGAGAAAATAAAGTTTTACCTTCATCAATAAATATTCCTCGTCAGGTGCCTCTTTTAAAAATTGTTCAATGTGTTCCCTTTGCAACACCTTTGCCTTTTTTGGATTGTAGTTTTTCGAAACACTCTTCAGAAAAGCAAGTAGCTTGCCGAATGTTGATATATCCATATTTTTATAAACTCTTAACATTGAATATTTTGTCCACATCGACGAGGGGGCAAATTTTCGTTTCAAACTTGAAAAGTACGCCAACAGGACATCTTCATTTATTATGCTTACGCCTTTTTCTTCCCTCCACTGATTAAATAGGGCAAACTCTTTTTCGTATGCGTTTCTAGATTTTGGTGGCAACAGTTAAAAGGTCACTTCTTCGGCGGCTGCGGTAATTTCTTCTGGTAAAGACTCACTTGCTTCCATTTTTCGAACGAACACAAACGTTGTTTACAAAAATCTCCTTTCTATAAACAAAAACATTAGCAGTAAAGCTAAGGTACTACGAAAAATGGAACGCGGAAAATGATTTTCGAGTTGACATCCGCTGTCAGAGTGAAATGTCAAATAATTTTTTGATAACATCAGATGAAAATTCGGCGATTCTGATTCTAAATGAGTGTGATTGTGGATAAAACGTTGTATTGCATACGGGTTTTAGATGCATTTTATTCACTTAAGAAAATTAAACGCTCGAGCAAGCTCTCGCGTTTAAGGCTGGCGTTTGGCTTATGTTGAAATAATAGGGACAGATTGATACATAGGAATCACGTATTATCGATTCACACGCATCGTATGAAGTTAAACAAGGCTTCATTTCAAAGACGAATGTTGGCTGTTTAGGGTAAGCAATTTTATAAATGGTAACAGATTTGCTTGCGCTGTCAAATTGTATTTAAAATATCGACGCGTTTGTAGGCATTTTTAATTTGTATTTCTGTCATCCAACAGTAAAATTTACTTGTGAAAAATAGAAAACAGAAACTGTAAAATAGCATACAAGAAGATACGATTTTTGATCTTTCATTTAAGACCTTATTGAACTATTTCTGACGTTTAGTTTTTGATAATACGTGATTCCTAAAAAAATTGAAGCGGTTGTCATTTAGGGCGAATATTTCATTGGAATCGTCGGAAATTCGTGCCGGTTTTGTAAACACCTGATAAAATTTCCACAAAAATAGGGCACATATAGTTCAGCAATTGTAAGACAGACGTCACTTCAAAATCAAGGTTGTGACATTGCCGAATACTGGGAAATTTCTACTTGCAGTATAGTGGCTAATCCGAAATTTACAATACGGTAAATAACGAATCCAAATAATAGTAGATGGTTATTATTAGAGTGTAGATTTCTAACTATTTTACTATATACGTAATAATTAATAGCTGAACAGAAACGCTTAGAATGAAATACAAATTATAGATACAAAATATGGAAAGCTACTCATGACCCCCAAAGGATTTTTGAAATTATTTCTCCCTCAAACTCGTAGTAACCATGCAACTATAGGCAACGTCTTAGCAACCATACGATGAGGCAATCCTTGATGTTACTTACATATTCAAATTTTAAATGTCATTATGACATTTTGAAATTTCATACTATTTTTACTAATATAAATTAGTAATTTGGAGATGAAATCAGCTATGTTGGTATTGTATTATCTTAGCTACTTGAAATTTCTACATGAAAAATAAGTTTCAATCAGAACTCTGCATTGTCAAAAACACATTAAAATTTTATTTAAAAGTTAATTATAACGTTTCGCTGGTTATACCAGCTTCATCAGATAAAATAAATTTAAAATACAAGCCTTTTGCAGTAGTTAATCTGAAAGTCTAAACAAGCAAGCAATTAGAGAATAAGTGAAAGAATAAAACTTCACATTTAATACATACCAAAAAAAAACATATCGTATCTTAATGATTAGGATTCATTACATCTTCTTGTTTAAAATTGAAATATAATTTTTCTTTTTCCTTCAAAACTTTAACTTTTGTATTGAAAAACAGGATAGGGTTGTGATTATTTTCTGCTTTTTTTCGTATGTTTTCTTAAAAATTATTTTGCTAAAAGACAGATACCTATTAAAAGTTAATAAAGAACAGTTTTTGTTAAAAGAATAGTAATCACCTTTGTAGTTTTTGTCGTTTTCTTTTAAAGTGTATTCTTTTTTATTCTTCTTTATATTTCTTGATTAGTCATTAGTAGCAATTTTTTTTAGAATACAAATAGTCTTCATATTAAACATCCATAATTAATGTTGTATTTTCAATAATTTTTGTTTTCCTTTAACAGTTTAGGTTTATGTTTGTTTCGTATTTTGTTTATTGAAATTTGGCTGGAAATTTATTAATGTTAATATTATTAAGAAAGTGTTAGTTAACCGATTAAATCCTTACCTTTAATTTTTAGGAGTATTTGAATTAAGGTAAAATAACTAATGACTAATCAAGAAATATAAAGAAGAATAAAAAAGAATACACTTTAAAAGAAAACGACAAAAACTACAAAGGTGATTACTATTTTTTTAACAAAAACTGTTCTCTATTAACTATTAATATCTGTCTTTTAGACAAATAATTTTTAAGAAAACATACGAAAAAATCTGGTGTGATACACTCACACAACTTCCTTTTACAGTGATTTTATAATTAGGTAAAAATTAGATTTTTTATTTTTCAGCATTTGTCAAAAATTTAAAAAAATTGCAAATGGTACAAAAACCGTACAAAATAGATTAGATCAAGAGACAAATTTTCTCTAGAATTTTAAGCTGAATTCAAAAATTTAATAATATACTGGATGTTGTACTTAAAATAGAAGTTAATACAAAAAATAGAAAAAAAACAAAAGAAACCCATTTTAGAGGTATTCAACTGGAAAATCACTTATCTCACGTCAATACACATTAAAAATGTAATAAAAATAAAAAGTTTGAAGGAAATCGTTAGAGCTGTTTTTGAAAAAATCTAAAAAAAACTGAAAAATCGCAAGAGTAAACACCTACTTCCGGTTATGCAATTTTCTTCAAAAGCTTGCTGTCGCATCTACATAGTACACAAAACTTAAATATGAAGTTTCAACGCCATACCTCTTTTCGTTTTTGAGATATTCTGTTCACAGACAGACAGACAGACAGACAGACAGACAGACACACAGACACACAGACCAATGAAAAAAAATATGTTTTTTGGGTTCAGGGGACTCTAAAACGTGAAGATCTGTTGAAAACTCAATTTCGAATTTTTGGGGTGAATCCAATACTTCCTTTATTGTAAAAGGAAGTAAAAACAGAAAATAATCACAACCCTATCCTGTTTTTCAATACTTATTGGCAAAAGTTGGAGTTTTGAAGGAAAAAGAAAAATTATATTTCAATTTTAAACAAGAAGATGTAATGGATCCTAATTATTAAGATACGATGTGTTTTTTCTTGGTATGTATTAAATGTGAGGTTTTATTCTTTCACTTATTCTCTAATTGCTTGCTTGTTTAAACTTTCAGAATAACTACTGCAAAAGGCTTGTATTTTAAACTTATTTTATCTGATGAAGCTGGTATAACCAGCGAAACGTTATAATAACCTTTTAAATAAAATTTTAATGTGTTTTTGACAATACAGAGTTCTGATTGAAACTTATTTTTCATGTAGAAATTTCAAGTAGCTAAGCTAATAATATTATTATTATAGAATGCCAACATAGCTGATTTCATCTCCAAATTACTAATTTATATACAAAAACAGCTGTAACCCCAAAATTTTATTTTTATTAATATATTTATGTTCTTTACCTTCGGTTGACTTACAGACCTCAGACTAGAAGCCCTCGGTCTGTAACACATGTCAAGCCAAGGGAAAAACATTCATATCTCCGTTAATGCATAAGTATCTATTATTTTTAGGTTGAAAAAGAATGTTTTTCGGCAACCGTGTTTGAAGTGATTACTACCAAAACTGTCATTGAAGTAGACGTTTTTCTTCCTGACACAAAAAGTGTATTTTGCAATGCAACACATTTAGTTCTTAGAATTAATAGTATACGTATTGTTTTATTAGAATTAAAAGTGGCACTTTGTTTGACGAGCAATTATGTTTGCATTTGCAAGACAAAGCGCACCGTAGCCGAGCAAATGCAAAAATTGCAAGTCAAACAGGGTCACTTTTAATCCAAATAATACATACTATTTTTTCTGCAACCTAGAAAGGTACAAAATATTCAAAATTTTAGATGATTGATTACTTTTGACGTTTCTCATTTAAAAATCATTATGACAACTACATTCACAGACGACCAAATGGAAGTTGCTTTTAGTTCCATGGAAGAAAAAGTACTTCCTAGGAACTAAAAGTGTTACATAGCAACATACACTTTTTGTGTCAGTAAGAGAAACGTCAACTTCAGTGACAGATTTTGGTATTAAAAGTAATTACTTTTGGTTGCGGAAAATACTATTTTATTTAACAAGCATATAATGTAGGCTATATTACGCGAAGATGAAATCATCCAAGTGTGATACAGCGATTATATGCAAGTCAAGTGCAATAATTTATCTACAACTACATAGTTTTTGATGCTAACTAGGTACCTAATTAATCAACTTGATAATATATTTCAAATTTATCAATCGATATTTACCTTCAAAACCTTTCTGCCATTTAACAGCACACCGGAATCACTTTGTAACACCTTACAAGAAAACAGATACAGTTACCAAATTTTACTGCGATATATTGGTAAATGTTATAAGTTTTGCAACTCAATTTATACTTCCTATAATGCTGCCTAAATAGATATAAAAAACTTTAAATATTGACAAAGAAAAAAGTGTTTTTTATTACACTACTTTATTTTCAATACAAGATTAATAGCAAATACACTGTGATTGAGGTCACCGCCCTGGGCCGAAGTGGTTTACAATTTCGTCTTGATATCTTGCTTTCGGTCGTACTCGTCGTCTCTATTGAACGAAGATAGTAATTAAAATAAGTACAAAAAAATTGCTAAGAATTTTAACATAAGTTATTACTTCTAAAGAAAAAAATGCTCAATGTATTTATGGTAGTTGCTGATGATATTGTTTGTATTCGCAGAGTAGCACAATTCAAAGGCTTCTAAATATTGCAGCATAATTCTGATTTGCAGTATTACTTGTTTCTTGTTGTTCTGATCCCGGTCATGGAAAAAATTGTATATAAGCAGGAGAGAACGCCATTTTTTCTTCTATGTATTTGTAGTCCTCGCGTTTCGCACTTGCGTTTCAAACTCACACTTTGGAAAAACGTATGCCTTTCTCTTCCGTGTTGGAAAGTACTATTCATTCATATTAACATCGATACTTTTCAGTTATTTTATCACCCCGCCCTCCTTAATTTTTTTCGTCGGGGATTGGCACAATGTTGGCAACTCTATGCAGAAAAACCATTTTTGCCTATGATGAATGTAGATTTCGTGAAGTTATTAGAATTTTGAATTAAACTACAAAAATATAAACAAGAAAGCTTAATAAACTTTTTTTATACAAGGTACAGTTATTGAATAAATTGAAAATAAAAATTTAAAAACTTCATTTTTAACCTGACTTGTTCAGCTGCTGTACGTATTAATCTTCCTTACTTTTGGTTGTTTAGTTACAAAATCGTATGTTTTTTAAGAAATAAAATATTTTATAATATTACATTTACTAAAAATTACTATTTGTTTCTAACCTTGATACGGCCCTGTCGCTAGACTCGCACCTCTAAAAAGCATTATTTTATAGATGTTTTATAAGAATTGTCTAAATAGCATAAACATGTATTAAAACTAGATTGAATTGTTTATAAAAAAAAGTACACATGTATTTACCAAACATAAACTGAATTGTTAATAAAACAGTACAAATTTACAAAAAATAAACCGAACTGTTAATAAAAAAGTGCATACATATTTACCCAAGATTTTTTATTAACAGAGTAGTTTATTTTTTGTAAATAAATTTCTACTTTTTTATAAACAATTTAATATATTTTTCCCGCTGCTGATCATGTAAGTCAGTGATACAGCCTTAGTAACAAAACGTGTAAGTCAGTGATTATATTTGTTTGCTGCTTTTTCTTGACAACGGAACTTAATACTATTATTAAGTTCCTAGGATAATAAAATTAGCAAAGCAAGATGCAGATTTAGACGTTTTGTTTATAAATTGCAAGTGTTTATGTGACATGTGACACTCACAGGTAACACGACTCACGAAAACTAATCCTGGTGACAGATGACAAACCAAACGATTATTTCAAAAATCTAGGAAAATTTCGATAAGCAGCGGGAAAAATATAATAAGATAACTCGGAATGTATCGCCTATTAACATTGTCGGCAGGCAACAAGCCGCGACTTCGTCTTGGCTTGTACTTGCCTACCTCAAATGTTAATAGGTCCTTACATTCCTTGTTACTTAAATAGCTATTTTTAAATACATATGCACTTTTGTATTAACAATTTAGTTTATTTTTGATAAGTACATGTTGACTTTTTATAAACAATTTAATTTCTGTTTCGTAGTTCTTTTTATATTCAATTAACTTAAAAATACAGTATATTTCATTTCTTCTCGACACACCCCTGCATCTTTCTCACCCATTTTCTGACAAATTAAATTTTATTTCAATTATACTCGGGGTTATTATTGCAATTTTTAAATAATTTTACTGCACGCGAGTAGTCTACTGCCATCAAAAATAAATGGAGGAAATTGAAAAATTGTGTAGGATTAGTTTTATTAAAGAAATTATTAAAGAAGTTACTCAGAATCAGAAAAATAGTAGAATTTCAATTGCAATTGAAACAGTTTTATTGGTAATAATTGATTTGTAATATAATGTAAATGAATTAAAATTGATTTGTCTTGTTAATTTGCATTTATCTAGTTTTCCCAATTTCTTTTTCAAAATGAGCTGCTTCTAAACGGTAGTACCTAGGTACAATCGACCCACAGCGTGGTTTTAAAAATAACATCACTCAAACTCAAACTTCATTTTCACACTAATACAGATTAACCTAATCCTTAATTTGATTAAATTCATCAAGTTGGGCTTATCAAACAGAACTCTTCACCGTATTTTAAAGGATTTAAAATTTCATCCTTACAAAGTTCAAGTCGTGCACCAATTACTAGGTACCACGAGATTTAGAAGTTCGGGTTACGTTTTGTGAACAATTCCTTCAACTACTGAATAATAATAACCAAATTAATTTGGAGCAAGTGCTAATATTTTTAATAAATAAATTATATTGTAACTAAAATTGGCAAGTTTTTACTTTACATTTTTGAAAAAAAATTAAAAATATTGTAAACTTTGAAAAGGTTATTAACAATTTAAATAGGGTCGGTCATTCTGCCGGACCCTGTACTACTTACTCTTCGTATTCTTACACAGACCCCCATGTAAAGTCATACTCATTTTCTGTAATGATGTCTGCAGTAATATCGGATGTTTCTTGTTTACTTGAAACTGGAGATCCGCTACGGCTACAATCTTCGACAATTTCCTTTAAAATACCCCTACACAATTGGCCTGTTTCTGTGAAAAAAAAAACATTAGAAGGTTGCACCATTTTATTATTCAATGAAAACATACGAGGTGTGACAATTAAATAATGAGACTGATTCCATAAAAACCGTATATTTAAAAATTATTCTACAACTCTGCCATCCCCTTCAAAGTAGTCCCCTTGGGCAGCAATACAACGATTCCAACGCGTTTTCCATGCTTTGTAACATTTCTGGAACACTTCGACTGGGATGTCCGCGAGTACCCTCGTCACGGCCGCCTGGATGTCCGTAATCGACTCAAAATGGGTTCCTTTGACCACCGATTTTGTTCTAGGGAACAAAAAAAAGTCGCAAGGTGATAAATCAGGCCGATCTTCACGGATTAGGGCGCGCACACGCTGCGCATTCGCTTCAGTCCGCACCTCGACTGGTCTCCTGCTCCGCGCCTCGTCTTCCACGCTTTCACGCCCCTCCTCAAACTCTTTATGCCATCGAAACACCTGGGCACGAGTAAGAGCACTATCACCATGCACTTTTACAATTTCAGCGTACGTTTCCGAAGCTGTTTCGCCCAATCTGGCACAAAATTTTATCGCGACGCGTTGCTCTTGATTTCGTTTCTCCATTTTCGTGACGAGCACCACTAACACACGTCTACTCAACACGACACAGCAGGCGAACTAAACAAGCTAGAGCGATGGTAAATATATCAATGGAGAGGGGAAGGATGCCGGGAAAGGGGAAGGGAATTTCAAGGTCGCAGGTTTACCACCAGCGCGGCAATAAAATCAGTCTCATTACTTAATTGTCATACCTCGTACGTGTCAGCAAAGGTATTTTCTCAATGATGCTGTTAAAAAGAATTTCCACGTCTTTTCTTATACGGTTTTCAAAGTTAAGTCGGCACTATTGCTAACTTCGTTATTATTCGAGCTACAAAGTCAGTTAAACAGTAGTATTTTTTTCGCCCATTACGATGATGAAAACGAAATCAAAATCGAACATCGCGTTCGCGAGTTATGTCATTGCCAGGGCCACTAGAAGCGTTTACAAGCGGGCTCAGGAATGCTTGAAGCAAGAGGGTGATGTTTTTGAGCATCTAATTTGAGTTTTGTTTTTAGAAGTTTATAGAATAATTTGAAATAAACGATAGTGTTCCACTTCATGGTTATTCTTTTTAATTTCTATTTTATAAGGCAAAATTGCCACTAACACAGCCACCTCGACGAATTTGAAAAATCATCAATACCTTTGTCATTTTCGACATTAGGATAAAAGGACATAGGACACTTTTTGTTCAGAATTCAATTTCCTATCGATTGTAAATATTGTATACTGAGTGTCCCATTTGAAAAAATTGAACTTTTTGATATAACTCGCGAACGCGTTGCTCGATTTTGATTCCGTTTTCACCATCGTAATTGGCGAAAAAAATACTACTAGTTTTCCTATTTAACTGACTTTGTAGCTCCAATAATAACGAAGTTAGCAATAGTGCCGACTTAACTTTGAAAACCGTATATCGTATCTGCGTACCCCTCGTTGAAGCAGTTGCTTTATTATTTCTTCTCTTTCGACGTGCGAAATTATGTTTAACCATTGTTATATTTGTATAACTAACGTCAAATTCTTCGTATTTATTGATATCGCACATGCACAAAGTTGCCAGGTCAAAGAAATACAATACACGAGATTGGAGTTACAAATATTACCAGATAACTTTTTATGTCTTGCCATTTTTTACTTCCTTTTACAATAAAGGAAGTATTGGATTCACCCCAAAAATTCGAAATTGAGTTTTCAACAGATCTTCACGTTTTAGAGTCCCCTGAACCCTGTGTGTCTGTGAACAGAATATCTCAAAAACGAAAAGAGGTATGGCGTTGAAACTTCATATATAAGTTTTGTGTACTATGTAGATGAGACAGCAAGCTTTTGAAGAAAATCGCATAACCGGAAGTAGGTGTTTACTCTTGTCATTTTTCAGTTTTTTTCGATTTTTTCAAAAACGGCTCTAACGATTTTTTTTAAACTTTACATTTTTATTACATTTTTAATGTGTATTGATGTGATATAGGTGATTTTCCAGTTGAATACTTCTAAAGTGGGTTTCTTTTGTTTTTTTTTCAATTTTTTTTATTAACTCATATTTTAAATAAAACGCCCGGTATATTATTACATTTTTGAATTCACCTTAAAATTCTAGAAAAAATTTGTCTCTTCAACTAACGTTCTATTTTGTACCGTTTTTGTAGAATTTGCAATTTTTGAAAATTTTTGACAAATGGTTAAAAATTTAAAATGAAATTTTTGACTAATTATAAGATCACTGTAAAAGGAAGTTGTGTGAGTCTATCACACTAGATTTTTTATAATCTATTTGCACCTGTTGTCTGGGCATGACGTTACAAAACACAAACACCTGACATCTGTTCAGCAGAAAACACCACCTTAGTTAGTCGTATACTTACCTAAAGTAGAAATGTTTATAACTAGTTTGACTATAAATTTCCAGGTGGTAGCACGCTGCAATACAATAAAGCGAGAGGGAAGATTGGAGCATTTTCTTTGTTCCAATCCCCAACCTTCCAATTCCAATGAAATATTCGCCCTAAATGACAACCGCTTCAAATTTTTTAGGAATCACGTATTATCAAAAACTAAACGTCAGAATAGTTCAATGAGGTCTTAAATGAAAGATCAAGAATCGTATCTTCCTGTATGCTATTTTACAGGTTCTGTTTTCTATTTTTCACAAGTAAATTTTACTGTTGGATGACAGAAATACAAATGAAAAATGCATACAAAAGCGTCCATATTTTAAATACAATTTTACAGCGCAAGCGAATATATTTCCATTTATAAAATTGCTTACCCTAAACAGCCAACATTCGTCTTTGAAATGAAGCCTTGTTTAACTTCATACGACGCGTGTGAATCGATAATACGTGATTCCTATGTATCAATCTGTCCCTATTATTTCAACATAAGCCAAACGCCAGCCTTAAGAGTAATAATTAAAATCCCAAATATATATCTAGCCTCTTCCAACGGACTTATATGTAGTTTTGCTAAACTACACCTGCTGCAAAGGTAATGTCGATAAGCGACCTCAGTTTTTGCAGAATTCAAGACATACAATTAGGTTTCATTCGTGTGCTGACCGCAAGCCAGGTAAGTGAAGTTTCGAATATTTCAAAATTTTTAATTTGTTCAAACTTAGAGCCATGGACGTGCACTCTAATTTTATATTTCGTTAAGGCTCACTGACAAATGTGCTTCATTAGAGCTCGCACCAAAAGCATGCAGTTAATTTCCATATTTTAAATTTGGGAGAATGGAATCCGATTGTGAGATTTATAGTACGAGAGCCCACGACCAAAACCATGTCGCATCGTTTTACGGCCACAACCGTATAACATCGTTAGATTCGATTAATCTGAACCCGACTAGGTAGGCAGTACCGGTCAGAAACGTCGCAGTTTTATGGGGGGGGGGGGGGGCATTTCTGCTATGTTAAAAAAAATAGGCAGACGGTTTTATCACAATATGTCTGATATTAAAAATGTACAGAGGTTTCGTCATTTTATTACGGAAAAGTATGTTTTCAGACATTTTGCGCGTCACATGTGGCCTGAGCGCATTTTCAAAAATGTCAAAAAATGTAACCGACCTGTCTCATAGCAGCCTGGTTCAATTTTCTTTTAAATCTTTTGTATGGCTCCCGGGATTACCAAAAATTGTTTTCAGACATTTTAAATGTCACCTATAACTCCAAAACGAAAAGAACGTTTCGGAGTCGCCAAGTTGTTCTGACCGTTATAACGACGCTCACTTTATTATATTGTCATGTGCTGTGCGGTTTAGTTTGAAAAATGGCTAACCTAACCTGTGTGTTTTGCAAAGACATAAAAAATGCGAAAGTGAAAAAATTTACAAAAGAAAATTTGCAAAAGTGTAGAGAAGCAGCTGACTATCGTAGTAAAAAGTTGTCTGATTAGTAAGGTGCTACACTAAATTTGTCTGATATTATTTTTTTCTACATCTGGGCAACTCTTTTCATCATATCCAACAGTTTTCAGACAGAATGTTATGTTACCGATCGGTAAAAATTTTCAACACGTTCAAATTGGTTTCAACACATCAGATGCTCACACTTTCTTTTGAAAAATGATTTATTCGCATCAAATGACCGATGTCCACTTGAAAACAAGATTTTTTTGCCTCATTTTTAATTTTTTCAAATGGTCTCCTGGGTACGAGCGACGCTACTGGTGTCTGAAAATTGTGTTTTCGGTATCTAAAATCTTATCATTCAACTACATTCCGAAAATCAGACAGATTACTATGAAACAGTTGGATACATTTTTTTGACATATTTGAAAATGCGGTCAGGTCAGATGTGACGCGGAAAATTTCTGAAATTAGTATTTTTGGAATCAGAATAACCAAATCTATCGATATTAAACGGTTTTGGTCGTAAAACGATGAGACAAAAATTTTGGTCATGGGCTCTCGTACTATTATAACCCGTTCTAAACATTTTAGTAATTTTAGTTGAAGCTAAAGCGTCTGCTGCCAGAAATAAGTAGCAATCAATTTCTGAAATTTGGTGATTTTTGCATTTGGTCCAAACGTACATTGGTAGCAAGCACGGGAAAGCTTGTTTCACGCCTGGAGATTTAGTATTTACTTTCAAGTTTGAGGTTCACAAAATTAATGTGAAGCAAGTAGCTGAAATAACAACTCCATAAAGACAAACTTTTGCTCCGTTCGGTTGTTGAAATTTCCAAATTAAAAGCAATAATTAATATTAATGAATGTTGGTTTTCCAAAAGGGGGTCTTTTTATAACTTTCATTTCGTAGTAATGCAAGTCAAACTAATCATTTTTTTACGCTGATCGACTGCTAATTTTACAGATTACTTAAATGCATTTGGAATTATTTTGCCCGTTTTATAAGTTGCTTCTTTTATTAACTAATTACATTGAAATAATCCACATTTAAAAAATAGAGTAAAATTTGAACACGATTTTTGTTCAATTTATGAACTTTATTCGCGTGTTGATTCCGATTTAATTTAGGTTATGACAACCACGATCTAATCAATCGATCCTGTTACGAAAAAACTCCCTTGTGTTGAAACCAACGTAAGCATTATTAAGGGTTATATAAATTGTGTATATGCTGTGACACGATGCTCATGTAAGTAGCAAATGTTTTTGCCAGCATCATAGCAACAAGAGTGATATTTTAAGTGCCGAAATTTAAATAAAAAAAACTTTATTTTATTTCCACACTGAGCAATTATACAATGTCTTTACATAAAGAATGCTGCATAACAACTGACTTAATTCTAATTACTATCTGTCTACAAGCAAGCAAGCAAGTTGATAAGATAAGGAAATGACACCTCGTAAGATTATCAAAACGTGCCTTATCTGTCCCACGTAACTCCTCGCGGCCTAAATGGAACTTCGGGGTACACGGAGTTCTTCTAATGAAATTTCCTGTGAATTGTTTTTTGATTTTTGATTAAAACATGACATCTTAATTCTATGATAAACATTTAGCTTATAACTTATTATACCTATTATAAAAGTAATTACGGCAAGGGCAGTAAAATAATTGAAAGAATGATGTATTACAGAATACGTATTATTTTCAAAATTTGTAGGTAACTTTTGAAATTGAATTTTAATTGATTTTAAATCATCCAGATCTATATGTTCCAGATTTAATTTCGGTAAATTATTATTTCCAATTGAACCTGGAATATTTATACTTTCCAAAACAGGCAATTTAATTATTTCTTTAATTTTGTTGGAATACTTTAAAGTTGAGAGAAAATGGTGTTCAATAGTAACATTGCAATTTTCGGGAATTTGCAATAAGTATGTGCCGTTTAAAGGATACTTAAAACTATGATTAATACAATATATAGAAGCAATTAATTCCTGGGGGCTAACAATAATCCAAGAGTTTAAATCTATTCTCTGAATTTTAAGTTTATCTACTTGCGCATGATGCACTTCACAGTTTGGGTTTTTCACGAATTTTAAAAGGTCACTTTCACACAAATTAATTTTTATTAACTCGTGAAACTGCACTTCGCAATAATAATTGTCTTGTAACACTTGTTTGCACTTTTTGACCATTGATACGCTATTTTGTTCGTTATATAGGAGATATGGTTTGGAAGGAATTATAATTTGGTAATTTTTACTGTTCCTGATAGGTACAGGGAAAAGGTGATAGTATTCATATTGGATATCATTACAAAGTGGAATTTCTAATATAAAATTAAGGCTGTAATTTTTCCTGTATGCTTTGATGGTGATAATCTCTTCGTACTCGACTAATTCTTTGGATGTAGAATAGGGCAATTTATACGGCAAGGCATTTTTCTGTATTTCTTCCAATTCTCGTGTTAGGTCCTTTCTTTCTATTATTGAAGGATGTAGTGTTTTCAATTTCGCAAAGGTGACGGCTTCCTCCAAAGTGTTTAAAATATGTAATAAAAGGTTTAATAATGCTGCTATTTGTAACTGGATCGAATGCATGTTAATAAATGAGTACATCTCGGTTTCGTGTAACGCGGACGTTTTGATCGCTGATTCAAGCTGCAGAATCCTTGATTGTAATACCAATTGATTGGTGCTTAATTGCCGCATGGTTTTGTTGAATTTTTCTATTGCTTGTGTCATTAACGAAGTTTGTTTTATGATCACATTAGCTTGATTTTCTTGATTTTTCTGTAGAGTATTGATGGCGTTTTCGATTCGTTCCCCATCTTCTGCATCTAGGTTACCTGTTATGAATTTGAGAATATTTCCTAGTCCATTGATTGCACCTCTCTTACTGCGTTCATGTGGAAATATGTGTTCGATTTTTCTTTGATTTTCTTGTAATAATACTTCCAATATTATTTGATAATTATGAAATTCAGTTTTGTAGGTTTCGCCGTTGGCATGAGTTTCAAATGACAGTTGAATTTTCCTAATGTTATTTTCCAATATCTGTAGTTCGGTTATTATTGGTGAACAATCTATTGTTTTTATTAGCGTCCATTGTATTTCTTTTATTTGTGCAATTCCTAATTTGTCGTAATAAAGTCCTGGATTATTTTCGAGGTTGGTGAATTTAGGCTGGTCCAGTGCAAAACTAAATGCAATTGATATTATTGCGATGATCGAGTATTCGAGGAGCATCTTGTCGAAGCTACACTTATGTTGTCTTCGTCTGCAACAAAAGGCAGCAGATCATTTACGTGAAGTTTCTTTGTTTGATTTTTATTATTCAGTAATATGCAAGTATTTTCGGGGGTGATTTCTTGAATAGTGTAGGGTCCGTCGTATTTATTGTTTTTCTTGTTCCTAATGTGGGTTCTTGCGAATACTTTGTCTCCTACTTTAAATTGTGGATCTTTTCTTTTTGCGTTTCTTTTCTCGATAATGGCTTCTTTCGAAGTTTGCAATTTTTCTTTAATTTCTCCGTAAATTATTTGCAATTTAGATTGGTGAGATTTTACATAATTTTGGAAATATTCTTTTTCATAAAATAAGTCAAATGGATTTCTACTGTCGGTATGGCCTAATAAAATTTCAAATGGTGAATATCCTGTTGTTGAATGAATTGTGCTATTATAAGCGACAATTGCATATGCCATAAGATTATGGGGCTGGTTTTCTCGTTTTTCGGTTCGTAGCAATCTATAATGTTCGATTAGGGTTGAATGCAGTCTTTCAACCATTCCTTGAGAATTGTGATTATAAGGTGTAGAATAATGTAATTCTTGTATAACTTTATTATTAAATTCTACTCCATTGTCGCATGTTAATTTCCTGGGTATGCCATAGTGAGAAAAGAATTTTAATAAATTTTCGGCAATTATGGTTGCTGTTTTTGATTCAATAGGATATGCTTGGGCCAGTTTAGAAAATGCGTCAATTATTGTTAGATACGTTGATCCGTCAATTTGAAATGTGTCGACAAATATTTGTTCAAACGGCTTTTCTGCTGTTTCTGTAATATTTAATGGGGCTTTAGTCGGGTTCCTGTCGTATTTCGATTTTTTACACGTATAGCATGAATTAATGTAGTCTTGCACATCCTGTTTTAAACTTTTCCAGTAGTATTTTCTTCTTATAGCTTCTTCCGTGATATTAATTCCTCGATGGTTGGTTTTTCCTTCATGATAATTTTTTATTGTTAATTTTCTTCCTTCGGGGTCCATTAAGTGTTCCACTCGTGATGTACACTTGTAGAAAGTTGGCGAATTGCTATTCATAATTGACGTCACAATTTTACAAAATTGTTCATAAAATTGCTGGTTAGGAAAATGACAAAAATACTTCGTTCTTGGTTTGCAATAATGAATTACTAGTTGTTTAGTAAAATTTTCTAAATTTTCATTTGGCACTTGCACTGTAATTATTTCGTTTTCTTCTTTTTTCTCGATTTTAGGCGTCAAAGGTATGCCAAATACAGGTTGAAAAATTATTTGATTTTTATGAGTTTCTAGGGGCTTCTCGCAAATTTCTACTGTAGCTGTGGATTCTTCTTGTGTATGTACGGTATTATTTGAATTTTCTTCTAGTTGTATCCTGGTTATGGGTATCATGTCTTCAAAATCCGGAGGTGTGGGTGGATTTGCTGCTACACTCGATATAGGTTCTGGTGTTTTCAGTTCTTCGAGTCTTTGGAGCTCTGCTACTAATCTATCGATTTCTTCATCTGCGTGATTTATTAATGATACCTGATCCTCTGCTATAATAGGATTGGCTGGAATTCTTGACAAGGCATCGGCATTCGTATTGCTTGTACCTTTCTTATAAACAATATTATAATCGAATTCTTCTAATTTGATTCGCCATCTAGCTAATTTAGAGTTAGGTTCTTTCAGTGAATGAAGCCATTGAAGTGGTCGATGATCGGTAACTATGGTAAATTTATGTCCGTATAGGTATGGCCTAAAATGTTTTGTAGCCCACACTATTGCCAGTAGTTCTTTTTCTATTGCACTGTACCTTTGTTCGGAATCATTTAAGGTTCTCGATGCATAAGCGATTGGTAAATCGGAGCCTATGTTACCTTGAGATAATACTGCTCCCAATGCTACGTTTGATGCATCCGTTGTCAATATAAATGGTCTTGTAAAATCTGGGTACTTTAAAATTGGGTCATTTGTCAAAATTTGTTTCGCTGTTTCGAATGCGTTAATAAATTCGGTATTATGCTCAATTTTGGCGTCTTTCTTTAGACATTTTGTTAGCGGTTTTGTTAATTTTGCAAAGTTGTTTATGAATTTCCTGTAATATCCTAGCAACCCTAAAAAGCTTTTGATTTCTTTTCGAGTTTTAGGTATTGGAAAATGTTGTATTGCTATGATTTTGTTTGGATCTGGTTTTACACCATTCGCTGTTATTTGGTGACCTAAATAATTTACTTATTTACGTAAAAATTCGCTTTTATCGAGTTGTACTTTAAGATTTTTCTCTCTAAGACGTTGGAAAATTTTCTTGATGTCCTGAATGTGTTCTTGAAGCGAAGCCGAATAAATAATAATGTCGTCTAGGTACACTGAACAGATTTCGTTCTGGAGTCCTCGTAAAACGTTGTTCATCAATTTTTGGAAGGTAGCTGGCCCGTTCTTGAGCCCAAAAGGCAGGCGTTTATACTCGAAGTGTCCAATATCTGTTGAAAATGCAGTTTTCTCAATATCCGATGGGTTCATTTCTATTTGGTGAAATCCTGAAGCCAAGTCCAAAGTTGTGAAATACTGACTCTTTCCTAATTTATCCAAAATGTCACTTATATTGGGTATAGGAAACTTGTCGTCAACGGTTTTTTCATTTAGCTTTCTATAGTCTATCACTAATCTCCACTTGGTTTTTCCAGACGCATCTTGTTTTTTCGGTACGACCCAAATTGGTGAAGACCAAGGTGATGAGGATGGTCGAATAATATTTTCTTGTAACATTTTTGTTACTTGTTGTTTTACCTCTTGTTTATGGATTTCAGGAAATCTGTAACTTTTGGTGTAGATTGGTATGTCATCGGTTGTTCTTATTACATGCTTGACTTCGTTAGTAAAAGTTAAAGGCAGTTGTTCATGATGAAAGATGTCCTTGTATTCCTCACACAGGTTCCTAATTAGAGTAATTTCTTCATCGTTTAGGTGTTTTAATCTTAAGTTTTTCAAGTTTTCTCTCTGAATTTTCTTAACATTGACTGGAACGTTATTAATATTGTTAACTGGTATAGGTTTCTTGATTGGTTCAACTTGTATTAAGTTTAACGGTTTCGATATTTTTAGAATTTTTTGCTTTTCGCTTTTGTTTAACACTGTTGTTAATGCTTGCTGATTTTGAACTTGTACTAACGCTGTTGGCATTTCTATATCAGGTCCAAAATTCTGATGTTCCAAAATTCCTTGCTGTAGTTTAGTATTTACGGGTATTTGTACTACGGTTTCCGTTCTTGGTTGAAGTGTTAGTGTACAACACACGTTTTCCTGAATTTCATTATGATAAATTTGTATTCTAGCTGTTGGGGTCACTATCATGTCATTTTTTAAATCAATTGTGGCTCCTAACTGTTTCAAAAGATCAAGTCCTATTAAACCGTCGTATTTAGGATTAAAATTAAATATTCTGCGTTTCATAAGAAATGAACCACCCCGAAGGAGTTGACGCAGAACTTCGAAATTACGTAGAATTTAGTAGTGCATGGAGACAAGAAAATTTTTAAATTTTGGAGGCCATCTGTCACTGCTGATAGAAATTATCTGTCTGTTAGAACCTGAAATTGTCTTTTGTTGGATCGTATTTTTCGGAGTAGTTCGCCGTTTGTTTGTGATTGTTATTACTGAATTAGTGAAGTTAGTGCCTAAAAAATTCCACACGTTCGAAGACGTGCAAATTTTCGTCATCATACGCCCTTTGAAAGAGGACGAATTATCGGAATGCATGATGCTGGTTTAAGCGTTCGGGAAATTGGCAGGCGCATGGGCCGACCTCACGCCACTATTAGACGGACTTGGATGTATTGGCAGGAAGAACACCTAGAAACTCGTCGTAGAGGCAGTGGACGTCCTAGAGTGATAGAAGCACGCGAAGATCGGCTGTTAAGGCGAAGTGCAATGCAGGACCCAGTAGAACCAACGCGAGCTGTTGCAATCAATTGGGTAAGAGCAATTGGTGGTTGAGTGTCTATGAGCACAATTTATCGTCGAATATGCACATTTGGGTTACGATCATACCGTCCTTATTTTCTTCTTCCTATGACTCAACAACATACCGATACCAGACGTCAATGGAGCCAAAACCGACAACATTGGGTCCATGGATGGGAAGCTATAGTCTTCAGCGACGAATCCCGTTTTTGCTTATGAAATTCTGATGGACGTTTACGGATCAGACGACTTAGAGGTCAGAGGCAAAATTTTCAGTTTGTGCAGCGTCGCCACACGGCTTTAACTCCTGGTGTAATAGTGTGGGGAGCAATACGCTACGGCGGCAGGTCTCCCTTGATATTCATTCTGGGAACTCTAAACGCGCGCCGTTACATTGACACTATTTTGGAGCCCGTGTTAGTGCCATTCCTCCGAGACCTTCCAGGGGCCGTATTCCAACACGATAATGCGCGGCCTCATACTGCTCACGTAACGTTAGAGTTCCTAGCACAAAACAATGTTCTGCATTTGCCTTGGCGGGCAAGAACCCCGGATTTAAACCCTATTGAATATGTCTGGGAATTAATGGACAGAAAACTGCGTCTATTACCCCATCCTCCCAACACTTTAGAGGAATTACGTCAACAGCTACAGATAGCCTGGAATGAGCTGCCCCAAGAGGTAATCGACCATCTGATTTCCAGCATGCCACGAAGGGTTACTGAATGCGTAAGAGTACACGGAGATGCAACACATTATTAATGATATTTTTAATAAATGTTGTCATTTGTTTTTGAAACTGTAATCATTTGTTTGTCTCCATGCACTACCCATTTCTACGTAATTTCGAAGTTGTACTTCAACTCCTTCGGGGTGGTTCATTTCTTATGAAATTCAGTGTAGATAAACTTTATGATAGCCCTGTTTTTGAAATGTGGGAGGTAACGGAATGTTAGCAACTTCATTATGATAGCTAGTATTGTGCGCTGTTTGTATAGCAAATGGTTCTATACGAATTTGATTTGGATAGTATTTGTAAATTAAATTTGGATTTATTAAAGTTCTTGCAGATCCAGTGTCAATCATTAATTTAGCTTGAAGTTCCGGTATGATAATATAGGGAAGGTGTACATTTTGTTTTACATTTAACGATATTACGTCGGTGGTGTTCTCGCAGGGTCCATGGAAAAATCCTGATGATAATTATTCGGTGTTTCTTCTGGGTCTAAATAATTAGCTTCCTGTTGGTACTCTTCATAGCCTTCATATTCTGGTTGACAATTTTGGGTTGTTTGAGCGTCGATTTCGAATGGATTTTCGAAGTTTGGCTCTTCTTCTGGTGTGTCGTGGTAAAATAATTCTTCTGATGTAAAAGTTGGTCTCGGCTGGGGATAACTAACTCGCGAAAGTTGCCTGGTATTTCAGGAGCTTATGTCCATTGGTGTTGGCTTTGGTTGCGGTAAGTTTCGGGGTTTGAATACATTTGTATTTTGCCTTTGTTGATTTACAAATTGTTGAAAAGATGTTTGTGCATTTGCTGTAGCTGGGGTAAACAATTTCGGCTGTTGTGGAAAATTTGATTGTTGTTTACCAAATCCAGTAAAGCGCGGGTTTTGTGGTGGCAATCTTGAATATCCAAATTGTGGCAATTGTGAAAATTGTGGAAATTGTCTGGATATGGGCTGCTGTATCGCTGCTGGAACTGGCATGGTAAAAGGTCCTCTGGTAAATTGCGGCTTATAAAAATTGTTAGAAGTTTGTTGTCTTGGTTTCTGGGTTCTTAAAGTTGATGGAAATCTCTTCTGTGTAGAATTTTTCGCATAATTTATGTTTTCCTCGGCTAGTACATAAGTTAATGCCTTTTCAACGGTGTCCGGTCGTTGCGCTCGTATTAGCGATCCTAGTGGTTCACGTAGCCCGGTTAAGTATGATTTTAAAGTAAGTTGATCGTAGAGATCACCTTTTTTTTTTTGCTAGTAGCGGCGTCGTTAGTATTTATTCGTAATTGTGAAAACAGTAATCCACGAATATCCTGACAGCGGTTATAGTATTGTTGTGGATTTTCGTTTCCTTGTCTAAGCAGCATGAGGTCACGTAGCAAATAATTTTCGTCTCGTTGGTCCGAAAAAGACTTTTGAAGTATGTCTTTTAAATCGTTCCAAGAATTGACATCTCTACCATTTGTAACTATGCCAGCGTCGCCAATTAATTTGCTTCTAATCGATGAGAGAATGAAGTGGTTAATAAAAAGATCCGGTGTATCTGATTTGGTGAATTGATTAATTATCAATTCGCTAGCCCTAATAAATTCGGATAGACGCGCAGGATTGCCGTCAAATTCCGGTATGGTGCGCAAATATTCGACGTCGAATGAAGTCATATTTTGCGCGGTATTATGTGTAGAATTTAAACTTTGGGAATCTTTTTGATTTATATTTAAATTGGATATTTGGTCAACAAGGGTTTCAATTGACATTAGGGGTAATAATTAAATTATGGAAGGCACATAAAGGAATAACGAACAAATAAAAAGCGTATGAACTCACTTTGATTCTTCTCTGCGTTGTCCTGTCCTTCGAAGTCCCCTTTTGAATGCGATGTCCTTAATCTAGGTGGTCCAATAGGTCCAGCGATTTCGGTCCGGTCCCCTGGATTCAAGATTCGGCGATGGATGTCCTCCTCTCGATTCAAGACTCGGCGATGTATGTCCTCGTCCCAATGTTCTGTTGTTGCGTTGTCCGAAGTTGCCGATTTTTGTGCACTCCGAACAAAGTTTTTCGATTGCGAATTAAATCGTTGACACGAACGACAAATCGATTTAGTATTTGCCTTATCGCAATCCTACCGACTGCGCCAGTGATATTTTAAGTGCCGAAATTTAAATTAAAAAAACTTTATTTTATTTCCACACTGAGCAATTATACAATGTCTTTACATAAAGAATGCTGCATAACAACTGACTTAATTCTAATTACTATCTGTCTACAAGCAAGCAAGCAAGTTGATAAGATAAGGAAATGACACCTCGTAAGATTATCAAAACGTGCCTTATCTGTCCCACGTAACTCAAGGCAGTAACTATCAAATTTCACGTAATAACCACTGCTCTGTCATTTTTTTCTGAGGTAGGAATTAGTTGGAAATACTACATATTCTACATTACAAAATCAAAAAAATGAACTACTAACTGTTAAACTTGAAAAATGTACACTTGGATGCTGTATTTGCATTTTATAATAATAATAATAATGGTGAGGCACTAACACCCCATGAAGGAGCTTGGCCTGCAAGGCGGAAGGTTAGAGCTTCCGTATCCTCGCTCTCACACCCGGCTGTCGCGTGTCAAATTCATGACACGTGGTGATGTGGTGAGCACCACGCATTAGACAGCCGCATTATTACCCCTTGTTCTTTCGAACGCAGGTTCCCAATTATTTAAAGCGACTAGGTAGGCCGCCCGCCAGGCATCGATCTGGGATTTGAACTCCAGACTTCCGCGCCGCAGTCCGATGCTCTAACCATCAGAGCCACGCTGGCGCGTATTTGCATTTTATCATGGAAAAATGGCAGTCCACACGTTCATAGTTTTGTGCAACCATAAGGAATAAAGCTGGCGGAAAAAATTATTAAAACTGTTGGCATGTTTGGCAAACACCGGCCTTATTTTATAAATTTTAAAGTAATAGTACGTATACAGGGTGAGTCAGAAGGCAAGGGAAAAGTTTAGAAGATGTGCTCAGAAAGTCAAAATAGGAAAAATAAACCAATTCTAAACCCTTGCAGAGATATTAGAGGGAAGTTAAAATTATGGTTTTCATCTTTTACTAAAAACTGGTGAATTCTATTAAAATGAAATTTCGCAGATCTTTTCTACCAATAGGAAGGCTTATGAACGAAATGTTTTTTAATTTTTACTTCCTTTTACGATAAAGGAAGTATTGGATTCACCCCAATAATTCGAAATTGAGTTTTCAACAGATCTTCACGTTTTAGAGTCCCCTGATCCCAAAAAAACATTTTTTTTTTTCATTGGTCTGTGTGTCTGTGTGTCTGTCTGTCTGTGAACAGAATATCACAAAAACTAAAAGAGGTATGGTGTTGAAACTTCATATAGCTATAAGTTTTGTGTGCTATGTAGATGAGACCGCAAGCTTTTGAAGAAAATCGCATAACCGGAAGTAGGTGTTTACTCTTGTGATTTTTCAGTTTCTTTCGATTTTTTCAAAAAAGGCTCTAATGATTTTTTTCAAACTCAAAAATTTAATTCTAATTTACGGGCCCTTCTACGTTAAAATAAAGTGCTGGTAAATGCCGATGTTTTATTCTTGTATTTGCAATAAGCAAATATCATTATGCAAATACCCTGTGGAGGGGAAATAACCGATGTAAATTGACCAGCTAGTACAGCTATCACATTGCTATAGAAAGAAGACGCTGACTACTATGCAACTTTCTTTTAATATCAAAGAACCTGTAATAATCAAGACATTCAATTTATATGCTATTTCATTTCAATTTTTTAGTTCTTAAGATAATTTTTTTTAACAAATAAAGATATTTTAAGTTCTTGTAAAATTCCTGGTCTATATTTTTTATATATTACGAAGAATAAAATTCTATAAAATTCTAAGATCCTGAAGTTACGTCATAGGTAGTTCCACAATTGGCGACGTAAAAATGACACTAAGTCGAGATAAAAAAGTTATACGGTTCCATACTAAAATTGACATGCAGTAGACTCTTGATTATCGGGCAACTAATTAGCTAGTTTGTTGGTTAACTGTGATGGGAACTTGTGTTAACGGTATGGGCGACTTATCGCAAATTGGGCTACTTTTTTCAGCAATTATTTTAGGCACAAAAATTTAGCCATAAAGTTTGTGCGCATGGAAAAGTGCCATTTAAACATTTAAATTAGTTTTTTTATTGGTATATTTTGGGCTTAAACATTTCTTTTGTAGAAAATGAACTTTATTTGCATTAAAGGTCTATTCAGACTGGCGGTAGCGGGGCGGTGGCGGCGCGGTAGCAGAGGGGTCCTGAAACCGCTCAGCAATCGCTCTGCACGTTTTTAAATTATATGATTCAGACTAACAAGCCGTGCGGAAGCGGAGAGGTAGCGGCAAGCCGGAGGTGATAGGGCATAGGGAGGTGCCGGCGCAGCGGTTTGGATCGATCGGGGAGCGATTTTTATGAACAAACCGCACGGTTAGATAAAGACAAAATCATAATTTAGAGTGTTATGTGCAGTTTCTTGTCTTTATCTATGATGTGCAGTTCAGTACCGTCCGTAGTTGCAGATAGATGTGATTGTGCTACAATATGGAAGAGCAATAAAACTTGTTAAAATATATTAATTATTATATTTGTGTAGGTCTATTTTGGGTTTGGAAATCAACTATGCAGCTAAATTGTTCAATCAAATTCGTTTTTACTTGCGTTTCGTTTGCATTCCGAAACTAACTTCTTGAGACGTTTACATTAAGTTTTTAAACAGTTAATTATTTGATGAAATAAAAATAGGAGAATGAGGTTACATTTTACAGACACACAATCTATAGTTTTACTTCCTTTTACGATAAAGGGAGTATTGGCTTCACCCCAAAAATTCGAAATTGAGTTTTCAACAGATCTTCCCGTTTTGGAGTACCATGATTCCAAAAAACATATTTTTTTTCATTGGTCTGTCTGTCTGTCTGTGTGTCTGTCTGTAAACAGAATAACTCAAAAAAGAAAAGAGGTATGGCATTGAAACTTCATATACTTATAAGTGACTTGAGTCTCCCTAAAAATAATATTACTACTACCTACTACTATTTTCTGTGCTATGTAGATGAAACAGCAAGCTTTTGAAGAAAATCGCATAACCGGAAGTAGGTGTTTACTCTTGTGATTTTTCAGTTTTTTTCGATTTTTTCAAAAACGGCTTTAACGATTTTTTTTTAAACTTACTTTTTTAATGTGAGATAAATGATTTTTCAGTTGAATACTTCTAAAGTGGGTTTCTTTTGCTTTTTTTTCTATTTTTTTTATTAACTCCTATTTTAAATAGAACACCCAGGAATATTATTACATTTTTGAATTAAGCTTAAAATTATAGATAAAATCTGTCTCTTCAACCAACGCTCTATTTTCTACCGTTTTTGTAGAATTTGTAATTCTTTGAAAATTCTTGACAAATGCTTAAAAACTTTAAATAAAATTTTTGGCTAATTACAAGATCACTGTAAAAGGAAGTTGTGTGCGTGTATCACACCAGATTTTTAGGTATGGATTTGACTGTGTGAAATTAGCAACTCATAATACTATATTTATTTTTTTTATACAAAAACCATTGATTTTAGGAAAAAACTAAAAAAACAAAAAAAACTTTTTAAGCATATCAGGATTTCCAACAAATATTTTTTCGTAACTTACTTCTTGTCCGTGTAAATGTTCAAATAAAAACGTTTATATGGGTTGCTACTTTCAACCTCATAACGCCATGCCTAAAAATTGTAGAAAATATATTTCAATTTTTACTTCCTTTTACAATAAAGGAAGTATTGGATTCACCCCAAAAATTCAAAATTGAGTATTCAACAGATCTCCACGTTTTAGAGTCCCCTGAACCCAAAAAACATATTTTTTTTCATTGGTCTGTCTGTCTGTGTGTCTGCCTGTGAACAGAATATCTCAAAAACGAAAAGAGGTATGGCTTTGAAACTTCATATATAAGTTTTGTGTACTATGTAGATGCGACAGCAAGGTTTTGAAGAAAATCACATAACCGGAAGTAGGTGTTTACTCTTGTGATTTTTCAGTTTTTTTCGATTTTTTCACAAACGGCTCTAACGATTTTTTTCAAATCTTACATTTTTATTATATTTTTAATGTGTATTGATGTGAGATACATGATTTTCCAGTTGAATACTTTTAAAATGGGTTTCTTTTGTTTTTTTCTATTTTTTTTATTAACTCCTATTTTAAATAGAACACCCGGTATATTATTACATTTTTGAATTCAGCTTAAAATTCTCGAGAAAATTTGTCTCTTGAACTAACACTCTATTTTGTACCGCTTTTGTAGAATTTGTAATTTTTGAAAATTTTTGACAAATGCTTAAAAATTTAAAATCAAATTTTTGGCTAATTATAAGTTCACTGTAAAAGGAAGTTGTGTGCGTGTATCACACCAGATTTTTAATTAAATATTCGTTACCAGTTACACAAAACATATTTTATTATGTCTACCGAACTTTTTTGGGATCTACCGAAATTTAGCGTAAAAAGCTACCGAACCTATAAATGAGATGGCAACACTGCGTCTATCAAGGAAGCCGTGTGTCTTATTACAAACCGAATTATTAGGTATTGTATTGTTCTGCGAGTAGTTAAGTTATGAGAGTTCTGGGACACCCCGCCCATTTTTCCCCTTCCACCAGTGCCAGCCCCGCCTCCCAGCGTGTGATTGGTTGTGTCGAGGTTGGGTCTTATGTTTGTGTGTTGTTGTGATTGGTTGGTTGTCGGCCATTATGGTAAAGATGGCGTCGTCTGTGTGATTGGTCTGGTTGTGCGATTGGTTGTCGTCGGCGGCCATTTTTTTAGGTCCCGCCCCTCGGGTAGTGGTTGGTTGTGCCCGCCTCTTTGCATATCCCCTCCCCCTGCCCTTGAACCGGCCTGCGATTGGCCCGTGGCCCACTGCCGGCAAATGGCTTTTTTGATGGTCAGTTGTAACTATTGATTTTTGCGATTGATTCGATTTACGAAGGCGTAGGGGTCGTGTTGCGTTTTTGCAAGCCTACTCGCTGAATTTTGCGATTGTCCGAATTTGCAGTGTCCATTTTAGCTGGCCATTATCTCAGCCTTATACAGCGAATTTATTATAACGCGCAATGTGGCATTCTCGCTTCCATAAGGGCTTGATTGTTACTATTGGCTTCTACGCCACGCCGTGTGTAAATGCGCTTATTTTAAAATGCAATATATGAGCCGTAATTTTATGAATTAATTATTTTAAATCGTGTTGCGGCATGTCGCAACTTCGAGGGATAAATATCAGGTCTGTGAAGGGCTGTAAACAGCTGCGTCCGGCACACCTGCATCCGGATCGTAAATCTCGCCCGATAACATCGTGCAGCTGCATCCGGTGCATTCGTAAATCTCACCCCAAATCGTGTTGCAACATGTCTGTGAAGGGGCTGTGAACAGCTGCATGCACACCTGCATCCGGATCGTAAATCTAACCCCATAACACCTGACAGACGCATCCGGCGCACCTGCATGCCGTAAATCTCGCCCGATAACATCGCGCAGCTGCATCCGGCGCACCTGCCTTCGGATCGTAAATCTCACCCCATAACACCTGCTTTTATGAATTCATTATTTTCAATCGTGTTGCAACATGTTCCAGGCCTGTGAAGGGGCTGTAAACACCTGCATCCGGCGCGCATCTAGCTTGGATATGGGGCGTGTGATGGGGGAAAAATATATATATACAGTGTGGTCCATTAAGTGTGCAACAAATGGGAATTTTTTTTATTAGTTGTACAATCAAAATTTAAATATTGCCAAAAGTTAGTGCATGTGCGATAACCATATCAGATGCTCTTAGAATGGCTTCAAGTCAAACAATATACAGGGCAGGACAAAAAATATGAAATTCGTTCAGGAACAAAGTTACCTTATTTCAAAAAATATAGCAAAATTTTATTGAGAAAAATTGTTTAGAATTAAAAGTTATGCTCAAATACAAAGTCACGGCCTCCTATTAGAATTTTGATTCTTTTTTGGAAAATTTTGTATTACCCTCGTATGATACATATTTTTATTATTTTGATTTTATATGTATTTAAAGTAGCCACAACCACATCCCTTTTAAATAACTTTTAGCAACTTGAAGCGTATTTGTAAAATTTACTTGGATTTATATTTTTTTAGGTAAGCGTCCACTTCATGTTTGTTGCAACGATATTTAACAGAACTTTAGAATTTCGTAAATATTCTTTTTAACAAGGCAAATACTTTACTAATAATAATTTACATATGAAAAACTCTTAATAAAATCAAAATAATAAAAATATGTATCATACGGGGATAATACAAAATTTTACAAAAAAAGAATCAAAATTCGAATAGGAGGCCGTGACTTTGTATTTGAGCATATCTTTTGATTCTAAACAACTTTTCTCAATAAAATTTTGCTATATTTTTTGAAATAAGGTAACTTTATTCTTGAACGAATTACATATTTTTTGTCCTGCCCTGTATATTGTTTGACTTGAAGCCATTCTAAGGGCATCTGATATGGTTATCAAACATGCACTAACTGTTGGCGGTATTTAAATTTCGGTTTTACAACTAATAAAAAAATGTTCCATTTGTTGCACACTTAATGGACCACACTGTATAGCATTCACTGCAACAAATTTCTACTGCAAATTCTGTAACTTACGCGCCCGGTCAAACTTTAGCCATTAGCTTCAGTTCTCCGAAATTTCAGACATCGAAGAATAATAAAATTGCTACAGTGCGTCGAAATTCGGCTGTGATAGTGTATCAAGAATCCAAAAGTGCTGACGATTGCAAGTTACTATCCGCTCTTACGAAGCTGTTCTCTGTGAGCAGCGATTAATTAAATTTAAAATGGATCTAAACAAATTGAATAATGTTAGCGCCATTTCCCGGAAGGTGAAGCTGCAGGCTGGAAAGTTGGAATTAAACAGAAAATACCACATTTTAAAACTGAAGTCGGGATTTGCCAAACAAGGCGGCTTCAAATTTATTTTATGCGAATTGAAGCATGGCACCCTGTTTTTACCGAAAAGGCTAGTAGATGTCCTCACGGAAGATGATATAATATCTCTGAACAAAAGGCGGCTGTACCTGGAGTTTTTGGGGCTTGAGCAGGTTGGAAAACAATTCCCAACCCCGTCACTGAAATTTGTAGAAGACGACACGCAGCTTAACATCGACTCCCAAAATGAAGTCTTCGAAAGTGAAGAAACCGCTGCAGAAATTTCTCGAGAGCCTTTGGAAAACATGTAAATATTTTTTATTTTATTTTATTTGCATTTGCTTTGCATTAGTAAATAGTTGTTCGGATTAAATGTAGTGGTAAGTTACATCTAGAAAAGTTTTCCAAATTTTTATTTTATTGCTGGCTGCAAGCAGCTCGCTACTTGTGGAGAATCTATTTTAAAATTTTTGGAAATATTCGATTACCATTTTAAATATTGTTAAATTTACGGCGAAACTAAATTAAAATAAATTTAACTATGAATTCTAATGTAACAAGTGATTGAACTAAAACAAAAGAAAACATTCTTAACTATAAAAATGTATATGTAATTTTTAAAATTATACAGATTGGAAAACAATTCCCAAACCACGCTGCCGGCGCAGCTGAAATTTGCCAAAAACTTGAACGAGGGGGCGGATGAGGGACAAGGCAAATCGGGATAGAAAAATTCCGACGCTGAGGAATATATCCGCTCTAGGCTGCAAAAATGCGTAAGTATTTTTAATTTTTGTGTATTTGCTTTTATTAGTAAGTAGTTGTACGTGTACGTGCCAGTTAACAGAAGCAGCAGCAGCAGTTAATTTAGAAATTTATAAAAATTTTGCTCTAAATTTTATTTCATTGCTGTAATGACGCATAATTCCTCTGAGTGAAACTAGATTAAATTACAGGGGGATCCAGATTAAACTAAATTTAACTATGGATTCTAACGCAATAAGTGATCTATCTACAAAAATTTTAAAAACTATAAAAAATGCATATTTAATTTTAAAATTACATAAACACAAGCACAAACATATCAAGATTTGGATTAAGTTCTGTAAAACAAATGAGTTACTTCTGAGGCAAGAATTGAAAAATTGTAAAAGTATAGGCAGCAAAAGGAGAATCGCAAATGAAATTTGCCATCTGAAAAAGTTTAAAGTTCGCTTAAATAAATTATCTGTAGAAGCCGTTAGTTGCAGGCTCCGCAATACAATAGGATCTCGAGTTATTTGGGAAGATTATAAATCTGCATTTTATCGTAGACTTAGAAGCGCTATTATTGTTAATATAATGCATACCATAAACGTGGGTCCTTTCCTTGAAGATTGTTATCAGATAATTAAGACTCGTTTAAGAAACATTTTTAAAAAACAAAATTGGGTAAGCTGCTTTAAAATAAATTGCTCTTTCTGTGGCGAATTTTCTAAAGTAACTGAAGATGATTTGACACTCATAACAGATTGGAAATATTTTCATACCAAAAAAGCTCTAATTACAAATTTTGAAGTTTTCTTGGCGGCCGGCTGGTTTGATGAAAATATCTCCGACATAATGTTAAATCAGTTAAGCGAATTTGAAAGTTCCGGCTCTGGATGGACATTAACGCACATCGATTCCTTACACGTAAACATAAATACATGCGAACTCTTATATAATTCAGGAGCTTCTTATATTGATTTGCCAATTCAAATTATACATAAGAAAGCTGTTATAAATGTGCAAAACGATAATTTGGCTTGCTTTTTTATCGCCGTATTGAGTGCTATTTGTAAGCCAACAGGTAGACCAAATCGTTTGAGCTCTTATCCTAGCTATAATTCTGTTTTAAATACGGCCGGATTTAAATTGCCAATGTCAATTAAACAGATTCCCAGATTTGAAGAATTAAACAAAATTTCAATAAACGTATATATTTTAAAATTGAAAAAAGGGACATTTATCACAATGCCTACTTATTTAACAAAAGCCAAATTAGATGTGCATGTAAATTTATTAATGATTGAGGAAAATTATGAAGATGAATATGATTATGAATCCCGACGTATCAGAGGCATAAATCTTTCAGTATCGGATATTACTTCCACAGCCATTTCGACAGCAACCTATCATATTTTAAGCAGTACAGAGGAGCAAAATGCTCGGAATGGTTTGTAGACGAACTTACTTCAATTGCAGAAAATATTGCAGATTATTTTTTTAAAGAAGTTCCCATGGATCTTACGACAGTAACCTCAAAATCTTTGCATTTAAAATGCCACATTTGTGAAGAAACTTTTGAAATTAATGAGAAAATTTGCCGCGATCACAGCCACATCACCGGCAATTTTAGAGGTTACAGCCACAGTAACTGCAACTTGAACTATCGCTTATTTCCGGTAATCCCTATAGTTTTTCACAACTTCAGCAATTACGATTGCCATTTTGTTATCAAAAAGATTGCCACCCTCGTAGAATGTAGAATTGAGCTCATTCCTGTAAATAATGAAAGGTATATAATCTGTCACAAAAACTTGGGGTAAATCAGGGCTAAAATTTAGATTTATAGATTTTTTTAGATTTATGGATTCGTCTCTGGACGAATGATTGTCTTATTTGCAGGAACAAGATTTTGAAATTTTGAAAGAGATGAATCAAAATTTAAGCCGCAAAAAATTACAGCTATTAATGAGAAAAGGAGTATTTCCTTACGAATATGTTGATAGTTATGAGAAATTGTCGGAAACATCATTGCCGGATATCAATACATTTTACAGTTATCTTACACTAAAAAACATTTCTCAGCAAGACTGTGACCATGCATCTAATGTGTGGAACAAATTTGATATAAAAACTTTAGGCGATTATAGCGACCTTTATTTGAAAACTGACATTTTACTTCTAGCAGATGTGTTTCAAAATTTTAGGAAAATGTGCAAGAATATTTTCGGCCTAGATGTGATGAATTATTACACTATTCCTGGGTTCGCGTGGAATGCTGCCCTTAAGAAAACTCGCGTTACTCTCGAGTTATTGACAGATGTGGATATGCTATTATTTATAGAGCAAGAAATACGAGGTGGGATAAGCCAAGTTGTTAAACGATATAGCCAAGCTAATAATAAACACATGCAAAACTATAATGCAGCTTTGCCTTCCAAATACTTAATTTATTTAGGTATTAACAACTTGTACGGCCTCGCAATGTGAGAAGCATTGCCTTATGCCAATTTTGAATGGTTAACTCCTGAAGATATTAAAAAGTTTGATGTTATTTCTGTAGCAGATGATAGCAGTTTAGGATATATTATAGAAGCTGATATTTACTATCCACAATATTTGCATGATAATCATAAAGATTTGCCATTCTGCTCTGAAAATAAAACCCCTAAAGGTTCTAAATACCCTAAGCTAATGACAACTTTGCACGACAAAGAAAAATATGTAATCCATTATCGAAATCGCAAGCAGTGTATACAAGCGGGATTAGTTGTGACAAAAATATATCGCATCCTCAAATTTAGTCAAGTCCTTGGATAAAACCCTATATAGACTTAAATTCAAATATAAGAGCAAAAGCCGATAATGAATTTAAAAAATATTTCCATAAAAAAATGAACAATGCTGTATATGGAAAGACGATGGAAAATGTGCGACGTCGTAAAGATATTAAATTAGTAAGCAAATGGAGCGGCCGCTATGGCGCTCAATACTGCATTTCCAAACCAAATTTTCACAATAGATCTATTATTAGCAGAAAATTAGTCACAATTGAGCTTAACAAAACGGAAATTTTATTTAATAAGCCCATTTATGCAGGAATGGCAATTTTAGATATATCTAAAATATTTATGTACGACTTTCACTACCAATACATGATGAGCAAATTTAAACACAGCCTTCTGTATACAAATACGGATTCTTTTTTGTATGAAATTTTTATCAAAATATGAAAGAAGACATACACAGGTATGACAAGAGCGATTATAAACCTAATAACATTTATGGAATGCCTTTGGCAAATAAAAAGAAGGTAGGGCTTATGAAAGATGAGATGAAGGGGGAAATAATAACAGATTTTGTAGAGCTTAAATCAAAAATGTGTAGCTTAAAGGTAAATAATAAGAGTCAAATTAAAAAGGTAAAAAGCATTGTTAGGCATTTGATTAGGGAAAAGTTGTCATTTACTAACTACTATGACGTACTAACTCGAGGAATTGCAATTTCTTGCGATCGAAATCGAATCAGATCGTATAAACATAAAGTATATACGACAAAGCAAAATAAAATTGCACTTAGCGCAAACGATGACAAAAGGTACATTACAGCTGACGGCATTACCACATTGCCTTGGACTCATTACAAAATTGTCGAAGAATTGTGAACTAACCAAAGAGTTGCTATACAGCTTCTGCGTTTTAATAACTTGCTGCTGATGTTTGTTACGACTGTGTTGCGTACACGCTTTAATTAACATTATTAGCTTTAGTTTGTTGTATTGTATTTGACAATAAATGATCAATGCTTGGATCATATAATAATTAATGCATATTAATCTACGACTAGTTAAATGAATTAACTTTATTTGTGTATGTGCTTATATTCTAGCTTTATAGTTACATTTCAATAATTGTATTGTATTTGCCAATAAATTTATAAAATCAATTTTGTATTATAAAATAAATTATCAATACTGGCTCGTATGATAATAAAATGCGTAGTAATCTGTGTCTAGTGAAATGAGCTAATTTTATACTTATTTTGCAAATATATTTTCTAATATGTGTATGTACTTATATTCTAACTCTATAGTTACATTTTAATAATTGTATTGCATTTTGAAAATAAATTTATAAAAACAATTTTGAATTTCACAAGAACGCTCTGTGCGCAAAGACGTGTTATATCGCTGATCTGAGTGCAAGAAAGTTTTAGTGCAATTAATCGACATCGCTCGAGGCCAACAGCCGTTGCCTCGGCTTAATCACCATCCAATCAAGTAAAACCAGCAAGTAAGTAATCCCTAGCACAATAACAGGGAATAATAACAACAATGGCACCGCAATAGAAATACAAACGCTAAATAAGCGAAAATCAGACACACTAACACCACCCATTAATGACGTACAAAAACGATACATGTGGTCACCACCAGACGTACTATCGCAAAACAAGTATTACCTACCTCCACAATTAGAAGCCAAATTAACCGAAAACCAACCTGTTAACTCAAGCAGCACATCGGGAGCCCAGATAATCAAACCAAAAGTTCCACCCATTTATCTCACCAACACTATCAACCACACCGCATTGACTGCAGATATCAAAGAATTAACCTCCGGCGAGTTCACTACGCATTGCAATACAAGCTCTTTACGAGTAAATTTAACCAAAGAGGAAGATTATAGAATTTTAACAAAACATTTCAACGACAACTCTATAAAATACCATACATTCCAAAACCCACACGGCAAACCGCTCTGCGTAGTAATAAAGAACGTACCCATTTCATTAACAGAAGAAGAAATTAAAAACGAGCTTAAATCCTTACCAGTCCTAAAATTAACCCGTCTACTTACAAAGAATAAGCAACCACTACCAGTTTGTGCAGTAGAACTGACGGATAACGATATCGCCAAAAAAATATTTTCCTTGAAAACCGTATGCTACTCAGTTGTCACCGTAGAGTTAAGGCGAAAATCAACAAACATGCCTCAGTGCCATCGGTGCCAAAGATATGGGCACACGAAGAATTATTGCACGCTAGACCCCCGATGCGTGAAATGCGCGGGAAACCATCCCTACCAACAGTGCAATAAAAAACAAAATGAGCCACCGAAATGCGTCAACTGCGGCGGAGAGCACGCAGCAAGCTATCGCGGCTGCAAGCACCACATTGAACTGATGCAAAAACGTGCAAAAAACCAAGTACCAAATAGAAATTTCTTCGTCAACCAAACACAGACATATGCTGACAGAGCCCGAAACCCTTCAAACTTAAACCCCAATGTTACTAGCCCAACACAACCTGCTGAATCACCCATATCAAACAATCTCATCAAAGTTATAATTGACTTCTTAACCCCATACCTTCCTCAAATAAAATCCTTCATCACAAACACAATCCTCCCCCTTCTTATCAATGGACCATAATCAAAAAGTAATTGAAAAATTAACCATCCTTAATTGGAATTCTAACGGCATCACAAAACAACGATCGTTATTTATTGCATTTCTAGCCCGCTATGATGTAGACATTGCTTGCATAACAGAAACTCATTTATCGGAAAATGACACTTTCAAGATACCAGGATATTGTACCTATCGGAAGGATAGAATTGCAAGAATAGCTTCAGGGGGCGTAGCTATTATAATCAAGCGAAAAATAGTACATAGCATTCTCCCAGAAATGCCTGCTGTAAATCTAGAAACCGTAGCGGCCAAAGTAAAACTAAATGACCAGTACTTAACCTTAGTGACCGCATACAGACAACCCAACAAAAAACTGATAAAAGAAGATCTGCAATCCATATTTAATACGTCAGATTCACTTCTCGTGATAGGTGATATAAACAGTAAAAACAGTATCTGGGGCTGCAGGGCAACCAACCCCGAAGGAACTAAGCTCGAAACATTTGCTACAGAGTACTCATTTCAAGTTTTAACGCCGGAAGAATACACCTACTTTCCATACAGAATAGACCACCAGCCCGACATCTTAGATATCGTACTACAAAAAAATTTCAATAAGCCGATTTATCAAAAGGTTGTAACGGAACTGGACTCTGATCATCTTCCCGTCTTAGTATCATTTTCAGCAGTATCGCAAATTCAACAGGCCACACCTAGGTTAATTAATGGACCTGTAGACTGGGATTCCTTCAAGAAAGAACTTGATCAACGCCTCAAATGCCCAACTCGATTCGACACTAACAATGACATTGATAAAGCAGTCTCTAACACCACCGCCAATATAGTGGACAGTGTAAAATCAACCACCAAACCCCCAAAGAGAATTCAGTTACCTTATAACAATTATCCTCCTAGATACATTATTGAATTAATTAAAGTTAAAAGCCGACTGAGACGTGAATGGCAAAGAAATCGAAACCAATAAGTTAAAAGGCAACTGAACAACTTAACACATCGAATAAAAAGAGAACTCGACGAACTGAGAATAAATTCGTATCAGAAACACATCGAAGAAGTAGACCCTGGCGATCCCGGAATGTGGAAAGCCACAAGACGGATCCTAAAACAATGCCAAAAAATTCCGCCTTTAAGCTCAGTGAATGGAAATGAAACGTACATAACTGACGAGGAAAAGTCATCAGCTTTTGCCACACACCTAGAGCAAACGTTTACTCCAGTCATAACAACCAATGCAACAAAGGCAATGCAAATAATAAACGAAATCGAAAGAAATTTACAAATAATTACAGAACGCATTAATCCAACCTCACCCAAGGAAGTAAGTACAATAATAGACTCATTACCTAGAAGAAAATCTCCGGGGTATGATTTAATATCCAACGTAATACTACAACACCTCTCACTCAAAGCCTTAGCTTATCTAACATCCATATTCAACGCATGCTTGCGACTCGGATATTTTCCTCAAAAATGGAAACACGCCGAAATAGTTATGTTCAGCAAACCAGGCAAGGATAAGAAAACACTGGGAAACTATAGACCAATCAGCCTTCTAACGACCTTATCAAAATTACTGGAGAAAATCATATACAAACGCACAATAGCCTACATAGAAACACATAACATAGCACCCACTTTCCAATTCGGATTTCGAAGAAAACACTCAACTTGCCATCAACTACAGCGAATTAGCGAAACGATCGAGTCTGGCTTTGAAAACAAACAATACACCGTAGCAGTATTTTTAGACGTATCAGCGGCCTTCGATAAGGTATGGATTGAAGGCTTGAAGAAAAAGATATTGAACATTACAATGCCGAACTACCTCAAGGCAACGATTTTTTCATTTTTGGAAAACCGAACATTTACAGTTAGAGTCAATTCCTGGATATCCGAAGTGAAAACAATACGAGCCGGGGTACCTCAGGGCAGTATTCTGGGCCCGCTTCTATACAACATTTTTACATCAGACATGCCCGAAGTGGCAACTACGGTAGCTACATTTGCCGACGACACGGCTATATTCACACAACACGCTGACCTAAATGAAGCCATTTCAGACCTACAGCAAGCAGTTAATAAAATTAGTCGATGGTTTAAATTATGAAACATACATATAAACCCAGCTAAATGCCAGTCCAAGATCTTTGCCTTAAGAAAAATTACAGATGCTTCCAACATAGAAATCAACGGAAATACTGTAGCTTGGAACCCGAAAGACTCAGCTATTAAATATCTAGGAATACACTTGGACACGCGACTAAGTTGGAGCTATCATATTAACCAAAAATTAATTCAGTGCTACAGTAGACTCAAACAACTTTATCCCCTAATTAACAGAAAATCTCATCTTAAACCCAAATGCACAATACTTCTATATAAAGCCCTACTTCGACCGTTAGCATTATATGCTTCGCCGGTGTGGTATAATACATCCAAATCAAATATTAAAAAGCTACAAAGACTACAAAATAAAGTGTTACGAATAGCCGTTAACGCTCCGTGGTACGTGAGAAACGACCAACTCCACTACGAAATGGGTTTATCAACAATTCAAGACTTTACTCGACAATGTGCCAAAAACTTTATAAACAACATTAGTGAGTGCAGTGGTGCAGTTCATTACAGACTGTGTCAAAGAAACATACATACCAGACTTAAACGGAAACTTCTGCAAGATCTGGTAATTTCAGATGAAGAAAGCGATTAATTAATTCAACACAACAAATATTGTTATTTTTAAGACGATAAAAATAGTCTTACAATGTTATTTTTAATTATTTTATCTTACAAAGTCATCAGTGCTATGTATAACAAATATCTCTTTTTGTTGATCTGGCAATAAACAATTTATTAAAAAAAAAAAAAAAAAAAAAGAAGGTAGAATTGAGCTCATTCCTGTAAATAATGAAAGGTATATATCTGTCACAAAAACTTGGGGTAAATCAGGGCTAAAATTTAGATTTATAGATTTTTTTAGATTTATGGATTCGTCTCTGGACGAATGATTGTCTTATTTGCAGGAACAAGATTTTGAAATTTTGAAAGAGATGAATCAAAATTTAAGCCGCAAAAAATTACAGCTATTAATGAGAAAAGGAGTATTTCCTTACGAATATGTTGATAGTTATGAGAAATTGTCGGAAACATCATTGCCGGATATCAATACATTTTACAGTTATCTTACACTAAAAAACATTTCTCAGCAAGACTGTGACCATGCATCTAATGTGTGGAACAAATTTGATATAAAAACTTTAGGCGATTATAGCGACCTTTATTTGAAAACTGACATTTTACTTCTAGCAGATGTGTTTCAAAATTTTAGGAAAATGTGCAAGAATATTTTCGGCCTAGATGTGATGAATTATTACACTATTCCTGGGTTCGCGTGGAATGCTGCCCTTAAGAAAACTCGCGTTACTCTCGAGTTATTGACAGATGTGGATATGCTATTATTTATAGAGCAAGAAATACGAGGTGGGATAAGCCAAGTTGTTAAACGATATAGCCAAGCTAATAATAAATACATGCAAAACTATAATGCAGCTTTGCCTTCCAAATACTTAATTTATTTAGGTATTAACAACTTGTACGGCCTCGCAATGTGAGAAGCATTGCCTTATGCCAATTTTGAATGGTTAACTCCTGAAGATATTAAAAAGTTTGATGTTATTTCTGTAGCAGATGATAGCAGTTTAGGATATATTATAGAAGCTGATATTTACTATCCACAATATTTGCATGATAATCATAAAGATTTGCCATTCTGCTCTGAAAATAAAACCCCTAAAGGTTCTAAATACCCTAAGCTAATGACAGCTTTGCACGACAAAGAAAAATATGTAATCCATTATCGAAATCTCAAGCAGTGTATTGAAATTCCCGTCGGGCAATAATTTGAAGCCAACACCGGCCGGTCCTCGTAGCCGTTGTTGTATTTTAACATTGTTGACACTTACATGTTGATATTCTCTTCCAAACTTATCAACTACCATCTTTACTTTGTTGTTGCTGTCGCCACTGTTACCGCTGCTATACTACTACTACTACGAAGGATGTCTAACCAAAAGTGATACAATTCTACGAAATCTGACGGAATTTATGCAATAATGCCCTCTTCACGCAATTCCGATATAATAGAATAAATTTCATTCATATTTTGTAAATTATTGTTACCGGCTGCATTTGCGGCAAGTAGTAAACTAAGTCGTGCAAGCAGTTCCTTGGGCTTATTCCAAAATACATATTTGACAGATTTATCATTTAGTTGTTTATATGCTCTGAGGGCACTGCGGCGGTGGCGGCTGCGACTTCCGCTATCTTTTTTCGTTACGCGCGGCTTTATAATGTCTGTAAATTTCCAGCTGTTTGTTCGCAGGATCTTGCCTAATGCTTTAAAACCTTTGCGATGCGCATTTGTTTGCAATATGATATCGCCGTAATTGCGCAAATCTGTATTGGTTGGCGCTGACTCTCCGCTACCACCTTCTAGTCGTTTATATGTCATAAGGGAATATAGCCCTGGAGTTCCAGTGTAGCGTTTGCCATTAATTTGTATACCTTTATTTATTATCTGCACATCTGAATCTCCTATTTTCCATTTACTCTTGTGAATATTGTAGCGGAGCGCATAGCGGGAACGATCTATATTCTTGTTGTTTTTATCACTCAAGAGTTGCGCAAAATATTGCGGCAGTTTGTTATAACTTTGTAAAGTAGTTGCATCTCTGCCTTTATCACCTCCCGCATCGCCACTGCCGCCATCATCAGCATCATCGCTACCAACAGCTTTTGAAAGCATTTTGATATCATCAACATCATCATCATCCTCGACGTCGAAGGGCCACCCGCCCGCCCAGTCGTTGTTAGGCTTCGTCGCTTTAGTTGTTACATTATTGCCATCTTCTGTTTTTGTCTTTGTAGCAGTTTTTGCTGTTGGTGCTGCTGCTGCTGCTGGTGCTGCTGTTACAGCTGTTGCTGCCGCTGTTCTTGCTGCTGCTGCCTTTGTTGCAGACTTTACCGCAGTTTCAATTTCTTTCAATGGTTCTATTATCTGCTTGTGAGTGTCCCGGTATATCAACTGAGCTTGAGCTTTATTCCGCTTAAAATCTAAAAATTTCTTTCTAACTATTTTTGCAGCCTCAATTGCTTTTTGTTTCAATAATTCTGAGGCTGAGGGTGTGGCGGTGTCGGCACGTCGCTGCATTGTTACCACCAGCAGTTAAAACACAAATGAATTAATTATTTCTTAAAGGTATATATAAGCGTCGAATCCTTTACGATACCTTCCCTTATTAAGATCACTATCTTTGGCAATTACTATAAATCCGTATTTATTTTCACTGCTACTCCAACATGTATTGCAAATATCTTTAAACGTTTGAAATGTCATATCCATGCCTACATGATCGTCGTAAATATGCTTGAGATTCAAGTCGTCTTGCTTAAATAATACCAACATATTTACGTTATCTCTTATTAAATGTTTAGGCGTTCGCGCATAGGACTGGCTAAGATAAAATACGTCAGTGCCGTTATGCCGACCCATACTGAAAAACCTTTGAATTTTGTCTTGCTTATCGCATACGATATCATCGAAAATGAATAAGGTATCTTCTTTCACCTTATCTGGCGATATAATGAGATCGTTTTCGCTAAATTCCAAATATTCTAAACCATCCATCAATTTAAAAACTAAAAATTTATATTTCGTTTGATTCAGCGATTTCGAATATATGCATACGTTTTGGAATCTCAACCCGTTTGGATCTAATATTATACTAAGCATAGCGTTAGTTTTTCCGGAATTAGATGAGCCACAAATCATGCAGCGAATTGATGCTGGAAATAGATCGCCATGTTTCGGGGTTCCGGAACAACGAGGATCATAGACATTAAGATCTAGAATTGGCAAAGACAATTTCTGTTTAACGATTTTCATGGTTCTGATTCGAATTTTAAAATAACGCAAATTTATAGTTAGTAGGATGTGTGAATGTATCTCGTAACATCTTCAGTAAACGGATCGTATTCTAACATGGCGTCGTGCAAAATTAAACAATAAGCTTTAAGTGTGGCAGGAAAGTTTTGTGAAGATTCAAATTCTAGCCTTATATCTACGGTGGAATCTTGCAAAGGTTCTTGCTGTCTAGAACAATCTATTACGAAGATTGGGCAAGTTTTGTAGTCGCTGTAATTAAACAAACACTTATTGGGCTCTTTTCCATAGTACTTTTCGCGGAAACGACTGTAATTTAGAAATGCCGGCACGTAATCATTGCTATCAAAATCGAGATGCATTCGTTGATAGGGAAACACTTGAGAATTGAGATACACTTTTAGATCGGTCACGCTTGAATGTATAAAGCCGGTCGGATTTCCGCTTCTAACATTCGCGTTATCCTTCTGCAACGCTATTAGCAACCACCGAGGTTTTTCTAATTCATTCGAATTCTTTATTCGCCATACTTGCGATTTAGCATTATTAAATGACGGCAATTTGTGTAATTTCCATTGCCTAAATTCCATCACAATAGACGGATTTATTCTTAGCTCATTCATTAGATTAAGTTTTAACTCATCACCTAATGTAATATGCGGCACTTCCCACGAAACTTTGGTTATCATAAAATCAACATCGGTTCCGTTATCTCCCAAATCGCTTTTATAACAATTAAGATCATTCTTTGAACGTATTAATACAAGTACAGATCTCATATTTACTATAGCTTTTCTATAATCTTCAGCAAAGCCGAAAATTGTACTCAATGGCAGGATGCACGAAAAGCGCCCGTCTGCAAAAACTTGCTGACCGCCGTTGGCTGTTTTGTCCCAGCTAGTGCAACTTAGCGCCAAATCATCTTTGACATGCGATGCTAAGCCTTTAATTGCACTCGTTATTCCAGGCTGCCTACAAATATCTATAACCTGATTGCTGCCCAAGATCAATTGCATTTCAGAGAAGAAAAAATATGCCGCATTATTAACAATGATAAACTGCTTTCCTGCAGTTGTTGGCCTATATGTACCTTTAATACTGATGTAACTGTCATAAATGGACGTTATTATATCGGAACTCTGAATTTCAATTCTTATTGCGTCCGAATGATTTGCATTCAAGGTAAAAGGCAAATATGTATGATAATCCTCTTTAGCAATTGAAGCGTCGTAATAGGACCGCCTAAAAATACTCAACTTATCTATGTCGTTATAATTGGACTGTTTTAAGTTAATTTTTTCCTTTTTAGTGTCTAAATTCATAGTTTTTCTTTTTCTCATCGGGGTCGTCATATTAATAAAAAATGTTATTTGCGCGACTTTGAAAATAGGCTACGTCGGTGTCGGAGACGGTTTTGACTGCGATTCTGTCGACTTTGTTTTGATAATACCGTGTAACCCAGCGATTGGAGAAAACGATCGTCACTATCTGTCAATGGGTCTGTTGTTGTTGTTGCTGCTGTTATGTCAGCGGTGTCTGCATCTTGGCAAGGCTGTTTCTGACTGAATTGCGGTTTGTATGAATACCCCCTTTTATAGATAAAATCTACGCCCATTTTCTTTACTCCCGTATAAGTTCTAATCGAACATTGCTGAATGTGTTGTCAGAAAGATTTATTAAATTGCCGCGATAATCTACAAACCTTAGGCTTATATTACTAATTTCGCTAACATTTACTGGAAAGTAGATTACATGTGAAATCCCTTTTTCTAGAAAATAGGCTGGAGGTACGCTGATGCCAAATTTGAAAATACTGCGACACAGCGTATTGTTTCGGTATGCTCCACTTGTAATATTTGTATCTATAAAAATATTAGGCGTCGAAATTATATCTACGTCTTCGTGGGAAGCATGTTTCGTATTTGCAGGTAAGACACTCCTACCAAATCCTAGCATTCGGCCGAAACTGCCCGATTTACTAAAATCTATATCATATATAGATTCAATTTCGCACTTTAATGTATTGTTATTGGCTTTCAATTTAAAAGCTGCTTCAGCTTCATCACGGTTATCACTAATTTTTGCTTTTATATAATCGGCTATTTCATCCAGTTCGTAACTTTCGTTTTCTATTGTTATCTCCTTATCGCCGTCATAATAAAGTTTATTATTTCCGCTGAAAATGTTGCGCACCGTATTGCAAGTGTATAAGTTAACCAAACCCAATGAATATGTATAATTTGAATCTAATTTTATCGGAGGGAGTATATCTCCTGTCGAGATAATATTTCCCTTGCCTTCTATATTGAACGTCCGAATTATGTCGAATGACTAATTAAACCACTATCGAGTCGTTTCTTTTGTACACAAAAACTTTAAATATAAATGGCCGCAGATGACTGTATTATACTGCTGCTCTTGATCGTAATTATAAAATATTTTACAACCTCGAAAATACTTAACCAACTCCATTGGCGGCCTTAAATCTCCAAATGGATCATAGTATAGAACCCGCTTGCCATCTTTTTTATATGCCACCCAATGCGTTCCTGGGCCCCTATTATCATCCAAATTGACAATTCCTCCCTCTTTGCTCAGCGTCTTTGATGGTAATGAGGTGCGCATAAATACTCCGCGAAAACTTGGAATGTCTTTTCCATACTCTTGCAAATCAATGTTGGTTAAAGCTCTTCGAGGCAAACTACCTAGTTTTTTCGGCGGCGTTTGCTGTTGTTGTTGTTTGCATTCTGGGATTTTCGCTTAATATGCAGCGCACTTCCACCCTTTTTATACGGCTTCAAATAGAGCGCTTCACCTTTCTTGTTTCGTGCTATAACTTCCATTATTCTATTATGCTGACCATCTCGTACATCTTTAGCAATGCCAGCAGCGCCTCCAGCAAGACTCCCAAGTGCTGAAAGTCCGGCGAATATGGGTATCAAAGGTAAAATACCGCCTTCTTTTGCAGCTGTAGGAATCGGTATTACCCGGGGTATTTTAATATTTTTCTTGCCTCCTATAGATTTAATAGCTTTTTTAGCTGCTGTTAAAGAATCTTTAATTAGTTGCCCCTCGCTAACATGCTTTCTTGCCGCCCCAGCCTTCTTATTGTTACTCCGAATTGCTGTTCTAATTTTATTTATGTATCCGGCAATGAAAGTTGTACGTTTGTGCTGTGCGGTTTTCATTCCTAAACCTAATTTTTGTTTTACTTTCATGGCTGTTGTTACTGCCCAAGCAGCAGCTTCTTCTGCAAAAGGCGTGCCCTTGTTCTTGAAACGACTCCACGCCGCTTCTTCTAACATCTTATCCGCCTTATGCCTTTCTGTTATACTATTGTTCTCAGAATATGCAATGTCGTGCGCTTTACAGTATGAATCTAGAGGGTTGACGCCTTGATCGCCTCTTAGCAATCTTTTTTTTAGCTTTGTACCCGGACCGCAAAACTGATATCCTGGAATGTGAAAATCTACAGGAAGCTTGTTAATAAGCCTGTTAACGATGCCCTCTCCGCCGCTGTAGACTAACATTTGGCATATGCTTTGTCTATAGCTACTATTTATACAGAAAAATAAAACAACTACATTTTTACATTATTTTTATTTCAACTAAATGCATCATACAATAAAATATTAAAATTATATGCACTAAAGTTAAATTAGTTAGTCTAACATGCTGCAGATAAGTAGCGCTACTTGCTACTATTACAAATAATTTTTAGAGAAGCAAATTGAGCAGTTAATTTTGTTATAATATAATAATTATGCAAATCGTTTTTAATTTCACTTAAAGCTGCCATTAGCTGTTTAAGTTTCTGCTTATTAAGCAAATGTTTTTCGAAAATAAACTGGCGAGTAGTGGAGGCCGATCGCATCTTGCACATCAAATTCAAAATGCACCATATCCACTATTCGCTTGCTTATTATACATATGCATCGATATATGCCGATGGCGATGGCGGCGGCGGTGTATGAGAGTATTCAAAACCCTGCTCGTCAAAATCCTACGGAGGATAATATCCGCCATCGACATGGCCAACAAACGAATCTGAATAAAATTTTACAAATTCCAAAAAACCCAGATAATTTTGCGTGAATATCGTCGAAGTAAACTCATTTGTTGGGCAAAATTGCATCATGCTAGCTCAGGCCAAAATAGCATTACTTAAATCAGCCCTGTTTTTATAACGCCTCTTGTGTTTTGAAAGTTCTATCACTGTGGAAATAGTTTGCACGCAGTTGTCATAAAATGCACTAAAATTTAACTCGTAGAGCATGCTAATGTGTCGGTTTATTATTGAACTCGGATGAAAACATTTCCCGAATTCGCATGCACTCAAAAACAAAGATGTATTATGGAAGCGGATGTTCACAAGTCTTAGACTTCCTGCAATATTAAATTCTGCTGTAACCTTATCGTTGATTGGGAGTATGCGAGATTTTTCTGACGAACTTAAATTGCTTCGAACTCCTCCGAAAAACTTGCGAAACTGCAGCTCCACAAAATTAGTTAAAAGAGCGTTCCAATCCTGTTCTTTAAGAAGCAGCTCGGGAGTTGCACAATAGTTGCTATCACATACAAGAGCCACCACAGGTTGGAAAGTTGGGATTTCAGACATCAATGCAAATGTGGGCTGAAATCCTACACTTATACTATGCACATGATCACGCCTCCCAATTGGCTCATCGATTAAGCTGTAACGGGAGCAGCAAAGTAGTTGGGTTTTGTGCTTGAAATCTTGTTGCTGCTGCTGCTCTTCCAAATTTTGCGTTTTTATACTGCCGTTATCGCTGCTACTACTACTAGAGTTGCTGACAATAACATCGTCGTCGGCGTTGGCTATGCCGACGGCTCGATCAAAATCAGCGTAGCTAGCATAGGGATGGCAGCTGCTGCTGTTTTTGATATCGACGAGTGTTTTTATACTGCCGTTATCGCTGCTACTACTAAAGTTGCTGACAATAGCATTGCCGTCGACGTCGGCTTTGCCGGCGGTTCGATTAAACTCTGAGTAGTTGGCATAGGGATGGTAGCGGCTGGCGTTTTTGTTATCGACGCTGCTGCCGCCGCTGTAACTTTGGCGTTGAGATTTGCATCCTCCGCTAAAATTCCATGCCGCCGCTACTCCTGGAAGTATAATTAAAATAAAATACAAATGATTAAACTTGTTTTGCTAATAGCATTTACCTTCTTTAAATATGCTTCCAGGGCTAATACTAATAGCGCGATCGGCAGCTGCGACTTCGACGACGTCCATAGCGCGTGAATTCATGCTCGCAACAAGTTTACTACTAAACGTTTATACACTTATAATAAGCCACACATGCGCAAAAAGTTATTTTTCGGACGGCATGATGGCGCGAACTATTGTGAATCAATTTTTACTTTCTATCTTGTTTTCTTGTTGCGCCTCATCGACGACGAGCTCACTTGCGCATAAAGTGCATTGAAATTTTTGCAGCGGCGGGCCCTCCAATACATCTTCCTCTAACGAAAAATTACTCCAACAATATTCATAGTCCCATAACTCTTCTTGCAGCCATTTCGCCAATTTTTTTAAATGTCTTCCTATATCCTTAGCAAAATACTTTTTCGCTGTATCTATAAGCAAACGATTAATTTCCTCTGCAGTAATCAGCATAGCTTTAAGTTTCAGTTGCGGGCTGCGGCAATGATGGTGATGATGGCGATGCCGAAGTTATGTCGGTGTTACTGCTGCGACTGCAAAACACAAAAGCGCACTTCTGCTCAGAAATTATTACTGCCCCTTCAATCGCATAACTTTTCAGCAATATCTCTACTTCTCAACTAATTATGAACAATTTTAAGAGCGCATGGCAGGTAAGCACGACAGTTGCGTGATTGCCTACTCTGCGCTCTTTATTGCATTTACAACCGCAGCAGTAGCGCATCAGGTTCGAATCTTACAGCAATACGATTTTATTATTATGATTTCAGAATCCCACTTTTCGCTATATTTACAGCCAAATAATTTATAGATTTTAAGGAAAAACCACTGCCGCTTTCTTCAAACTCGCTCATTTTATGTTTTAATTCAGCTGCGGACGTGCCACAAACCTGAAAAATATCTGCACTTGCAAGCATTTGAAAAACTTTCGTATTAAAGAATTTGGTATGCAATGTAGCCGGCTCTGTAGGCTTCATATAATCCCCACAAAATATAAAAATTGCCTTTATTACTCCCATCCTATTCAAAACTCTTTTTATACGCTTTCCAGCCAAATCATAAGCATCCTTAAAAAATAAATCTATGTCGGGGACATCATACTTCAAATTTATTACAACGCCGCTTTTTATACAATCTTTGAACGCGCTTTCAATGTCTCGCCATTTTACTTTTTTTTCGACTCCGCCAACGCCGCTACCGCCAACTGCTGCAACATTTTCCTTTAATCGTATTTGATCTGCTCTCAGTTTTGCTAGCTCCGTCTCGTAATGCCTTTTTCTTCCAATCGAGCCACCCTCTTTTTTAGATTTTCTTAGCAATTTTAAAGTTAACGTTACACCCTTTCGATTTATTTTTATCAACTCATCCATCTCGACGCACTGCGTTACACACACACAGTTCTTGCTTTATATTATTCCGCAATTATAGCTGCAATTTTATTTAACACGAACAATGCTTAATAGTAGAGGGGGGGGGTGCTCCGGCATCAGGCAGGCAGAACCGGATGCAGCTGCGGCGGATGCAGCTGCGCGATTTAAAATAATTAATTCATAAAAGCAGGTGTTACGGGATGAGATTTACGATGCGAAGGCAGGTGCACCGGATGCAGCTGCGCGATGTTATCGGGCGAGATTTACGACATGCAGATGCGCCGGATGCGTCTGTCAGGTGTTATGGGGTTAGATATACGATCCGGATGCAGGTGTGCATGCAGCTGTTCACAGCCCCTTCACAGACATGTTGCAACACGATTTGGGGTGAGATTTACGAATGCACGGATGCAGCTGCACGATGTTATCGGGCGAAATTTACGATCCGGATGCAGGTGTGCCGGACGCAGCTGTTTACAGCCCTTCACAGACCTGATATTTATCCACCGAAGTTGCGACATGCCGCAACACGATTTAAAATAACTGATTCATAAAATTACGGCTCATATATTGCATTTTAAAATAAGGGCATTTACACACGGCGTGGCGTAGAAGCCAATATTGACAATCAAGCCCTTATGGAAGCGAGAATGCCACATTGCGCGTTATAGTAAATTCGCTGTATAAGGCTGAGATAATGGCCAGCTAAAATGAACACTGCAAATTCGGACAATCGCAAAATTCAGCGAGTAGGCTTGCAAAAACGCAACACGACCCCTACGCCTTTGTTTAATCTTGTCTTTAACAGATTAACCAGATATAAATTTATAATTATTCATTTAAATTTTACGAAACATTCTAAAAGTTAAAAGCCACCAAAAACGCAATATTGCATTATGCAAGCGCGGCGACCTACTCACAGTCAAGTTTAAACACCTCGCAGTCGCCGCTCAGCATTTTTACACGGCTTCGCGTACACAATTACGCAAGGCCGTGACAAGGTTTAAATGCCTACAATCGCAGCTCAGCATAAAAGACGCTCGAGTTCATGGAGTCCATATCATATCACGGAAGCAAAACCGCTGAGTATTGTTTTGCAAGACTAGTAAATTAACCTACTGAATATAATACATTGCACCTGTTATTAGAAATGAACTTTGTATATTACTATGATCTAAGCAAATTTGTTTGTATATATAGAACAATTATTTTTGTAATAAACCAGTCTGCATTTACTTGTTAGATTCACTTACTGCGTCGCTGTGGGTCCAAGCCTATAAATAATTAAGGGATGTGAGGCTGCATCTCACACAGTGACGAATTATCATCCCGTTAAGTGGCATGACTAAGCTGTCTTAAAGCGGAAACTGCTGTCTCAGTTCTGCGCTTAACATAAGGGATGGAACCAGCAAAATAACGTAACGGACGCCTGATTTCCACAGCCTCCAGGCGAATCTGTTCATGGTCCTTCGAGCCGGATCTGTCTACAACTAAGAAGAGGTACATCCCGAGAAGAAAACAACATCTACCAACCCACCCGGTTCCCCGAAAATGGCAAACAATATGGAGGAATTCAATCAGCTAGCTGTCGCCCAAGAAGAACTCGGCCAGAAGATCACGCAGGTATTTTCCAACAGCAAAAAGGACCCTGCCAGCCGAAAAACAGAAGCTTACATCGCCAGCCGAAACAAGACGCTGGACGAAACTTGGAACGCCGTGACCAAAAATCACGCCAAAATGGTGCAGCTAAGTATTCCTACACATAATTATTTTACCACAGGGTATTACGAACAAATTAAAGCCATCTACTGCGAAGCAAAAAGTTATTTGCAGAGCTGTTTAAAGGCAACTGAAAATCCCGACCCCTCTGAAACTAGGAGGCGAGAGGAAACAGTTGTAAATCCCGAGCAAAAGGTTCGTATCCGAAAACTGCAGATTCGGATGCAGAATTTTAAGCAATCTTTGGACGACGCCGAACTGGAACAAGCACTCGGAAGGCCCGCCATCACAAAGAGGGAATTAAAGGAAGAATGGGACCGGGTGATCGAGATGGACGAAGAAGTCATGTCTAACGAGATGGATTCAAACCAGACGCACTTCAGTCCTGAATTTACTACGTTGAAAGACAGGTACCGAAATTTAATTAATTTGTTACAAGCACCAACAAGGAACGAGCAAGCATCAGCCATCTCGCTTCCTCAAGTTAAAATCCCCATATACGAGGGAAATTATGAGGAATGGGCCACTTTTAAGGACCTATTCACCAAATTAGTAGATGACAACCAAAACATGGATGATGTCATCAAAATGCAGTATTTAAAAACGCATGTCAAGGGAGAGCCCAGCCGACTAATCCAGCATCTCGCAGTGACTCAAGCCAACTACAACACCGCTTGGAATTTGCTGCAACAAAGGTATCAAAATAATCGCCTTATTCTAACCAAATTGCTAGACACCATCTTCGATCAGCCGGTCCTCTCCAAGGAATCAGCCCAAGGGTTGAAAAGATTGCATGACTCCACTAAGGAATGTGTGGAAGCAATCAAAAATTTGGGCATTTCCACCGACAGCTGGGGTCCGTGGATTAACCGAGTTATTACTCGAAAATGGGATCCTGAAACTAACAAATTATATGAGCAATCGCTTCAGTGCCCAAATGAAGTTCAGGATCACCAAACTCTAATGGCCTTCTTACAAATGCGGTTCCAATCCTTGGAATCCATTGATGGAGCTCGAAAACCAACTCAGGACAAGCCACAGAAAAATTACGCTGCCGGATATCTCAACTGCAAGATGTGCAATGGGGACCATTACATCGATAACTGTGGTCAATTCCAGAGGCTCTCCACCCACGAAAAGCAAGAAGTGGTAAGAACCTACCGATTGTGCTTTCGATGTTTGCGACACGATTCTAATATACAATGTCGTTCGTATTATAACTGCAAAATCTGCCGCTTTCCACACCATACTCTGCTTCACAAGGCACAGCCGCCATCAAAGCCGATACCTGCTCCGAAGATGAAGACGTTTTCTCACGCAGCAGCCATGCAGACCTCCAACGCTCCAGAGAAGAAGCCAAAACCCACAATCATTGCCGCCAACCTAGGCGCAAAGAAGAGCCAAGTGCTACTGGCCACAGCAACGGTTCAAGTTAAGGCAGCATCCGGGATGACTCATCTCTTGAGGGTCTTGATAGATCCAGGGTCTCAAGGTTCCTTCATCACCGAAGCCGCAGCCGAATTATTAGCGTTACCCAGGACCAAGGTTCGAGCAGAAATCTCCGGAATTGGGAACAGCGAAACAAAAGTCGCAAAATGGAAAATCACAGGTTTGATTACGCCAAGATTTCCAAGTAAATTTTCCTTACCTGTTACTTTACTGGTACTTCCCAAACTTACAAAAACCATGCCTTCATCACCCATTCCGAACATAAAAATGGATGCCTGGAAACATGTCTTCATCGCCGATCCAACCTTCAACCGACCTGGCCCCATAGATATACTTCTAGGCGCTGAAGAATATTCCCAAATAATTCTCGAAGGAATCAAGAAATCCAAAGATGGCATCCTAGGACAGAATACCGAATTGGGATGGATCTTATCAGGAACCATGGGAAGACGACCTCCCACCAGCCTTAAGGTCAACACCATGGTTGCCAAAATTGAAGAGGATGAGCAGTTGCAGAAATTCTGGAACATTGAAGAGGCTTCTCCTCAAAGGAAACTTTCCCCAGATGATCAGGTATGTGAAAATAAATTCACAGACACAGTCCAGCGAGACGTAGATGGAAGATACGTAGTAAGGATTCCATTCAAACAAACTCCAGTACACATGGGAAGGTCCAAACCCTCAGCATTGGCACGATTCATACATCTGGAGAAAAAATTAGGACAAGATCAAGATCTAGCAGTCCAATACAAGAAATTCATGCAAGAATACTTGGATTTAGGACATATGGAAAAGGTGGCAAAGGAAGATGAGAATAACGGCAAGTATTACATTCCCCACCATGGCGTCATCCGAGAAGCAAGTTCATCAACCAGGCTTCGTGTCGTTTTCGATGCCTCTAGCAAGGCCTCTCACGGAAAATCCTTAAATGAGATGATGTACGCTGGACCTAAACTTCAGCAAGAACTGGTCGACATTCTACTTCGATGGAGAACACACAGGATTGTTTTTTCTGCAGACATTGAAAAAATGTACCGACAAATCAGAATGAACAACCAAGACCAGGAGTACCAAAGAGTCCTATGGAGATTCGACAAATCACAGCCAATCAGGGAATATAAGCTGTGCACCGTCACTTATGGAACCGCATCAGCTCCCTATCTTGCCATTCGAACCTTGCATCAACTCGCACAGGACGAAAAGGTCTCATTTCCATTAGCTTCAGAAGCAGTGAAGAAAGATTTCTACGTGGACGACGTGCTTTCTGGGGCCGACACTGTGGAAGAAGCGATCCAACAACAAGGTCAGCTCATTTCCTTACTAAAGCGTGGAGGCTTTACTCTACATAAATGGTGCAGTAACGAGTCAGCCATCATTCAAGAACTCCCAGAAAAGTTAAAGGAACAAACATACCTCGAAATAAGTGAAGACGGCGTAAAAAAGTCCTTGGGCATTCACTGGTCTCCATATGAAGATGTTTTCTGTTTTAAGGTAGACGTTAAGCAACAGGAATCCACCAAACGCACCATACTATCCGAAGTTGCCAAAATTTTCGACCCATTGGGATGGTTAGCACCCGTCATCATCACTGCCAAGCTACTCATCCAAGAACTATGGCTCGAAAATATCAAATGGGATGACCCAGTGTCTGAAAATATCCAAGGCAAATGGGAGACGCTCAGGTCTCAACTCAAGGCAGTGGAAGAAATTACCTTACCAAGGTGGTTGTTTATCAAAAGGGAATCTCTAGTAGAGCTGCATGGATTCTGTGACGCCTCCGAAAGAGCTTTCGGGGCCGCGATTTATACCAGAGTCACCACATCATCCGGCCAAGTCAAGGTATCCTTATTAATAGCCAAATCCAAGGTGGCACCAGCCCGAGCCAAGACGACATTACCAAGACTGGAACTCTGCGCAGCAGTACTCCTTTCCAATCTACTTCAAAGGGTAATTGCAGCATTAGACCTTCCTAAGGTGTCTATCTTCGCATGGACCGACTCCATGGTTACATTAGGATGGATAAAAGGAGACCCGGTACGATGGAAGACGTTCGTCGCGAATCGAGTAGCCGAAATCAACAATCAAATTCCGGCTCAACATTGGAACCACGTCAAATCCGAAGAGAATCCTGCAGACGTCATCTCCCGAGGCACTAGTCCAGAAAAACTAAAGAATCATCTCCTATGGTGGGACGGACCGAGCTGGCTAGTTAACAAGAGTTCATGGCCGTGTCAACCAGACACCGCAACCACCGAGGAAGAAGCAAGAAGTTACACTGTGCATCAAACTACCATTCATCAAGACGAGAACGAAGTCGTTCATCGTTTTTCTTCTCTAACAAGAATGGTACGAGTCATGTCACATTGCCGAAGATTCATCAACAAGTGTAAGCGACTTCCCACTCAATCAGGATGCCTATCAGTGAAGGAAATGGACGACACCATCCTCCTACTCGTTAAGGTCATCCAAGGAAGTGATCCTATTTTGAGGGCAACAGGATCTCAACTCCGGCAGAACAAATATGTGAGTTCCAGTAACAAACTTGCCAACCTCAATCCCTTCATCGATCAGCATGGAATAATCCGTGTTGGAGGAAGATTAGAAAATTCCACCTTGTCCTTCAATGAAAAACACCCAATCATACTCCCGTACTCCAGTCATATTTCCAAACTAATAATCCAAGAGGCGCATCTACGCACGCTGCACGGTGGCACCCAACTCACTCTCTCATATATCCGAAGAAAATATTGGATCATCAACGCGAAGAAAGCAGTCAGCTCCAGCATCCAGAAGTGTTTCCGATGTCTACGATACAAAGCAGAGGCAGCACAGCAACTGATGGGAAATCTTCCATCAACCAGAGTGAATTCAACTCCTCCATTCTTCCATTCCGGAGTGGACTACGCCGGCCCAATACAGATCCGAACATCCAAGGGAAGAGGGCATTCTTCGCACAAAGGGTACATTGCTGTTTTTGTCTGTCTATCAACCAAGGCAATTCACCTAGAGGCCGTCAGCGACATGACAACCAACAGCTTCCTAGCAGTCTTCAGGAGGTTTACTGCCCGAAGAGGACGCTGTGCACACCTATACAGCGACAACGGAACAAACTTCGTTGGCGCAAGAAAAGTGTTGGACAAGGAAACCCGCCAAACAATTGAAGGCCCAGTTGTCCAAGAAACCTTAGCAACCGGTGGTACCCAATGGCACTTCATCCCTCCAATAGCCCCTCACTTCGGAGGGATATGGGAAGCAGGGGTAAAATCAATGAAGCATCATCTGAAGAGAACTATTGGCCACGCTACTCTCACCTTTGAAGAGTTAACAACTCTTCTCTGCCAAATTGAGGCCTGCCTAAACTCACGTCCTCTATGTCCACAAGGCAACGATATTGAGGACACAACTGCTCTGACGCCAGGCCATTTCCTAATAGGGAGGGAAATCATATCGCCACCAGACCCAATCAACACTCCAATATCTTCAAATCTATCGAATCGTTGGAGGATAATCCAAAAGATCAAGCAAGATTTTTGGAAATCATGGAGCTCGGACTACCTTCATGGATTACAGCAACGAAACAAATGGAAGAAACCATTGGAGAACACTAAAGTTGGAGATTTAGTGTTAATCAAAGAAGATAGTATCAATCCTAGTAAGTGGCCTTTAGCAAGAGTCACTGCAACTCATCCAGCAGCCGATGGATCAGTACGAGTAGTGACGCTCCAGAAATCAGGAGGACATCAGCTAAAACGATCCATAGGCAGCATCATTCCATTACCAGCAACTACCGAGGAATCGCAGGAACCAGAGGCAGAAGATAAAATTTCAACTAACATTATCCAGACACGATCATCCCCAGCACCAAGGAAATCTGTCGCGTCCAAATGGAAACTGCTGTTACTCATCTTTACCCTTCTTACCACCAATACATTAAGTAAAGCAGAATTTAATATCCAAAAACCAGACAGCGGGTACTATGTAGAACACATTGGACACGGGAAGATTGAGAGAGGAACATTCCGGATCGAAATCCAGTTCGAGAGGGGGAAGATCGAAGAAGACTTCGAAACAGTCACAGACATGGTAGACAAATTCGACAATCTCTGCGACTCTGCAAAAGAACTGTCCGAAGACACATTATGCAAGACACTGGTGCATCATCTTCTGGAACAGAAAAAGCAAATGGAATGGATTAGAGATGGTATGGAAGAAATAATAACAAGACGAGAAAAAAGAGGAGTCCTTGGCACAGTATTAACATCAATTTTTGGAGTCAACGATGAAGTCTATCAAGATATAGACAGGCTAGACAAGAATCAACAGGAACTAATAAAAATGGACAGTCAACAATCCAAATTCTTGCTATCAGCACTTTCCAGGTTTAATGAAACCGAAGAACGAATCGACAAGAAGCTGGAACATTTCCAAGAAAAATTAAACCAAGGAATCCGGGCCATTAACAACATGGACAAATGGTATAAAGCAACCGACTCCAACCGACTAAATATTCACATCATCAGTGTGTACCAAGTCGCCACAAATGTAATTAGCGAACTGTGCAACTACCATATTCACATCTTAAACGTTCACTTCCAGCAAGGTAATCTGTACGAGCTAATAACACCTGCTCAAATTAAACAGATCCTCGCTAATGCAACCAGTAAACTTTCACCAAATTTGGAGATATTACCAACGCCAATTCTAAAGGTTGACATTGGGCATGACGACATCTACATCAACGTCCAAGGGTATTTCAGCATAGTGGAAAAAACGGAATACTCCTTAATTAAAGTGACACCAATTCCTCTCCAAATCAGCAATGGATCCTACTGGATGATCGATGTGCCGAAAGGAATCTTCGCTGTGGATTACAACCTACAAATGTACTTCCACGAAACAGATGAAGAATTCAAAGAAGAGCTACAAATTTCTCCCACTACCTATGTTTGCAGTCCAACGGTAGTTAAAGGAATTGAAAACAACCCAAACTGCATCATTGACGATATATATCACCGAGTAGAAACCAGTCAATGTCTCCTACGAAGACATCGCATCCAGTCCATTATTTGGAAACAATTGTACATGGAAAACACCTGGCTATTTGTAGTCAGTAAACCAACCCGCATAGCAATCACTTGTAGTGGAAACAGGGAAGAAGTCACCGTCAACACTACAGGTGTCATTCAAATTTCATCGGATTGCATCATCCAAACTGCGAGGAATACATTAACCCCAAGGCACAACAGAAAATACAAGATCCTGGCTGGATACTCCAAGGCTATCAGTATCAATATTACCAACCCAATCACAACAAACTCATTTTCAGAAATCGCAGAGGAACCTGTACTAACTCAGTCAGACCACTTCGAAGACCTACAAGCATCGCAGTTAGATTTCCAGGAGCATATAAAAAAACTTCACCTGGAAAGCCATCCGACATCATTCTCACCTGTCTATTGGGGTCACAGGCAGCCTTTTGGGAACCGCTGCCCTACTAGGAGCTATCTACTACATTCGGCAACGAATAACACGAAGGAAGCCACCACCCGCACAACCCCAGGCAGAAGAATATCCTCTCAAAACGCTCAATCTCGAAGAAACAATATAATTTATCGGTTTGCTTTTTTGTGGCTTAAAATTGGCAATATGTTTAATCTTGTCTTTAACAGATTAACCAGATATAAATTTATAATTATTCATTTAAATTGTACGAAACATTCTAAAAGTTAAAAGCCACCAAAAACGCAATATTGCATTATGCAAGCGCGGCGACCTACTCACAGTCAAGTTTAAACACCTCGCAGTCGCCGCTCAGCATTTTTACACGGCTTCGCGTACACAATTACGCAAGGCCGTGACAAGGTTTAAATGCCTACAATCGCAGCTCAGCATAAAAGACGCTCGAGTTCATGGAGTCCATATCATATCACGGAAGCAAAACCGCTGAGTATTGTTTTGCAATACTAGTAAATTAACCTACTGAATATAATACATTGCACCTGTTATTAGAAATGAACTTTGTATATTACTATGATCTAAGCAAATTTGTTTGTATATATAGAACAATTATTTTTGTAATAAACCAGTCTGCATTTACTTGTTAGATTCACTTACTGCGTCGCTGTGGGTCCAAGCCTATAAATAATTAAGGGATGTGAGGCTGCATCTCACACAGTGACGAATTATCATCCCGTTAAGTGGCATGACTAAGCTGTCTTAAAGCGGAAACTGCTGTCTCAGTTCTGCGCTTAACATAAGGGATGGAACCAGCAAAATAACGTAACGGACGCCTGATTTCTACAGCCTCCAGGCGATTCTGTTCATACAGGTACATTATACATACGTTTTAGTATAACTTTAGTTAAGAACTTGAGATGTAATAATATAGACAATATACACAATTTATCAAAGATGTTCTTCGTCTCAGCAATCGCAGCAAGATAACAAACCCTTGGGTACTGAGCTACCGAATGAGACACATGTAGACGAGAGGTCAGTTCAAATACAGGCATTGCGTCGCATGCTGATTTGTTTAGTGTTCTCTGTTTCTATACGCTTGATCTCTAGATCACCACAAGGATTGGCTTAGTCCATCTCACATTTGCTAACTTATCAATATGATCTTCCCAGTTCCAGTCGAGCTATAATAATATGGAGAACCAAATATCATGGAAGTGACAAAGTCGTATATAGGGAGGATGGATATAGGTAAGGGCACCAAGAATGATGCTAATCAGGCCAGTCCGAGAACGGAATCAAGGTTGACATTTCAGCTTTTGCGATTGTATTTAGTTGAAAATGTGTAATGAGCTGTCTTCTAGACTATTTTTTTTGCATACTTTGCTTTTAGCTCTGTGTTAATGGGACCTAAAAGGGCTGAGATATTTCAGTCGTCGCAAATTCCTTAAATTGCAAAAAAACTACCGCCACACTACAACAAAGGAAAATAAAATTGAAATAATAACAATTTTCAATTGCCTATACATTCGGGTGATTGCACAAATAACATATAATTTAAAAAAAATTACCACTAATATGAATGATCGAACTGTTACTAGAAAACGAAACAACTCCTGAAAGGCGAATACTTTTAACAATAAATAATAAAAGCGCGGCCGCGAATTAAACAGTTGAAACCATAAATCATTTAGACTGGAACTAATTTATGAAATTACACATCCGCAAAGACGTCTGTTTATTTATCGCGCTCCGCAGTTTGTGATTTATTCCGTGTTGTGATTTGCCGCAGATATATCTCGACCGCAGCCCCATCATCGACATTACTATCATTTCCTGCAATTAACTTACAGTTACACATTCGCATTGTATTCTTTATTAATGCCTGTTGCGTTTGCTGCGTCTGGCTCATGCATATTCAAGGCTGCAATCCCATGCGTTTCCTCTCGCTTGTAACGTGGCGAAATTTGTTCCCGATTACTTAATTCGGATAGTTCTGGGCGTTTCTAGCCGCTCGTCGCCGCTATCCGGTCCTACGCTTCCATAATATTGAACTATCCAGCGCAATAAATCACGGAATCCAAGTCACTTGGGTCTACCTTCACAGCTCACTTCGATTGAGTTGAAATCCCTTAATGGCCCTAAATGGCTACATTTACAATTGTCCTATCCTATATGAAGTTCAAGATTTGAATCTTTCAAACTTTAATAGATTTAGTTGGCCATTCATTGTTGACTCGCCCCGCTGAAGGCGTGAAGGTTACTAGATCTTAAGACTGGCATACAGGGCATCCATATTTCGTGGATTTCCAGGGTAGCGCTAATGAATGGACCTGTGCCATGAAAATTAAGTGGACCATAAAATATAAAGTCGTTTCCTACTGTAGTTATCCATGTTCGCCTTCTTTAGCTACATAAATTTGTCAGTGTAATCGAAGTGGAGAAAACTCGTTTCAGTATTTCTTTAACCAAACTCTTTAAATTTTTCGATGCACTAGTAATCATCATAGTCGATTCCATAATAATTGTTTAGTGTGACACTATTTTTTGTGATTCAATAGCTTCATGCTGGTACATTAAGGGAAAATTATCAGTTTCCGTGTCACTTTTCAATAAGACGTTATAAGTATCACCATCGGCCTTAGAAGATAAAAATTATTTTGTTTCCTACTTTTTTATTCTACTTAGGTCGCAGTTTTTTTATTCTTCTTTTTCCTTTAATTTCTATATAGCCACTTGTGATGTAAAAATATTATATAAGCCATCGGTTAGTTTTATTTTTACAATAGTATTTTCTTCCGGTTCATGCCGTGGTCGTTTATTTAATCTTGGCATTTCACTGCTATGCTGTCAGCATCTTCAGAAGTTTTCTAAAGACTAATATTGGTGTTTCATGTTCCTGGAGGAGTCGTTACAGTTGGCTGCTCATGTAGATCTTGTATGGTATTTCTCTTTTGTATGGTTCTAATTGTTTTGTAGACCTACCTTCCATGTGTTACTGAGGCGATAATCGTCTTCTCGATTAAAGTTGTTCGGCATTTTAGTACTCTCTAGGGATTCCCGAATAAAGTGGGGGTAGAATTTTTTAGTCACTGCATGCTTTTTCCCGTTTGCCCGATGTAAGATTAGCCACAAGTTCATTGGAGCTAGTAAACGCCTTCTATCTGTAGCCTAGGCAAATCATGTTAGTTGGAAGAGCTTAATTGTTGGACCTTCCTCATTGTACCATAGCGGACCCCGATGTTTTTCTTATCCAAGACCTTTCTTATTCTATCAGGACTTCGGCGATAAAGGGTTAATTGACGTAGGGAGGTGCTTTGAGAAAGAATGGCTACAGTCGATGAGATATCAAGAAAATATACCAAAACACCATAAAAGTAAAGGAACCTAAATCTAAACCCATGAATTACGCCTGCCTTTCCTTCATCGTCGGAGTAACCGATGGAATGAGAAAGGTCTTGAATAGGAAAAACATCATGGTCTGCTATGCTACAATGAGAAAGGTTGAACAATGATCCTTTCCAACAAAGATTCTATGCCCATGCTGCAGAGAGAAGACATTTAGCAGCTGCAATGTACTTGTGGCAAATCTTACATCGGATAAACGGGAAGATGCATCAAATGTAAATAAAAGAACGCCAGAATGTAAAACAATTTCTGAATAGAACTCCTAAGAATAATCCCTCTAAAAAATATTTCTGGCGACAGTTGGTTTAAAGAATTTCTTCAGCGAGACCCGGTTATTGCAACAAGAACGTGAAAAGCAATAACTTATGCAAGTTTCGTTTTAAGTGAAGGAGACTTCAGAATTGTTTTTACCGTATTGAGGTCTACTAAATGCAATTAAACTAAATGAAACGTATAACATCATAACATTGACGTTTTTTACAATCACTTATTTGACGTTGTACGTTTGATACAACTGATAAGTATTCACTTTCAGCATGATTTCAAAAATTTTCAAGTCAATATTATTCACCCTGTTTCTATTCCAACTACCTCCATTCATTTACACGTTTGTTCCACTTAAAAGCTTTTTAAATTAAATGGACGTAAAAATAAAAAGTAACTCTGCATACATCTGCATTTGTATTGCACTAGTCGAACAAGGATATATTGTAATGGTTTGCTGCCCACAGCAATTATGATTGCCTAGTTAGCACAAGAATGAATAAGTTCAAATGTGAGCACAGAATTGAATATTTTATTTATTGCAAGAAATTCACTATTTTACACTAATTGATGCACTTGATATGAGCAGCAGCAATTATGCTTTGAGTAAGAACGGTTGGCATGAGATAAGATAGAATCCAGATGGGGTACGTTCAGAGTTTTAATCATAATTAATGCTCGGAATGGCAAATGCAGCTTGAATTATGTAGCTGACAGGGTTGAGTTGAATAACGTCAAACAATGATATGAATTTTAAAATAGTACAAGATGTTTTGTAAAGTACAAAAATTGTATCAGCGTTATAAGTATTAAAGGTTTATAAGCCACAGATGACAAGGTAACGGAAAGGTGAAGTAAAGCAGTACGATGAAGTAAAGATGGCAAAGGGTAATAAGGGATATATGAATAAGTGCAATTAAAACCAAATGAATTAATAGCAGAGCAAAGTGCTATGTGAACCATTTCAAAGAAAAAGACATTTTAGTAATTAAGCAAGAACATTCCATCAAAACTATAGTCCTTATTTCTTGTAAACAAATGTAGACCGTTATCCCTAGGAAACGAGAATGTCAATTGTTTAACAAAAAACAAAGAGATCAAATAGAAGCTTGTAACATTTAGGGGCTGTGTGTCACTTAAGCTCGCAGTTTTTATATAATTATTAATAAAGAAAGTTATTTGTTGAGCCAAAATTGCGTTTAATTATAGTCACCAGTGTGTAGTGCATCTTTGTGGCTAATTTTCCAAGTCATAACAGTTCCCAATAAAGTCCAAATAGCCCAGCAAGATTTCGACCTAGTGCAACCACCTTCGGAGCCCCTTTTGACTGATTCGAAACATCGGCAAGCAAGAATTGGGTGTGCTATGCTCGCAGAAGGTCTTTGGATGAGGACGTCGTCACCAAGCGTGTAATAGCCGTGGCGTCTCTTCATTGTGCGAGCCAGCAACGGAACACCACTTCGAAAGGTAAATTTCACAGAAAGTAGGTGGAACATCCCCGTAGTATTTGGGGTTCTTCAAGTTTCGACATTTCCCGAGGGGTTGAACGTGATTCCAGTGGCCCAGATCCGTCCAGATTTGAATAATCAAGATAGCGGCCCGTAAATGTGCGATTTGGGAGCCGATTTTGCCAGTTTTTCCGGAAATTAAACAACTGCATGTTTTGACGTCACTTACGTCATCTGAAACAAAACCGGTTAGCCGGAAGCCACGTCACATATTTAGCAACATTTACCTGGTGTGGTTTTGCCTTTTTCGGTGTTTGTAATTCAATTTACACTGAATTTCGTGGACAAGCAAACCACATTATACACTAAATTTTGAGGTTATAGACCTGTCAAATACAAACTCACGCATCTGCCATATTGGTTAATTTATCATACAACGGAGCAATTATAATACAAAGTTAATGATATTACTCCCCTGAGAAAAGAGTTATTTTTTTAAAGTTATTTCATGTTTTACCGAAGCTAAGCCATATTTAATTACAAATAAATAAAATACAGAGAGTAATAAACCATTTATTGAAATAATAATTATTACATACTTTCATTAGCCCTAACTTTGACATAAAATTCAAATATTAAAACCATTTAATTAATTTATAAATTGTGGTGATTTGTCCTGAATTATTTATATTTTTACATAAAGCCTTTTGGGTATAAATGGGTCGTCATTACAATATAGATAGCTTACATGACCTATCCATCATAGGACACTATAGTCTAAGGGAAAAAGTGTTCTAGCACCTCTTGGTGCTAGAAATTTGTATATGAAGATGGTATGGACAAAGCAAAATCTACCTTGACAGACATGGTCACTCTTGGGGCTAATGTACAAGTAACTCATGTAATAATTATATACCCCAATAAAAGAGAAACACCGATATAGCAAATTAAATACCGACTAAAAAGGAATTTTGGATCAGTAACAGCCGTTGGATGAGTATATTGAGTATATATTCAATGCATTTCACTTTAGTATAAAAGTATATACTCCTGGTCGATGGTCGTGCTACGCATTTAACTTACAACTTGAGCAACTCTGCACTCAGAAATCAAATTAGTTACATTATATCCAAGTGCAACTCTTATCTTACAACATGCTGATATCTCGGCATTTAAATTATTGAAAAAATCAATGAAACGGGATGTATTAACCTGGAGAAGAGATAATCCGACAAAATAGTGACAAAAGAAAGTTTTACATCAATTTTCAAACCTGACAACTGATTCGAAGAAGGAACTATTGAAAATAGATTTCGGAATTTATCCGTGGACACCTTCGGCAATAAAACACAGTAAGTGCGTGGAAAATTTAATACTAAACAAACTGTGATAACAGAACACCAACAGGCAAATATAGTCATGAATTAAAGTGTCGTTCTGGAAATAATAAACGATGATGCTATTGTTCAGTTTTAAGAATTTCACAAATTGGAAAACCAGAATGAATATTTTTATATAGTATATGTAATATAATAAAGTTTTAGACGAGATGTGGACGTGGAAAAATTAAATAAGCCTGAAGAAGAAATACATAGAACAAAATAAAATGAAGGTAAAGAAAGATATGAAAATACTATCGGAGGTAATTTTCAGGATGTTTCTGATTTACAAAATTTCAACCATAACGCAATAGAAATTACTGATGTCTTAGACATAATAGTATATTACAGCCCGAGTCGAGAGATTAGTTAGCTGATTGAGACGCGAAGCGTCGAAATCAGCTATTATCTCGAGACTAAGGAAACTTCCTGTCGAGGTTTGTATACTATTTTATTCGCAACCACTTTATTCTAAACAATAATTGGAAAAATTATTATATTATGATACGACAGGTTGTAACGCGCATGAATGGATCAACGAGATTCCCAGTGTCCCTACCTACTCAGCGGTCGGACATGTACTTCCCGCACTCACTTCCCGCACTTGAGCGGGAAGTAGCGGGCTGAAATGTACGATTTCCCCTACTCAAATGAGGTCAGGAATGTTAACTTTACATATATGGTTGCGAATAAAAAATATTACAATTATTATTAATAGTGCCAAACCCGAAAACGAGTTTATGGCACTGTCTCCTGGTTTAATGTTAGAGGGAGATAATCATAACCTACCTTATTATAAAACTGATGACATTTTACAATGGCCACAAACTCCAGAAGGAAAAAGGGAAAGAAACAGAAACATGACATTTGTTGTAACATTTTCAAAATGGCAAGAAGTTAAAATACGAAAAACACGATAACATAGAGACACAAAAAAGAAGGAAAGATAAGAAAAATTTAAAGCGTCAAAAAAATAGAAAGAACGAGCTGCAACAGGGAAATATCTAACAAAGTATATTGCCCTACGTAGTAAGAAGGCAAGCAGTACAGCAACACCTACGTGCCAAACGAAAAATTAAACCAATTACCTACTAATAAATCTCGCAATAGACTACTTGATATTTACGAAAATAGAGAAAGCAATGTTAATATTAATACTAATATTATATCTCGCCTTAATATCCAACCGTGTAATACTAATGAAGAATATATAAAAAATGTTCCTAAGAATGATTTTTAAACACCAAACGTTTCTCTTGGAAAAGTTCTACTCAACAGTGACTCTACAGGCGTTTCGAATGTTTGACAGATTTTGCAGACATTGTTACGCCTCAAATCGGGTCTTTACCTTTTTGATTGCTTGGAATTGAGGAGAGAGTACGTTGAGCTGATATTTTTAGTGGTCCTCTTGAATTTGTGTGTTGCATGCCATTGATACGCGACATTTGGACACCGGCGCGGCGGTTAGGCGATGACAATTGGGCGACGGCGTTTGAGCGACCGGCGTTTGGGCCCTGGAGTTATTTTATGCAAGAAAATTTCAATAACCAAAGCGTCGCTTTAGATTGTCCTTTAAGTTTTTGAATATTTAAAGTAAATTTTGCAATGTTGGTATTTTCTTAATTGTTGTACAATTAATCCCAAAAATATTTTAATTATTATTGTTGTTCTCACGGCAATACGCCTGAATTTTTTAATCCTGATAATTGAATTTATTAGGTATCCAGTATTATTTAGAAGCCCTTGTCGTGTGCTCAGAAAGCAATTAAGGATACAAATCATTGATTTATACTGGATTGGTAAGATGCCGAAGAAATGTTGTGCATACTTTGTTATTATTTCTAATCACCGTCGTTAAAAAAAACTTGCAAATTCTGATAATTGGAATCATTAGGTATCCAGAATGACGTTGCGAACTGAACAATTATTGAGTACGTTAGAAGGATTTCTCATAACTTTTTATGGACTGAAAGTGAAATACAAATACTTCATTCTATTTTATTTTTTCTTTTGTAGCTGTAAAATGTTATGCGTCTAGTTTTGTTTATTTTGTATTGTGCATGTTAATAAATTTATTTTTCATCATTAGTTAATTTCTAGTATTATTTATTTATTACTCAGTATAATGTTTAAGGCATCAAAAATGATTAATGGACTGAAAGTTAAATTGTATTTACATGCATTTTTTGTTAACCAACGTAATAGTCCAGTAGCAGGGTACTTTTACCCTACAAAAGGTCGGGTAGTTTTCATTTTGGAATATGTTTACGAGATCGGGGTTCTAATCAAAATTCCGAGCGGCAGCTCGAAAAGTTGGAAAACTTTGCAGGACAAAGCCCCTTTTTTGTATCTGCTACTGGATTATAATACTTACATCAAATTTTCAACTAGCCCGTGTCGGGCTCAAAAGATGTGGCCCGATAACAGAAGAATCCCGTTTCACTTTCAGTCCATTAAACATTTTTCTAGCGTATAAACTCGTGGCGCCCAAACGCCTGGCGTCCATACGCCTGGCGCCCAATCATCGACGCTCAACCGTCGGCACCTATACGTCCTGTTTCGTTTACCTAACGTGTTAGGAATTGAGGAATCGAAACCACTTTAGTTGCTTTGATCAACAGTGGAGGTGTTAACATCCTACATGTTACTTAACTATTTTGCCACAACTTATTATTAATGTGCTATTAATGTGATGTGAAAGATCACTTTATTGAGATTCTTACTATGTTGAAATCGTTTGGTTGGTATTGGATTTGTTGATGCATTTAATATTCAATGTGTATTTTGTACGCACTTCAAACTTCTGAGTATGTGTGTGTGTATGTACGTGTGTGTGTTAAACATGCATCTACCACTATTTTACTGTGAGCGCAGCGTGATCACTTCGCGAATTTGCTATTTGAGTTGCTTTTAAATATTTACTTTTAGAGGTCATAAATTCAGGATTACATATCTATTTCAATATGAAGAATTGCCTCGTTTGTATTCGATACCATTATGTGTTAAAAGAAAAAAAATATATCTCACTTTAATTGTTTCGCATTCGTGCCCTGTATTTACTTTAACAAGTTATAGCTTATCAGTGCGTCATTATCAGATGTTGCGTTCTTTCATCCTGCGTGTTATTATATACAACTAGTACGCATTAACGAAGAAAATCCAATCTATGGTAGGATAATGTCAATAACTACTGCATTAGATGACTATAATGGCATATAAGGTTGTCAGTTACTATAATTGGTACAATATAGTGCAGTTAGACGAAATTGGAATATTATATTTAAGATTTTCGTTGAACATGTTGTTTAGGTGTCAATAACGATACCACTTACCTGACATTTACAACTAATTTGCAGGATAAAGCGCCATCTTATATCAGGATACCTTATATGATTGTAGTTTCTAATGGAGGTATATTTTCTAAAAATACACATTCTAATCATTAATATAATTTATTACCTTCTTTGGAGACATTTTGCTGCTAGAATTTATCACATTTGCGATCGTGACAAATGCCAGATTCAATACAATTAAATATTACTTCACCATCTTCGGAAGTGGTTTTCCTTTACTTTAAATACGTTTTAATACAATTCGGTGCTGTGTACGGAACACCACCTGTTACCCTCTGTTGCTTCAATATTTGAGCATTTTTGATACACAATTACGGATTTGTCATGAGATACCCAGTGAACTACGTCTCCTTAATCCCGTTCCATACAACTTGGTTTTATTTTGTATCATTTACAAATTGAGTCTTGTGTTTAAGTGTTTTAACCTTTTAAAACCACATGCCAAAGCCTATGGCTTTCTTCCAACTTCTATGACAAATTTGGCTTTCTAATAATGCTTTCCCAAATATGGCCTAGGTACTTTAAAGCTAATTACTATGCCTCAAGAATAACTTTTATTTTAACAACTATAGCGAATTCCAAAGCCCTTGTTTGATACTTATATGGCTTTTTGTCAGTTTTTCGCTTTTCAAGCATTTTGAGGAGGAAATAAAAAGTGTTTTACTCGCTGATTGCAAGTTTATCATCCCTTACAACTAGTACCAAATATTTTATTCAAGTTACTGTAGAGACTCATACATATTTCATAGTTGGTTAGATAAGATGCAACTATCGAATGGATGCTCTTGGTTATACCAGTCTGTTTTAAATTTTCTCTGAGATAATTGCATTCTTTATTGTCGCCAATTCAAGGTGTTTGGATCTTGGCATTGTCTTTTATTTGTTTTTAACGAATTATTTCAGATTCAAACCACATGCAGCAGCAGTATTATACTAGACAAGCAATCCAGTGAGACAAATGTCTCATTTAAAAAAAACAAAAAAGACCGTTTTTCAAATAGAACGCGTATTAAATAAAAACTGTACCCAGACCTGGAAGGTGTCAAAGTGGTTGCCTAACCGATCGACGTTTTAAGTCGCAGAGGGTCGCAGCTTCGTTTGGCCACTGAAACATTTTTATTTAATACGCGTTCTATTTGAAAAACGGTCTTTTTTGTGATTTCTCGAAAACCGGAAGTGTCACGTGACTGAAATTCGGTTCCTGATCTGACATGACCATTCCAAACATATAACTTTAATAACTTTTTTCTCTATCTCTTACGGTTTGGCTGCTGAAACAGCGTCCCGGACGGACGGACGGACGGACAGACAAGTCTATTAGATAAAGGATATGTTGATTTATCTGTGTTGTTTCCTTCCATATGAATTGTTGCACGACGTATTTATACGATCTACTTATGTACGATCAACCTGCTGTGAAAACCGTTTGTTCTTCAAGAATTTGTCCTTGTATATGTTGTTCCATTTTGCACTTATGCCTCTGTAGTTCCCACACTTTCTTCGGTCGCCTTATTTGAAGATTGTTGTCTTATGATAAATAGAAAGTAAACCGATGTTTTATGGGAAGTAGAATAGGTACAGCTATCCCCTCCACTTTTTATTTGATTCGCGGATTCGCGGTTTAATTCGCGGATTTCGCGGTTTTATTCGCGGATTGACCTAATTAATTTCGCGGATTGACCTAATTAATTTCGCGGTTTGATCTAATTAATTTCGCGGTTTGATCTAATTAATTTAATTTCGCGGTTTGATCTAATTAATTTCGCGGTTTGATCTAATTAATTTCGCGGTTTGATCTAATTAATTTACATATGTGCTACTGATTAAATTACGCATTAGCTTCCGATTAAGTTACGCGGCGGCCATCTTGGATTTCTGGCGGGAATATTTGAAATTTGAATTTTTTCCGATTTTTTTCTAAGTTTAATTTTTTTGAATTTGAATTTCCCGGGGGTGTCGGCCATATTGGTGCGCGCGCACTTCTAACGGCGGTTGTTTTTAATTTTCGCGGGAATATTTGAATTTCAAACTGGTAGATCTATTTCGCTCTTCGAAGCTGCTGTCTCTCTCTTGCATTCACTCGTGGAAATATTTAAATTTAAAAAATCTATTTGCGGCGGACCCGAGTGGGAATCGAACCCTAGTTTTCTGGTTAACAGTCTTAGCACCTTACCGTTGTGCTATCGAGGCGACTTGGAAATATAGGATTTGAACAAGACGTCATTTCGCAGCTGTGCCGTCACACCGTTCGAGTTGAAACAAATTATTTTTTCGAATATATAAAATATAAGAACGGAATTGTACCGTCTAGGGCCTTAGAAACTTGTTAATAATTTTAAAAAATTGACTTTGTAACTAGTTTTGCTGTAATTAATTTAATATGAGTGACGCTATCTCACTCAGTCCCATTGATTTTCTACAGCTTTCTCTTTTCCATCCCGTTTGCTACCTATGCGTTATCGCTCCAGGCAGACTTTCTATTTAGCCGGCGATTGTGTAGGGCTTTTAACCGTTGCATAGAATTCCAAAGTTTTATTTAACGTGCCTAAACAGGATTGTTTAGAAGACTGTAATTATAATTAGCATCGTAATGGAATGCACCAAGATTTAAATCAGCATGCATTGTTCGTCTGGATCGAGCAGTACGTACTCCAACGGTTTCTAGTCTTGCTTGGTTGACAGACGACAGAATGCACGGTTACCGGTCAGCGCAGCCAACGGCTTGGCGCTAAAATCCCTGTGACACAAAATCTAGTGGGATAAGCTTGCCTGGTTAATAAACCACTCTAGTTCGTATGATTTTTGTCGCTTTTAAAAATAAATAGACATTATTTTTTTCGTGCTTGAGTTTTATAATTACGCTGAGCCCTTTATGGCTTGATTACGTCATGCCGAAGCCTGCTAGTTTAAAAATTAAATGGGGGATAAGAGGTAAAGCCAGATCGTAAATATAAAAACGAGTTACAAATTTGATTTTAATATATTCCTGAAATACTAAGTATGAAAAAGTCTTGGTTTTAAAGGTTTGAACATTGTACCACTTAGCTGTTCTAACATTATACTTCCATATACATATTATAAATAAATTTTAAATGTTATTTTCGACTGAGTTTTAGCTTCTTATAAATTACAACAGTGCCCTCGCCCATATAAAATAAGACATACGCATTAAATAAATGTTTTTATTGTATAAGAATGGTTGTCCCCCATAATTTTGAATAAAAATCACACAATTTCGTTGAAAAATGTTCTGTTTCACTTACAATTTTACAAAACTGACATCACGTCACTTGAAATTATACAAAAAACGACATTTTTAGCCAATAAGCGATAAAAAATACGACATCCCACATCATTTCACTTAAAAATTATCACGTTTCGTCTTACAAAACGCTTTATAATAAAGAAAATGATGTAAAAACAGTTGTAAGAGTTATTTCTAAGCATAATTTTGCAAATGTTGTACACTTTTTCTCTAACTTGTGGCAGTTTTAGCAAGATTTGAATAAAAAACAGCCATTTCTGCAGCAATTTTAGTAAGATCTGAATAAAAACATGCAATTTCCAAAGCATTTCGTTTAAAATGTTAGAAAATCGACATCATCTCCCATGAAAATTTATAAAAATCGGCATCTTGTCACATTAAATTCTGTAAAAACGACAAAAACAATATTTTTTTCACAACTTTCATTGAAAAATAGTAAAATTTTACGAAAATACGTCTGTGCTGGCGACAAATGAAAATAAATTTGAATAGAAACACGCAAAAATTACGAAAAGACGTATGTGTTGACCCCCCAAAGTAACAAAAATTTGAATACGGAACCCTATTTTATAAGTAAACGTCTGAAATTGTGTCATTATATCGATAAAAACTGCATTTTAGTTTAAAAAATTCCAATATAAATGCAAACGGAGGAAAATAAAAACGCAATTAACCACAAAGTAACATAATTTTGAATAAAAAAACACAATTTCGTTGGAAAAATGTTCTGTTTCACTTAAAATTTTACAAAAACTGACATCATGTCACTTGAAATTATACAAAAAACGACATTTTTATCCAATAAGCGATAAAAAAATACGCCGTCTCACATAAATTTTAGAAAATCGACAGCATCTCCCATGAAAATTTATAAAAATCGGCATCTTGTCACATTAAATTCTGTAAAAACGACAAAAACAATATTTTTTTTACAACTTTCATTGAAAAATAGTAAAATTTTACGAAAATACGTCTGTGCTGGCGGCAAATGAAAATAAATTTGAATAGAAACACGCAAAAATTACGAAAAGACGTATGTGTTGACCCCCAAAGTAACAAAAATTTGAATAAAATCACGCAATCATACAGCATCTCACATAAATTTTCGCAAATATCGACATCATGTCACATAAATTATACAAAAACTGTCATCACGTCACTTGAAATTATACAAAAAACGATATTTTATTCAACACACGATGAAAATTGAACAAAAATCACGCAATTACAAGCCATCTCACATAAATTTTCACAAAAATCGACATCATGTTACATAAACTATGCATAATTTTGCAAATGTTTTACACTTTTTATAAAATGCATCGCTCAAAATTAAAAGAAATAGCAATTTCGTTGAAAAAATCTACTACCACAATCATTTCGATAAACAAAATTCAAAAAATCTTATACTTTTGACGGAAATATATGTATGTTGACCACAAATTAACATAATTTTTAAATAAAAACGCGCAATTCGTTGAAAAAAATATTCTGACACCACCAAAACACGCAATTTCATTGAAAAATATATATATGTTGTCCACAAATTAACATAAAGTTGAATAAAAACACGTAATTTTGTTGAAAAAATGTTCTGGCCCCTTCATTTCACTTAAAATTTTACAAAACTGCCATCATAACACTTGAAATTATACAAAATATATGTATGTTGATCACAAATTAACATAAACCTGAATAAAACACACAATTTCGTTGAAAAATTTGCAAATGTTTTACACTTTTTTATAAAATGTATCGCACAAAATTAAAAGAAATCACAATTTTCTAAATTATATCACGCTATTATGAAATCGTAGATTGATTTTTTGAAATTTTACACTTTGTAACTGTAAAATAACTACAAATACTAATATTTTAGCTTTAGACTTTGTAATTATTGCAGATTCGAGAAAAAAAACAAAGCAGAGTGGAAATAAAAAACATAAACACTTTGTAATAAACAAATATATTGTTCTTATTTCTTATAATACTTAATAATATAAATATAAATGTACAGCAGAATGTCTTATTTCTAAAAATTCGCTAGCAATTTACAAAACTGTAGTTTGAGGTGCACGACATTTCAAATTAAAAAGACTGCAAGTAATAAAATCAGAAATTCATTGTGTAATTTTAAAGTTTAAGATGCACCCAATCTAGAATTCCCTTCGTTTTTGGTGTTGATGACATCTGCCTTAGAGGCATTTTTCTAACGACCCTTTTTTGGAGGCGTTTCCTTATCGGCGTTCTTCTGACTGAACCTTTTTGATGTGGACTTGGATGAGTAGATGGTGTTTTTAATTTATATTCTAAATCGGACTCGCAGTTATCAGTTTCCATTTCGGTTTTTCCTGTAGTATCAGTCGGGGTTGGCTTCTTTTGCTGTTTAGGTTTAGCTAGCAGCACATTAGCAACGTTAAGGTCTTTGATGTACTCAGCAAACTGTAGGCGTCCGGGTGGATTAATAGTTTTTCGAGGCCGCAGAGTGTCATGAATTAAATCGACTATGTTAGACGCCGGTAAAATTTCACCCTTTATAGTAACGGTGCCCTTGTGATCCCAGCTCACATCGCTTGAGGTACTCAAAATGCGTAGGAAAACTTCAGCTTTTTTCTTAAAAGTTTTGGGAAGTGTAGATAAAATAACGGCATTTGATAGGCTGTCACTGGTTGTTTCAATAGGTATTTTGATTGGCTGACGCGCCTGGTTTGTGAAATGAAGGAATCGTTGTAAAACCTGATTGTACTGGATCCATTTATCGTAATCAGTTAATTTGGACTTTAAAACTTTTTGCATTTCGTCATCAAGCTGTGATAATATATTTTTCTCCGCATCATCGCCAGACTTAAGACGCTGGACAAATTCCGGCGATACAATCAACATCTTCCGCTCTTTGTCCATTTTAGTCGAAAAGGAGCTCAGTCGTTTGTTCTGGTAGAGCCGTCGTGAATAAACTAGCTTAAAATCAAGACTTTCATAATAAATATATAAAAAAAATATGACAGGTACGGGAATCGAACCCGTATTCTCTCTCGAGATCAGAACTTGAATCTGACGCCTTAACCATTCGGCCAACCTGCCTCCCTATATAAACGAGCACTCTCTGCATAATTAAGAAAACATATAGTTTAAAAAGCCTTCTGCATACAATTTCAAACAATATTTCATATAAATTAAGCCATGCACAAATTTCTAAATCGGTTTTGATATATATTTTATCGAAAGATTGGACCCTCAGCTACCGTTTTATTATTATTTGTCGAGATGCGTCATCGTTGATTTTACAAGAGCCAGCCTGTCTGCGATGTGACGTAGGTAATGTATCCACCCCTTTTTATTTTAAAATTCTATAAAAACAGAGGCCCGACTGATGCCGCACTAACACGTTTTAAACCATTGTACTCTGTTACCTGATGCGGCAGCAGTTTGGACCTCTGATTTTATAGAATTTTAAAATAAAAGGTATGGAGACATTACCTACGTCACATCGCAGACAGGCTGGCTCTTGTAAAATTCATCGATGACGCATCACGACAAATAATAAAACGGTAGCTGAGGGTCCAATCTTTCGATAAAATATATATCAAAACCGATTTAGAAATTTGTGCATGGCTTAATTTATATGAAATATTGTTTGAAATTGTATGCAGAAGGCTTTTTAAACTATATGTTTTCTTAATTATGCAGAGAGTGCTCGTTTATATAGGGAGGCAGGTTGGCCGAATGGTTAAGGCGTCAGATTCAAGTTCTGATCTCGAGAGAGAATACGGGTTCGATTCCGTACCTGTCATATTTTTTTTATATATTTATTATGAAAGTCTTGATTTTAAGCTAGTTTATTCACGACGGCTCTACCAGAACAAACGACTGAGCTCCTTTTCGACTAAAATGGACAAAGAGCGGAAGATGTTGATTGTATCGCCGGAATTTGTCCAGCGTCTTAAGTCTGGCGATGATGCGGAGAAAAATATATTATCACAGCTTGATGACGAAATGCAAAAAGTTTTAAAGTCCAAATTAACTGATTACGATAAATGGATCCAGTACAATCAGGTTTTACAACGATTCCTTCATTTCACAAACCAGGCGCGGCAGCCAATCAAAATACCTATTGAAACAACCAGTGACAGCCTATCAAATGCCGTTATTTTATCTACACTTCCAAAACTTTTAAGAAAAAAGCTGAAGTTTTCCTACGCATTTTGAGTACCTCAAGCGATGTGAGCTGGGATCACAAGGGCACCGTTACTATAAAGGGTGAAATTTTACCGGCGTCTAACATAGTCGATTTAATTCATGACACTCTGCGGCCTCGAAAAACTATTAATCCACCCGGACGCCTACAGTTTGCTGAGTACATCAAAGACCTTAACGTTGCTAATGTGCTGCTAGCTAAACCTAAACAGCAAAAGAAGCCAACCCCGACTGATACTACAGGAAAAACCGAAATGGAAACTGATAACTGCGAGTCCGATTTAGAATATAAATTAAAAACACCATCTACTCATCCAAGTCCACATCAAAAAGGTTCAGTCAGAAGAACGCCGATAAGGAAACGCCTCCAAAAAAGGGTCGTTAGAAAAATGCCTCTAAGGCAGATGTCATCAACACCAAAAACGAAGGGAATTCTAGATTGGGTGCATCTTAAACTTTAAAATTACACAATGAATTTCTGATTTTATTACTTGCAGTCTTTTTAATTTGAAATGTCGTGCACCTCAAACTACAGTTTTGTAAATTGCTAGCGAATTTTTAGAAATAAGACATTCTGCTGTACATTTATATTTATATTATTAAGTATTATAAGAAATAAGAACAATATATTTGTTTATTACAAAGTGTTTATGTTTTTTATTTCCACTCTGCTTTGTTTTTTTTTTCTCGAATCTGCAATAATTACAAAGTCTAAAGCTAAAATATTAGTATTTGTAGTTATTTTACAGTTACAAAGTGTAAAATTTCAAAAAATCAATCTACGATTTCATAATAGCGTGATATAATTTAGAAAATTGTGATTTCTTTTAATTTTGTGCGATACATTTTATAAAAAAGTGTAAAACATTTGCAAATTTTTCACACAAGTTAGAGAAAAAGTGTACAACATTTGCAAAATTATGCTTAGAAATAACTCTTACAACTGTTTTTACATCATTTTCTTTATTATAAAGCGTTTTGTAAGACGAAACGTGATAATTTTTAAGTGAAATGATGTGGGATGTCGTATTTTTTATCGCTTATTGGCTAAAAATGTCGTTTTTTGTATAATTTCAAGTAACGTGATGTCAGTTTTGTAAAATTGTAAGTGAAACAGAACATTTTTCAACGAAATTGTGTGATTTTTATTCAAAATTATGGGGGACAACCATTCTTATACAATAAAAACATTTATTTAATGCGTATGTCTTATTTTATATGGGCGAGGGCACTGTTGTAATTTATAAGAAGCTAAAACTCAGTCGAAAATAACATTTAAAATTTATTTATAATATGTATATGGAAGTATAATGTTAGAACAGCTAAGTGGTACAATGTTCAAACCTTTAAAACCAAGACTTTTTCATACTTAGTATTTCAGGAATATATTAAAATCAAATTTGTAACTCGTTTTTATATTTACGATCTGGCTTTACCTCTTATCCCCCATTTAATTTTTAAACTAGCAGGCTTCGGCATGACGTAATCAAGCCACAAAGGGCTCAGCGTAATTATAAAACTCAAGCACGAAAAAAATAATGTCTATTTATTTTTAAAAGCGACAAAAATCATACGAACTAGAGTGGTTTATTAACCAGGCAAGCTTATCCCACTAGATTTTGTGTCACAGGGATTTTAGCGCCAAGCCGTTGGCTGCGCTGACCGGTAACCGTGCATTCTGTCGTCTGTCAACCAAGCAAGACTAGAAACCGTTGGAGTACGTACTGCTCGATCCAGACGAACAATGCATGCTGATTTAAATCTTGGTGCATTCCATTACGATGCTAATTATAATTACAGTCTTCTAAACAATCCTGTTTAGGCACGTTATATAAAACTTTGGAATTCTATGCAACGGTTAAAAGCCCTACACAATCGCCGGCTAAATAGAAAGTCTGCCTGGAGCGATAACGTCTTTTGTAATTACGCATAGGTAGCAAACGGGATGGAAAAGAGAAAGCTGTAGAAAATCAATGGGACTGAGTGAGATAGCGTCACTCATATTAAATTAATTACAGCAAAACTAGTTACAAAGTCAATTTTTTAAAATTATTAACAAGTTTCTAAGGCCCTAGACGGCACAATTCCGTTCTTATATTTTATATATTCGAAAAAATAATTTGTTTCAACTCGAACGGTGTGACGGCACAGCTGCAAAATGACGTCTTGTTCAAATCCTATATTTCCAAGTCGCCTCGATAGCACAACGGTAAGGTGCTAAGACTGTTAACCAGAAAACTAGGGTTCGATTCCCACTCGGGTCCGCCGCAAATAGATTTTTTAAATTTAAATATTTCCACGAGTGAATGCAAGAGAGAGACAGCAGCTTCGAAGAGCGAAATAGATCTACCAGTTTGAAATTCAAATATTTCCGCAAAAATTCAAAATTAAAAACAACCGCCGTGAGAAGTGCGCGCGCACCAAGATGGCCGACACCCCCGGGAAATTCAAATTCAAAAAATTAAACTTAGAAAAAATCGGTAAAAATTCAAATTTCAAATATTCCCGCCAGAAATCCAAGATGGCCGCCGCGTAACTTAATCGGAAGCTAATGCGTAATTTAATCAGTAGCACATGTGAAAATTAATTAGATCAAACCGCGAAATTAATTAGATCAAACCGCGAAATTAATTAGATCAAACCGCGAAATTAATTGGGTCAATCCGCGAATCAAACCGCGAAAACCGCGAATTAAACCGCGAATCCGCGAATCAATTAAAAGTGGTGGGGGATTTCTGTCCCTGTTCTACTTATATATATTTTTTTCTAATATAAAACAAAAATATGACTTTCTACAAACTTTAACTCTTTCATTATGTTGTCGGTTTGTAAAAAAATGTTGGTCCAAATGCGTCAAAATATAAAAAAGATATTTTGGGAAAAAGTATGAAAAGGGTGACCAAGTTGCCCCGTTTTACGGTATTTAAAGGCGGAAGTTGTTCAATTAAATAAGAACACTATCAGAACAAATCCGGTGCTACGATATATTGTTAAACTGATGTTAAATAGTTTTTGGGACAAGTTTGGCCAGCGCGAAAGCCTGATGCAGTCCATAATAACGAGTCCTGAAGAATTTTTTTAATTGTTAATATGTCCTGATGTAGAAGTTCATTCAATTGTGCTGGTTGATGACGAGGTAATTTTAGTGAATTGGGATAAACCTACAGAGGCTGTAAAGCAATTACCGACTGTTGATGTAGCGATTGTGGCATACACAACTGCTCATGCCCGACTCGAATTGTACAAACATCTAGATAGGTTAGGGGAGCATCTTCTTTATTTTGATACTGGCTCGATCATCTTTATATCGAAAACTGATGATTGGCTGCCTGGAACAGGTGAGTTTTTAGACCTGTTAAGAGAGATGAGGTCGAGCAAAATGGTATAGCTAGCTACATAACCGAATTTGTAAGCGGTGATTCCAAAAATTATAGATAGAAGGTGTCCTCAACCGACAAAAACACTGAAATGTAAAGTAAAAGACATTACATTAAATTTTAAGAATTCAAATATCATTAATTTGACTGTATGAAGTAGATGGTTTGCAATAGCGATACTAGACGGGTTGAGACAAACTCCTACATGTCAGCAAAGATCGAAAAATAGTTCGTACATCAAGCTATGAGGTTTTATCAAAACCCGAACGTAAAATGTACCAATTCAGCTATAATACACGTCGAAGGCTTCTTTCCGACAGCCTTGATACTGTGCCTTATGGGTTTAAGATGCAATAGATAAGTGTGGCCCTATATTTGAATTATTCCGTATGGATATAATGTTTATTATTATTATAATTTGGTGTTAATTTAATTCTAAAACTGTTTTCACGTGATGTTAAAACAACCTGTGCATTAGTAGTTGTTCTTATCAATGTATTAAACTTTTTTAATTGCACGTCTCTCTTGCGCGTCAATATGTTTGTGTTGTTATAAAACTGCTGTGTAAATGAATTGTTTAATTTGAAAAATTATTCACTTCAGCTTAATTATAAAATAGTATATTATACATCAAGGTAGCGAAGCGCAGTATTATAACCTGAGCGGATATTAGATACTGAGCGCGCAGCGCGAAGTATCTAAAGCGCGAAGGTTATAAGACGATTCGCTACCGTGGTGTATATACTATTTTTTGCACTACCAAACGGCTTAATACCTAAATTCCCAACAAATTTCGAAAATATTTTAACTGTCAACTTGACAATACAGCTCTTTAAAACGTCAAAACTAAAATAGTCATATTTCGTAACTTAGCAATTTATTAGTTACCACGGTGAAAATTGTTTATTTTACTTTCTCTCCCTTGGTGGAGAAAATCAACTTCACAACCTCAAAATAGACCAATAACGATGCGTTCTGAGACTAGTAGTGCAAAAAATGTTTTTCACAGAATTTCTTTATTGTAAAAACTGTCTTGTAAATGAAATGTGATTGTCTGTTTTATTAGTTGCCGCTATCAATGTTTTAAACTTTTGAAATTAATTAACTTCTTAAAGCTGCACTTTGCAATACATGGAATACCACGACTAGTGTATTCAGATAATGGACCCCAGTCTGCTTTCAAAAAGTTTTCACTAGAGTGGAAATTCGATCACAAAACTAGCAGTGCTTACCATCCGCGAGGTAACGGATTAGCCGAGGGAGCAGTCCAAACTATGAAGAACGTTTTAAAAAAAAATTCACATGATAAGACAGATATTCTCGCAGTCAAGAATAAAATAGTATCGGAGGTCCTCGATTTATCTCAACTACTACAAATTTTACTGTCGTTTGAAATTGTTGGCTGTCATTGTATTTTTTCATGTTGTAGCTTATAATATATTATGTGTTTGTTATTTATATACCACGAACACCATCAATTGCTGATCTTGAAATATTATGCGAATACTTTGTGCAAAACCACTTAGATAAAAAAAACCTGTTAATCTTAGGGGATTTTAATATCCCTTATATTTACAATAAAAATGTTACAAATAATGTTAGTTCTCTACTATTAAGTTATGTCGATTTTTTAAATTTATATCAAGCGAATTACATTTATAACTCAAACAACAAGTTACTGGATCTTGTGTTAGCTAGTTTTATGTGTGAAGTTGAGCATGATACCAAGTCTTTGATAAAAGAAGATGCGCATCATCCAGCACTGGCGATTTCGTTTGAACTACAGATCAAAAATTGTAATAACTTCCCTGTTTCTTGCAAAAACAAACAATATAATTTCAAAAAAGCAAATTTTGTGCAATTATTTGATGCATTAAATCTAGTTGATTGGTCAGCATTGGATCAATGCGCCTCTGCCGATGACGCATTTAATATTTTCTATAACAGGTTGTACAGTGTGTTTGATGAATATGTACCATATTTTAAAAACAAAAGTAGTAAATGTAATTACCCGAAGTGGTTTACGCAAGAAATTATAAATAACATTAAAATTAAGTATTCGTTTTATAACAAATATAGGAAATATCACTCTAACCAAGATTTGATAGAGTTTAGGAGGCTGCGCGCACTGATAAAGGTACAAGTCAAAACGGCTTATGGGCAATACCTATCTGAGATAGAAGACTCAATTAATTATGATAACAAAAAATTTTGGGCATTTGTTCAATCCAAAAAAGGTACTTCAAGAATACCCGGAAAACTAAGTAAAGATGAAATGCTCTTTGATAATCCGAATGACATAGTTAATGCTTTTGCTGAACATTTCAGTAGCGTTTATCAGGATTCCAGTTATCTCGACTTTGACAATCCCATTTCTGTTAGCAATTTTCCTATATTAAATATTAAGTAAATTTCCGAAGAAGATATAGTCCTTGCTTTTCGCAAACTCAAAAATAAACCAACTTCTGGCGTTGATCAAGTCCCTAATTATGTACTTAAAGGCTATCGTGATGCATTTATTCACCCATTACACGTTATTTTCAATCTCTGCTTGAAAACCTCAACTTTTCCATCACGTTGGAAAATTGCTAAAGTGTGTCCCATATTCAAAAGCGGTGACCCAGCAGACATAACCAACTATAGACCCATAGCCATACTATCAAACTTCTCTAAATTATGCGAAACAATCTTGTGTAACCAAGTATACAAACAAATTGCAAATTTTATCTCTCCACACCAGCACGGGTTTGTTGAGAAACGCTCGACCCTTACTAATCTATGCTGCTTCACTCAATTTGTTTCTGAAGTTGTCGACAATCAAGGCCAAGTAGACGTCATCTACACTGACTTTTCCAAGGCCTTTGATCGAATAGATCATGGCATACTATTGCAACAATTAAAAACGTATGGCTTCAGTGATTCATTAATTCTGCTGCTTACATCTTACCTTCAAGATCGAACCCAATATGTCACATATAATGGATTCATATCTCGCAGTTTTTCTCCTAAATCTGGTGTACCCCAAGGTTCGAATTTAGGTCCACTCCTATTCTTATTGTTTATCAATGATTTATGTGATAATATCCATTGTGAAGTTTTGATGTATGCAGATGATGTAAAACTTTTTACTTCCATTGAATCTTTAAATGACTGTGTTAAACTACAATTCGATTTGAATAAAATCTCTGAATGGTGTGGCACGCACAAACTAAACTTGAATATCTCTAAGTGCAAAGTAATTACTTTTTCAAGAAAACTAAATCTGGTGTTGTATAATTATACTATCATTAATCAATTACTAGTTCGCTGTAATGAAACCAAAGATCTTGGTGTTACTTTTGATAAGGACCTATCGTTTGGTAAACATATATTGAACATAACTTCTTCTGCGAGTAAAATGCTTGGATTTATAATGCGTAACAGTAGAGAATTTTCAAATATTAAAACTTTTGAAAACACTGTACTGTACCCTAGTCAGAAGTCGACTTGAATATTGTGCTCTAGTTTGGTTGCCATATTATGAATGTCACAAGAAGGAAATTGAAGGTGTACAAAGGAAATTTTTAAAATATGTCTGGTTTAAAACACATGCTGTGTATCCCGAGCGAGGGATTTCCAATGACTTACTCTGCAATATTTTGAAATACCATCTCTTGAACATAGACGTAGAATAATAGGATTGACTGTATTATATAAATTAACTCACAATATGCTTGATTGTTCCTATATACTGGCTAAACTAAATTTCTATACCCCCAGAATAGATACTAGAAATAATTACACTTTTTACGTTCAGTTTGCTAAAACAAATTTACTAAAAAAGTCACCCGTTGTAATTATATGCTCTATGTATAATGAAATCTGTAAGAACTGTGACATATTTAATTGTAGCCTGTCGTCGTTACTGCGTGCTTTAAATTAGACATTAGTACTTATAAGAGTTGCTAGGTTAATAATTTCTTGTTAACAGTTAGTACATATTTTGTTATTTAGTATTTTGTATTATTGTATCTTGTTATATGTATTTAGTATTTTATTATATGTATATATTATATTGTATCGCCCATATAAATTTACATTTTTTTCTCTCTTGTCCTGTAATTGGCATTTGCTGTTGGACAATAAACCATTATTATATCAGATTAACATTGCTAAATCACCGAAACTTACCAAGAGGTGAGATGGGATCTCCTGCTCAACGCCTATTTAGTAGAAGCCTAAAAAGAACTATTCCTTCCACAAAAAAGCGTTAAAGCCAAAGTCCCGTCAAAACTGAAAAAATGCAAGCTGGATCAAAATAAGCAAGCCAGCAAGCATGCGAAACCAAGCACATCATTTAATATAGAAGGTGGATGCCAGCTACAGTTACGTGAATCGTCCATAATAGATCGTTAGAAGTAACGGATGGCAAAGGCAAAACCTACCGAACAAATAGCCAGAATCTAAAGAAAACAGAAGCCACTTTCTCAGAAGCAGTAGTAAGAAATCCGTATTATGCCTATATACCGTGTAATACAGGAATAGACGAAAGAGTAATGAATTCAGTCCCCATCAGAGCCTCTCGTGATACAGCTACCACTTCCAGAGCAACCAGAGCCGGAACCTCAGCGGTCATCCTCGGGAGTGGAACTAACATATTCACGAAGTGGACACTTGGTCAAACCGCCAGCTCGCTTAAACTTATAAAAGAGAGGATGTCAGGAGCGTGGAGTGTAAACAGACCCTTTTAATAGTGTGTGTGAACACAGGCACGCGGGTGAACGTTGACGCTTTACAGTTTAAGCTAACTTAAAATATAACTGTAACCAGTTACGTTATTAGTTGTACGTAGAATCCGTAGTTTTTATTAATAAATAATTATTATATTATAGACGGTGTTAATACCAAACGTTACAGCTACTGTTTAACACATATCCACATTTGTTAGATTAAGCATAAATCGGTGGGATCGTTTAAGTTCCATTACGGGTGAATCCGCTATAAAATTAAAGAAACTTAACCCTAAACGATAGTCGTCCAGAACACAAACTTTCACCGCAATTACATTAAGTTTTAAATATATTACTGCTGCTCTTCATAAAATAATCCTAACCAGCGTCAATAGTTTTGAATTTGTGATTACTTGTGCTTTTGTGAATAAAATTTTGGTAGAAATTAACACGACTTCAAAAACGCTACAGGATCCAGACACAGATTTGAATAAAGCTACAACCTCTATTAGAAAACCTCTAGGATATTTCAAAAAATATCGAAGTGAGTACCTTAGTGCTGAATTAGAAGCAACCAATTTAGCCAACCACTGGAACATAAATCCTACATGTAAAAATAAACGCCGACCGAAAGTTAAAAGACATTTTGACGAACTTTTAGAAGATCAAAGATTATCCCATTATATAATAAGTATTTTTTATTATACCTGCATCAGAATCGCCATTTAAAGCACGCCTGAGCGTGCGAATACAGGCGATTAAAGCTCGCCGAGCTTTAAAGGTTGTCAAGGAAACGATTGAATGCAACAACGGACATGGACGCGACCAAAACGTAAATAATTCTCGTAACTATAGTAGCAATATTATTATGCCGTCTGGAATGTCTGGATTTATCACGACAAAAATTATTTCTAAGTTTTTAGTGCGAAATTTATTTCCAGTATTGGAGGTATAATAAAAAATAGCGTAAAGTATTCGTGGATAACTGGTCTTTAAAACACTTGCTCTATTTCGAGCACTCCGGCTACGCCGTCGTGCTCGAAAACTCGCGCGTGTTTTAAAGACCTTGTTATCCACTCATACTTTAATATACTATTAAAGTCCAACATTTTTTAGAGCTTTAGATATCACAATAACTCAGTTAAGTCAGAGATTTGAATGTATATTTCAAATGGCAAACCTTTTTAGTTTTTTAAATTCCAGTACTTTGTGCGAACTGACAGAAAAATCTCTATTCCAAAGCAATATCTTTCCAAATATTTTATGCAAATGATATTTCACCTTCATTTCCTATAGACATTTGTTTCTTTGCAAAAAAATCTTGTAATCTAGATAAACTAAAAGAGTTTAAAAGGGTGAAACAATTTGCTAAGTTTGTAATAGTTGATAATCGGAATTTATCATCAATTTTTCCGGAAATTGCGAAAGCACTGTTATTATTTTTAACATTACCTGTTTTGGTCACTTCAGCTGAAAGAAGCTTCTCTAAATTAAAAAATAGGTCAGAAACAGTATGCACCAGGAAATATTTAAAAACGTTTCTTTATTGTCCATTAAATCGGAGATAGCTGATAAAATTGAATTGCAAAAGGTTATTACAGATTTTGCAAACATTAAGGCCAGGTGTAAGCGCACTGCTTAAAATCTCATTTTTATTTGTTTAGCCATCTTAGTTAAGATATTTTTTGTAATTCCTAATTTTATTATTATTATTTATTATATGCATTATTATTATTATCATTGATGTTTCTGCCACTTTATTTCATTAACGACCTATAATTTTTTGTGGGGGGTTCAAAATCTGAAGTTACGCCACTGATTGTAGATAGTAGCAGCAGACTTTGCTGGTGTAAGTAAAGCTACAGCAGGAAAGATACTTTCAAGGGTAACGAATACAACTGCAAGCCTGCGGCCGTAGTATATTGCAATTCCGAATAATGAAGCTGAAAGGAATATTATTATCGAAAATTTCTACAGATTAGCTCGTTTCCCGTGCACTACTGAAGCGATAACCTGTACTCACATGCGAATTCAATCACCGGGTAGTGAACATATTTGTACCTACATAAATTAGTACCTAACTGTATTTTAATTATAGGTGGAAATTTTGCATAAAATTACCGCAACCGTTATTTTTCACTGAATATGCAGGTTGTGTTGTTGTGCAACTAAAATGTATCGATATTGTTGACCGTTGGCCTGGTGCCTCGCACGATAACAACATTTTTTATCATTCAGGTCTTCGAGTTCGTTGCGAGAATGGAGAATTAGACAATAGTATAATAGTAGGGGACAGGGGTTATGCTGTTCGAACCTATTTAATAACACCATTACTTAATCCACAAACTCCCACTGAAAACTTATTTAATGAAGCTCAAATTCGTACCCGAAATGTAATTGAAAAGGGCATTTGATGTATGGAATCGACGGTTCCCAATTTCATATGTGGGCATGCGTTGTAGTATACCATTAAAACAGGCTGTCATTGTAGCTCCAGCAGTACTCCACAATTTGAAGAGAATGGAAAATGACGAGTTGCCTCTTGATAAAGACGACGTATAGTGATGGGAGTCGAGAATATTCGAAGGCAGAAAATTCTCTTGTAATAAATTATTGGAAGCAAAAGATTATTCTCAAATATTACAAGGATAAGGTGAGTGAGTGAATGAGTGGGCACAAAAAATTGCTAGCACAACTATGGCTATCAGGGGCATCGCAGTGTTTCTATCCGTAGAGTGTTTGGGTGTTGAACTGCTGATTTGCAATCACATTGTATGGGAATCCTAGTCAGTCTGCTTTGTTCATGAATTCGTTGCTGTGAGTTGGTGAACCTGCTGATTAGTCTATTAACAATAATGCCTACTAAACAACAAAACCTAAGAGTGCCATATTATTATAATCTAAAACAAAATTCTGTGAAAAGAAGTTTGTGCAAAATGCTACAGACAAACAAACCATGATTTAAAATGTTTGAACTGTCCTATTGCCGTGAAGAATTTATTTGGCAAGAAAAATATTAGTGTCTCCACGAATACTTTCTTATCGCATACTGAAGTTGGTGAGTTTAAACTTTTTTTTAATAATAGGTAATGTACATTTTTCATTTAGCACATGAAGATTTTGACTTGACCACCAAAGGTACTGCTACTGGTGTTGATACAGTTTCCAGGCCTGGTACAAGTTCACATAGTATCACAACTTTGTTAAATTTTATCGATTCGTCATATACGGTTGAACAAGAAAAGCGAACGAATTATTTGCTGGGGCTGTATTTACAACAGGCATACCTTTTTCAAGGACTGACAGTAATCATTGGGCATTATTTTTTAAAGTGCCTTCCCGTTTTTTACTGTCCAATACATTACTTAATAGTGAATATAAAACAGTTGATGCTGACATTAAAACCACATTTGAAGAAGCAAGTTCCTGGGGATTGCAATGTGATGGATGGAGTAATCGAAGGAACGAAGCTATAGTTAATTTTATCATCACCACACTACAACCTGTATTTTAAGCGTTGCTACTGAAACAGACAGACACACGGGAGACTACATGGCTGAGAAAATGAATGAAATTTTAAACGAATTAGAAACTATAAAATTATCAAGCTATAGTTACTGACAATGCCAGTGCAATGGTAAAGGCAAGACAAATTCTTCATGATAAATACAGTCATATATCTGTTTATGGGTGCATAGTACATACATTACATTTGCTAACTGGCGACATATCCAAAATGAGAACAATATCCACACTAGAAGGACACGTAATGGCGTTAATTAAAGAAATAAAACATCTTGTTTTACTGGCAATATTAAAAAAATACAGAGCAACAAAAATTAATATTCAATTGCTTTAAAACTACCATGCAAAACTCGTTGGGGTTCAATTATTCATTCGCTTCAAAGTCTACTTCATTCAAAATATCCTTTGAAATGTTTAGCAGTATGTAAAAATGTTGAAGATATTATTAGCAAACGAGTTTCACGATATATTTTGGATGAAGATGTGTTTTGGACAACAATCTCAAAACTTTATACTTTAATAAATCCTATTGTTCAATACATTACGAAATTAGAATCAGATAAGCGAATATTAAGTGAATTTGCCAAATGTTTTGAGAAAGAACTAGCAGCCAGCCCCCTTCCGAAATCAGAAAAAATGGAGTTCAGAAAGATACTTATCTATTAAACGACAAGGGTGAGCAATGCATCCTATTCATTATGCAGCGAACACTCTGGATCCTACACATAACGCTATTTAACAGATCCAGGGTACTGAGTTCATAGATAACAAGATAACTGTAAAATTCGCCGATGATTCAGCAGCTGTCCTTGTAGAATTAGCGAAATATAGGTCGGAAGAAGGATTTTATGGAAAACTGTATGTGCTGAAATCAATTGAAACATTAGATGCTGTAACATGGTGGAATGGAACGTGTTTTGAGTCACAATTAGGGACCATAGCATTGGATATTATAACAATGCCAGGTTCAAGTGCTGCCACTGAAGGGAGTTTCAGTACGTATGGTAATATTCATACAGAAAAAAGAAATCGCGTAATTGTGAAAAGAGCCGGTCAAGTAACATTTATTGCCGGCAATCGAAAATTATTAAAGGGACGTAATACTGCCAGTGTTATTGGTAGGTCAGAAAGATTAATCCAACATTTACAAAAAGATGAAGATCCCAAAACTTCTGAAGTTACTTTAATGGCAAACCGCAATAGCTGTAATGTGCACATCGACAATGAAGACGAGAACTTGATTGAATTAACCACTACGGATATTGATTCGGATTATATCTATGGAGATGGACACTGATGATACCTCTTCAGTGCAGGAGACACAGATCAGTTCCAGTTCGGACTAATCGGGTAGACATCATTATTTTGTAATATACTTTGTTTATTTGTGTTATATTATGTTTATGTATCTACTTATTACTGGTTATTAAATTTATTGCTTTCTACATTTGTTACTACTTCCTAACCTATATAGTTTGGTTAGGCCCGCGAGAGTTATTTATGTTTTGAGAATATTCTTGAGTATAAGAATATTCTCGGTAACATTCTCGAGAATATTTTCTGAAAGAAAATTGCCGAGAATTTTACATCTCTAACTCTATATAACATTGTTACAGACGTTTTTCTGCGTTTTGGACTTGAGATTAATAACTTCGCGGACAGTGTTTCGATGGAGCTTCTAATATAAAAGGTCAACTCTCGGGCCTTCAGGCAAGATTAAACGAAGAACCTCGTGCACTATTTGTGCATTGCGTGACACACCGTCTCAATCTTATAGTGCAAGATGCTCTGGATAATTTCATAAACCACAATGTGGCAATGAGTCACACTCTAAAATTATGCTCTAACGAGCTTTAAAATCATGTATTTCCAGAATTATGGATTAGAATCGCAACTGGAGCAAGGACACTTGATTTAGTCACCTACAGTTCCTGCAGTTCGAAAAGCTCCTCGCCGGAGAGTGTGGTTTGACCCTCATATATTTAAGTTTCCAGAAAAATACTATGAAAAGCATTTTCATGAAATTCTAAACATCACTTTGGCAACTCTCTGTAGCCTCTTTGAATTGAATGCATTACATATTTTGAAATCCATTGAAGATTTCGTTAGAAAAAATTGTAACTCTGTTCAAATAATAACATCATTCTATAACACTAACTCAATGTTTTTGATGAAAATCGCTTAGTATTGCACAGATATGTGGATAGATATAATGAAAGAAAAACTAATGAGGGACTCACCACTCTGATACAAGCAGATCGAATATACGATGTATAGCAGTTATGCTTCCGGATATTAAAAAAATATTTAAAATTGTTCTCACTGTGCCGACAACATGCACAGCTTCGTTAAAAAATATATGCGCGTTCGTTTATGCGTCAAGGCCGTTTACATCATATCGCCATTTTGCATTATCATAGGCAGTATTCTGAATCTCTAGACCTTAAACCGATTATGAATGAATGGATTTCAAATAGGTGCTAATCTTTTTACCTTTGTGTAGATTTCAGTATCGCTATTATATTATAAAATTATAACCTATAATAATTATAGTTTGTCGTCATACATATTGTACCTTAATTATTAATGTACAACAATAATAAAAGCATTTGTTATATGAAATTGTGCATTTGATTACATTATTTTTAAGTGATTATATATATTCACAAATAATTAATCTACTAAAAATCGCATGGAGTTCAGAAAACTGACATTAAAATTAAGTCAAATAATTAAGATTATTAAACATGAAAAAATACCAATCCGTTTGAAATATCTGCTATTTATTCCCTTTAGTGGCGTGAGCAACACACGGCAAAATACAACGATGCCTGCAAATACAATATGTTATAGAAAACTTTATGCCGCAGGTACAATACATTACTGTTATAAGTTTTACCTAAAGAGTCTCTGAAATAACAATGTTTAGCCACGGCATTTGAGGTTATGCTTACTGTTGTGTCCACCACAATACAACTACCCGTTGTAAAGTGGTAGACGGCTCCGATTAGAAATCAAACACACACACGATTTTAATGTATTTAATTCCCACGCGGGTGAGTACAGTAAACGATTGCATACAAAAAACAAGACAACACGCGCTGCACTGAACAGCTTGCGTCACACCTCGTGGCCAACAACCTCGCACATCGAGCTCTCTCCTATGACTAACAGTTTTGGTCTTAAACCAGACGCGCTGTTGCCACGTTGTGCAACTAACTCGTCAGCCAGTGGTTTCCGACATACTCCCACCTGAGTAATTTTGAAACATTAAAAATGACTCACAAAAAAAAAAAGGAAACCGGATAAGGCTTTACAAATAGTCACTATTTCTACACTTGGATAATACAAAAATGCAAAATGGGTAAATAGGTACTACTACCAACTACTAACGAAACTTAATAGGTAACCTAGATACACGTCCACTACGCGTTAACTTTTCTTTCGAAACGATTGCTCTGCTTTTAATGTCACTCAGGACATCAGACACTCCCGCAACTCCCGTACTAACATCTTTCGAATCGATTTCTCTGCTTTTAATGTCACTCAGGACATCAGACACTCCCGCAACTCCCGCACTAACATCTTCCGAATCGATTGCTCTGCTTTTAATGTCACTCAGGACATCAGACACTCCCGCAACTCCCGCAACTCCCGCACTAGCATCTTCCGGATTGTCCTTTCCTTGAAGTCGCTCGTCTTGTATTGGCAGAGAGCTGATGCACTCTAGGGGGTAAAGCCTCTGAATCGGTCTCAGCAGCTGTCCGCGGGCAGTGTCAACTCGCACAAGGCACACCTGCCCATCTGGACCTGGAAGTAGCTCAGTCACACGACCAAGTGGCCAGTCTATACGTTTGTCGTTGTCGTTCCCTATAAGGACGATCTCTCCCAAAACTAGTTGTTTAGACCGCTTTCTGCAGTTCAATGATTTCAACTGTCCCAAATATTCGTTCCGGAATCGGCGCCGCAAAGTCTCCCGTAGGGTCTGCTTGTATCTCATTCTGCGGCAGAGAGACGCTTGATCCACGGCATCACAGTCCGGTATCCCGATCTCCGGTTGATCCCGTAAGAACATTGCAGGTGTGAGAGCCATAAGTTCTTCTGAGTCGCCTGACTCGTAGGTGAGGGGTCTAGCATTCATCGTCGCCTCACAATCGCAAAGAAGCGTCAAAAGATCTTCATAATTGAGCGAAGCACGTCCGAGTACTTTGCGAAGCAACCCCTTTAACACACCGACCAAACGCTCCCAAAAACCGCCCCACCATGCGGCCGTAGGTGGGTTGAACCGCCACGATATACGTTGCACAGAGATCTCTTCCATTATCTTTGGCCAGTCCAACTTTGCGAACGCGTTCTCCGTACCGACAAAATTAGTGCCTCTGTCACTGTATATAGTCCTCGGTCGTCCGCGTCTCGCCACAAATCTACGTAACGCTTGAAGGAAGCTCGGAGTAGACAAGGAAGTAGTCAGTTCGAGGTGCACTGCCCGGTACACGGCACAAGTAAACAAACACACCCAAGCCTTCTCTCTAGTTCTCAAATACAGCGGGCCGGCGAAATCTATCCCGATAACTTCGAATGGCACAGCATCGCGTACCCGATTGAAAGGCAGAGATGGTGTGTCAGCTGCATATGGTTTGGCATCATGTCTTTTGCACGTAACGCACTTACTTATTACTGCTCTTATGGCACGTCTACCTCCCATGATCCAATATTTTTCGCGGAGCATACTTAACAGTCCTTGCGTACCTACGTGACAATTCGCGGTATGCGCTTCGAAAATCAAGCTGCGGATAACCGGGTGCTTGGCTGGTAGCACTATCGGAAAACGAAAACTTTCACTATCCTGCCGATTCGATACACGTGACTTCAATCGGATTACCCCGGAATCACTGCAAAACGGATTAAGAGCACTTAAGCGGTTATCAGTCTCATCGCGAAATGTTTCTTGTTGAATCACTTTAAACACGAACAGTTCAGCGTCATTAATTTCGTCAACGGTCAACGAACCTCGACGTCGTTGCTGGGGTGAGCTTGAATTGTAGGTAAATCGAAAAACCCAAGCAATCATACGGATGGTCATAGTGTACTTAGAAAAGTGAGTCAGATGCCACTCATCCGAGCTACAGTTCAGCAGGGTGACAACCATCCTCTTCCGCTTCTCGCCGTTGATCTCTTCTTCGTCGTATTCTAGGTCTTCTGAGGCCCATGTCGTCTGCGGTCCATATAACCACCTTGGCCCCTCCCACCATCTCGATTCCAACAGATGTTTAGGAGAACACCCGCGTGAGGGAAGGTCGGCCGGATTGTAGACGCCTGGTACATGCCTCCAGTCTTCCACCTTGGTCAGAGAGCGAATTTCCGCCACTCTATTCCCTACAAATGGCGCCCAGTCTTCTTGTCGTCGAATCCAGGAGATAGCCGTAGATGAATCACTCCAATAAAAGCACTCTATGTTGTTTCCCAAATCTGTACGTACAGACCGGCACAGTCTTGCACCAATGGTGGCAGCTAACAACTCCAGACGAGGAATGGTCATCTTCTTCAAAGGGGCTACTCTCGCTTTGGCGGTCAGCAGGCGAACCACTACAGTACCATTCTTTTCAATTCTTAGGAAAATTACCGCTGCATAAGCGTCTTTGCTGGCGTCGCAGAACATATGCAAACTTAAGTGTTCTGCTTCTCCCGGTCCGGCAAGTATCCATCTAGGAAGTTCAACAGCAAGCAGGTGCCGAAGCTCCTTGATCCATTTGTGGAATTCCTGCTCAGTATCGTCATCTACCGGTGCATCCCAACTTAATCGCTGTCCCCACAGCCGTTGCAGTAAAAGTTTTGGCTTTAACGTAGCAGGACAAGTAACTCCAATCGGGTCAAATATGCGCTGGGTCACTGAGAGGATCAGCCTCTTCGTCACAACGCTATCTAGCAAGGGGCTGTCATCCTTTACACAGCTTTCACTAATAGCCAAGGTATCTTTAGTAGGGTGCCAAGTTAAACCAAGCACTGACAATGCATTTGAATGTGTACCAGTGGGCCGGGTAAACTCCCACCCTCGCAAGTCAAAATGTGCTTCAGCCATGACCATACTAGCTTCTCGAATGAATTGGTCCAAAGCATCTTCATCTGGTACGCTGGTCACGCAATTGTCCACGTAGAAACTGCTTCGTAATTTCAAAATGGATTCGCACGAATACGTCGAGTTCAGCTCGCACTGTTTTAATTGCTCAGAAAGGTGGTGATCGATCGTCGTCCCCAACAGAAAGGGACTGCTACTCAGGCCAAACACAACGCGACGGTGTCTATACACCTGCTCATTTCCCTCTTCATCGAGCCATAAAAAACGGAGGAAATCTCGGTCGGCCTCATGTATGCTGATCTGCAGGAACGCTTTGCGAATATCTGATACAACTCCAATTCTTTGGATCCGAAATCTCAACAGAACCGATGGTATTAATTCTACGAGGTTCGGTCCCTTTTCGAGACAGTGGTTTAGTGATGGCTTGTCCTTTTCACGCGCAGAAGCATCGAACACGGGTCGAATCTTCGTGGTCAAACTATTGTCTTTCACGACTGGCCTGTGAGGTAGATAATGAACGTTGGAATCATTGGTCATCGCAGGAACTATTTCAATTATTTCTTCGTTCAGCCACTCTTTAAGTATAAAGTCATATTTCTCGAAAAGCTCCTCTTTCCGCAGTTTTCTTACCGTAGCATCTAATCTCTTTCTTGCACTGTTGTAGTTGTCAGGCAGCGGAGGGTGGCCCTCCAACCAAGGCAACCTGACTTCGTAACGTCTCTCTTCATTTTTCGTCACTGTCTGCAAGAAAAGTTGCTGAGCTGCTTCTGCCATTTCTTCTCGGGACTTCTTTTCAGAGGGTTCAGTAATTCCCAGCACATCTAGTTTCCATAGCTCCGCTACGCAAGCTTCATTCACCAAAAGAGAAAATACTGTCAGGGTTGTGCTCGTTGTGGGCGCACTCACAGGTATGCGTCCCGAAATGGTCCATCCTAAGAGAGTCTCCACTGCCACCAATCCACACGTTAGAATGTGTCTCCGGCCAGTGTATAATTTGCCTGCAACATCAGCACCGATCAAGAGTTCTATAGGACCTTCACCATAGGCATCATCCAAATGAATATTTAAGTGCTTTAATTCCTCCATCCAAGGGCCGTAAAATACAGGCGGAATATTCTGGCAGATCATCGCTTGGTCTAGCAGTTCCAACGTACACGAATAGTCGCCATGACTCAATCTGACGTCGAAGCAGTCGTGTCTCCGCTCTTGCTGGGTACCCCCGAATAGGCAATGGATAATATTTTCTCGCCTTTTTGATTTGCAGCCCAATTGTTGCGCTGTTGACTTCAAAATGTAGGAGCGTTGGGAACCGCCGTCGATTAACGCGCGAATTTCCCTTGATCCACATTCGGTGTTGATCATCACACGCAAGGTCTCTAAGAACACGTACCCGCTTGTGTTATTCACCAAAGTTTGCTCCGCGGGAACCGTTTCGCTTTTAGGTTCGTCATGCTTATGCGCCGGCAGCTTAGGACACATCAAAACCACATGGGGTCCGCTACACATGATGCACTTTAAACGTCCCCGGCACCTACGCGATATGTGCCCAGTTTTAAGGCAACGGAAACAGGCCCCTTTCCCGGTTAAAATGTCTCTTTTGCGTTCTAGAGCGAATTCCTGGGCTTTAAAACACGCTTCGCTTTCGTGAGCACCGTCGCAAAACACGCACTTAACCCCGCCGCAATTTATTAAACCAGCCGCAGTCGGTAAACATCCTCTTTGTTTTAACTTCTTAAGTTTGCCGCTGTTATCTTTGGTAGAAGCCAAACTATCGCAACGTAGTCCAAACCCCTCGGATGCTAACGAAATCCGCTGCTCGTTTTCCACCTCGTTTCTCAGAAAGCACATCAAATTCTTTAAGTGGTCTTCAAGCGATTCTTTGTGTACAAGAGATTCGTTAGAACCAAGGTTACTCTTTGTTATTGCTTCGGTTCGTCGTCCTACACGCTGCCAAGTTCGTAGTAAATCTTCAGGCAAACACGACTCGATCAAAGGAAATAGCATCGCTGCGCATTTTTCCGACGTAATGCCCAGCGTATCAAGCGCGCGTAATTGCGTCTCTATTCTATCGTACAGCGTCGCAAGGTCCATCTTATCCCGGGATACACAGTTGTTTATAATGAGTTTAAGTAGTTCCCGAACGTAAACTTCGATTTGCAAGTCATCCCTGCCAAAACGGGACTTCAATGCGCTCAAAATATTTTCATAATTTTCGCCAATGGCGGGAAAGCTTTCCACCAATTGCCGCGCTCTGCTTCCCGCAACCGTCGCTTGACGTAAATACTCAATTTTATCTTCGTTGGCAATATCTATGTCTTCATGCGCCTTTTTAAATTGCGCCCAAAACGGAAGCCATTCTCGAATATTGCCGTCAAATTTTTTGAACTCGATGGCAGGCAGTTTAAATTTGCGCTTGTGTGCGATCCCGTCCATAACACCGTCAAATTCGGATCTCGCATCGGACAAAATCGATCGTCGGTCTTCAGAGCAAGCCGCCGTATTTCGTGTTAATAGCAAACTCTCCACACGAAGTTTCAAATCCGCAAATCGTTTATCGTATGCGTCACGCTGTTCTATTTCCAACAATAGTTCGTCTTCGCTTACGTCTGCAGCTAGAAGCGCATCGTACACAACACCGTCCACGATTTTCATATCACCGTGTTTATTTGCTAATAGTTCAAATGCTACCTGTATTCGCCGATAATCTTCATCCCCAGCTTGGTCCGGATGCTGCGAAAACATGAGCTCCAGGTCGTTGGCTCCTTTTGTAAAAGCCGCACGAAGCACCTTCCTGTGTTTCTTGCTTGATTCCATTTCGCCGACTTGACAAAACTCGTTTCACACCCACGCGCGTACAGCACCACGTGTTGAACACAGAACGAGCCCGTCAGTCCTCTCAAAATTCCTTCAACGTTTACTTTCTTAACCCGCGTCCTGTCACGCGGTCGCCAATTATGTTGTGTCCAGCACAATACAACTACCCGTTGTAAAGTGGTAGACGGCTCGGATTAGAAATCAAACACACACACAATTTTAATGTATTTAATTCCCACGCGGGTGAGTACAGTAAACGATTGCATACAAAAAACAAGACAACACGCGCTGCACTGAACAGCTTGCGTCACACCTCGTGGCCAACAACCTCGCACATCGAGCTCTCTCCTATGACTAACAGTTTTGGTCTTAAACCAGACGCGCTGTTGCCACGTTGTGCAACTAACTCGTCAGCCAGTGGTTTCCGACACTTACAATACATGTGTGGCGCTTGGCATTTCTTTGAACTTTTAACAAATGCGCAAGATTTAAGCTTTGGTATGGCAACTAATGCAATTATTAGTGAATTGGACATGTATGAAGTTATGAAAGATACGTTTTAATATACATCTAATCGCGAAGTGAAGTCAAACAACCTGATGTTTTCTCGTGAAAAGTACTTGAACGTATTTGAAGATGTGAACAGATCAAAAGCTGCAAATATGAAATAATCTCGAGATTATTACTTTAGCACTATGATGAGCTTAATGTGCAGGGACATGAAATATTGATAGTACTATTATTTTCCATGGTCCTAACGATTCACTATTCGGCGTTCTTATACTACTCACCTCTCTATCTGATGGTGAAGGTGAAGACCACATAAATCAATTAAACCGGAAATAAAGAAACATTACTCAGTCTTTGCGAACCATGTCAACAAAATCAGAAAAGGTTAAAGAACGTGTTGTTGTCAAGCCAATGGTATTATCTCAGTGAAATTTAATGTTTTTTTGTTAGGTTTATTAGCAACCGGAATACAAAATATATATAAATACTACATAGAATTCCATGAGTTAATTTGTGGTCTTTAAGGATGTATTACATAACATGCTAAGAATGACATCCATCGGTGCTACCTTAAATAAGAACATATTTATTCTGCTCACCATTTTTATGGAAAAAACATGGTAGTGGTACTAAATTAAAGAGAATAATTTTCCGCGTCGTTTAGTATTAAAAACTTATTGGATAATGTTAATTGTGCATAAGAATATTAATTTTAAAATTGAGATATTCCCAAATATAAGTGAGGAGAATATCTAAATTTTAAAATTAATATTTTATGCACAATTAGCATTATCCAATAAGTTTTTAATACTAAACCATGCGGAAAATAATTCTCCTTAATTTAGTACCACTACCATTTTTTTTCCATAAAAATGGTGAGCAGGAATATACATAACCATGATAAGCCATGTAAATCGCCTATGTTCAGAGGTATGACCAACCACCTGGTATACATATACATATATACACGGGGCTGCGCGCGCTATTGCGCGGTCTATCCTATTCAATTTACCACTATTTTTAGCCCTAATACGTTGTGCCATTCCGTTCTGTTTTATATTTTCATACAACCAATTGATCAATTGTAATTCAAAAAGCGTCAGATGTAATTCAGAAAACATCAATTGTAATTCAGAACCTAAATACTAAACCCTTGAATAGTGATGCAACCAAAAAAAAAACCGTTCGTTTTTTAAAAAAAAACCTGTTTTTTTTTGTAAAAAAACCAAGCGGTCTGGTTTTTTATTTAAATGCGTTTTTTTTCAGAATTAAAGTGTAGTGAATAACAACAAGTAATTTGTTCGGAAAAACAAAAAGCAGATATTTTTAAATAAAAATAATACATTTCGTAGGTAAAGTGAATTACAGATTTTATAATAAAAAAAAGCAAATATTTCTAAAGAAAAATAGAAAAATAGCCAAAGTGGATATACAGGGTGTTAGGGAAGTCGACTGAAAAATTTCTAGGGGTGAATCCTTGGCCCAAAATATGATGATTTAACTCAACTTACCTATATACAAAGTTGCTTAGTTTAGCCGCTAGAGGGCTTTAAAGATGATTAGCTTTTTTTAATTTTTTCAAATAAGTCGAAAAATCTTAGATGGATTTTATTCATTTTTTGGCCATGCGTTTTTACCAGTAAACTTAAGCTTTTGTGGAATAAACCCTAATTTCAAAAATTACAGGGTGTTTAAAAACTTTGTCACAATTAATTATCCATCCAATGTTTTTTTGTGGATAGCTACTTTGATTTATAAGCTATTTCCTCTCTTAAAAAAATTTAGATGGTTAAACGGTTTAGCCACAAAAAATATTTTCTAAATCCCTACAAGCCAGAATCAGTAATTTTAACTTAGCACTAGGCTTTTGTAGGGATTTAGAAAATATTTTTTTGTGGCTAAACCATTTACCCAACTAAAATTTTTTAAGAGAGTGAATAGCTTCTAAATTAAAGTAACTGTCCAGAAAAAAAATTGGTAGTGATTATACAGGGGGTTAAAACATTTAAAAAAGCTAGTCGCCTTAAATAATTGGGGACCTGCGTTCGAAGGAATAATGGGTAATGCGGTTGTCTAATGCGTGATGCTCACCACATCACCACGTGTCATGAATTTGACACGCGACAGCCGGGTGTGAGAGCGAAGATATGGAAGCTCTGACCTTCCGCCTTGCAGGCCAAGCTCCTTCATGGGGTGTTAGTGCCTCACCATTATTATTATTAATAATTTTTAAAGCCCTCTAGCGGCTAAACTAAGCAACTTTGTACATAGGTAAGTTGAGTTAAATCATCATATCTTGGGACAAGGATTCACCCTTAGAAATTTTTCCGTCGACTTCCGTAATGCCCTGTAGAAATTATAATAATGCAGAAATTACTCGCTAACAGACATGGCTGACTCCTCAACTGACTCGGAGTCAGTATCCATGCAGTTTACGTCGCCCATGCCACTGTCTGATGAATCGCTAGCGTAACTTGATTCGTCGATCAGGTCGACAGTTTCAGAGCTGGGTCCAGCTTAAAGCAACTTCCAATAGGGGTGGGTATCTACCAAAACGTGCCGCCAATTACAAAAATGAAAAAAAAAAACAAAAAAAAAACGTTTTTTTCTGTTTTTTTCTAGGTTTTCTATTCGATTTTAAAAAAACGTGTTTTTTTACATCACTACCCTTGAATAAACAACATATTGCAACATATCGCTGACCGACAGTGCTTCGGCAGCAGTCGCCATTTGTGGGAGCGGATTTATTTTTACTCCATTGTCGCTTCATTCCCGCTTGACCTCTCAGCAGAACACGGTGTTTGGGCTAATTTGTAATTATAACCTAGAAAGGCGCGAAAAGCATGGATTCTGAAACGACCCTGCTGCAGTTTAATGTTAACGGAGAAACTGTAGCGGCGGAAGTCCCATCACATATGGTACAAGCTATTTTTGATGGTATCTATTGCTTCTTAATATTACTATAATTTCGTTCGAACTAGGTGACATTTCCATTGAATCGTTTGAAACTACCTACTGTTGATTAAATTAAGTCTAAGATTTTATTTTTCTTATAGACGAGACGATCAAGAATGACATTATAAATCACATTATGCAGCAACGCAATACGAGCATGGTACCGGAAAGAACAGATGTGCCTGCAGACGATTCAGCTGCCGAGCGGTTTGTTTGGTCACAGAAATCGACCATGTTGTTGATTGAGCAATACCCCAAAATGAAAAATAGTTTGTTGTGGGGGAGAATTGCCGAAAACATGAAAAAAAATTGTTACCATGTGACACCGGACATGTGTGACAGAAAATTTAGAAATTTGAAGAGTACTTATAAAGGTATAAAAGATACCAAAAGAAAAACTGGCAGAGGTAGACAAACTTGGGAATATTTCGACGTAATGCATGACCTGCTTCGTACTGATGCCACCATTAATCCTCCACACTTAATATCGTCCATTCCACAGCCTAAGCTTCCCTTATCTGTGCTAAACCAGCCCTCTACATCCACTCAGTCGTCCTTAATTCCAGCATGTATACCTGCACCCTCTCCGTCAGCTTTGCCACCCCCAATACCTTCGAATTCATCATCCCTTGCCTCTTCAACATCGAATTCTTCATCCCCAACTCCACCAGTGGAATCGTTATTAAGCCTGTCATCCACACCGTCTAGAATTCCCAGTTTGAATACTGCTGCCAGTGATACTCGAGGTACCAAACGTAAAAATAGGGAGTTAGAAGAATTTCGAAAGAAAATGCTGCTCTCCGAAGAGCAGAAAATTTGAGAGCTGCAAGAAATTTAAAATGTGTACAAGGAGCAACTCCAAACACAAAAGGAGCGAAATGATATTTTGCGACAACTGTTAGACTTAGTTAAAAATACAAATAATAAAAATAATTAGTTTTAAAATTGTATTATTATTTTATGTATAATTATATTTAAATGTATGATATATTTTTTTATTTGATTCACTTAATATTGTAATGAGTAAGAAGTTTTGTAATAAATATATTTTGACATCGGTGTATAGTCTGATTTTTTATTATACAGGGAGTTTATTATAACGCGCAATATGTGTAAATTCGCATTTACACATGGCAGGCGTAACAATATTCATCGTAGTATTTTGACGGTTTTTGATCTGGTGTTTTAGCATTTATTGCATTGTGTGTAACCCTTTTCAAAATTGTTAATTAAAATGCCGAGAGAAGATATCTAAACAAAATGCATACCGTAAAACCCTACAACTTTGAACGGTACCTAACTTTGAACAAAATTCCATTTTTGTTTGTAAAATATTTTTAAAAGAATTGTATAGTTTTTTTATCTTTTGAGTTTATGCCACTGAAGTGTCTAATATTAAATATACGTTGGCACCACTGCTCGGTGATTCACACATGCAAGGTGGAACTAGTTGGTGGTTACCCTGGACATGGTAGAAACGCAATTTTTGGTGGTCGTCAAACTTTTATCTGAATCTAAATAAGCTATTGCATGCTTATAAAAAGGCCCTATACGATTGAAGCCCATATTAAACAAGTGTTTTGTTATAAATTTATTTCTACAGCCACCATAGTTCTAGGTTAGGTGCCTGCAACTTTGGACGTGTTCAAAGTTGGGATAGTGTTCAAAGTTGAGGCAAAATTATTGAATTTTCATTTAGGAAAAGTCTCTTTATGTTTTAGAAATCAGTTCTAGACAAAAATATGGGTCAAATTACAAGCTCTACTCAGAAGAGACTCTAAATAAGGCTCTTGAAGTTATCCGAGCTGGTACCCTATCCTTGGGACAGGCTTCAAAAAAATACAAAATAAGCTTAAGGACCCTCAGTAATAAATTACATAGGAGACATATGTCAAAAGTAGGACGCCCTAATGCATTTACAACAGAGGAAGAAAATGCATTTGTACGGCATATTCTAAAAGTGGCGGAATGGGGTTACCCCTTTGATATAACGGATATAAGGACGATGGCCAAAACTTACTTGACTGGTAGAGATCGTGTAACTAAAGAATTTAACAACAATTATCCCAGCTCAAAATGGGCCAAAGGCTTTATAAAAAGACATCATATTTTACGCGAAAGGAAATTCCAAAATATAAAAAAATCACGTGCCTCCCTGTCCGCACCCGTTGTTGAAGAATATTTTAATAATTTAAGAGAAACTGTAGACGGGATACCGGCGAGTAATTTTTTCAATTACGATGAGACAAACTTGTCCGATGACCCTGGGACCAAAAAATGCATTTTTAAAAGAGAGGTGAAATACCCGGAAAGGATAAGGGATAATACAAAGACCGCAATTTCTATTATGTTTTGCGGATCGGCTTCTGGAGAAACGTCACCAGCATATGTGGTTTATAAAAGTGACAATTTAACTGGTACCATTGTCAACCAACGGCATTCTTCAATTTAAAAATAAACTACCAATCGAACGATTATTTTAGTGACAATAATTCGAGGAGCTTTATTTCAGCGACAATTTTTTCTGTAACAATTATTGTAGTGACAATATTTCGAGGAGCTTTATTTCAGCGACAATTTTTTCTGTAACTATTTTTTACTGAAAAGTTAAATTGTCAAGACGAATAGAACTCTAGGTCGAAATATTGCAGACAATTTTTGCTCTTCAGATTGCCTCGTTTCTGTTGCTTTAGAAAATAACGACTCGTGCAAGCACTCGTCGCTATTTTCGTCTCTACAGAAACTCGTATCTGAATCGCAAAAATTATTGTCGGCAATATTTTGACCTCTCGTCCTATTATTGCTGACAATTTAACTGGTGTCATTGTCAACCAATGGCATTCTTCAATTTAAAAATAAACTACCAATCGAACAATTATTTTAGTGACAATAATTCCAGGAGCTTTATTTCAGCGACAATAATTCGAGGAGCTTTATTTCAGTGACAATTTTTTCTGTAACAATTATTGTAGTGACAATATTTTGAGGAGCTTTATTTCAGCGACAATTTTTTCTGTAACTATTTTTTAATGAAAAGTTAAATTGTCAAGACGAATAGGATACTAGGTCGAAATGTTGCAGACAATTTTTGCTCTTCAGATTGTCTCGTTTCTGTTGCTTTAGAAAATAACGACTCGTGCAAGCACTCGTCGTTATTTTCGTCGCCGCAGAAACTCGTATCTGAATCGCAAAAATTATTGTCGGCAATATTTTGACCTCTCGTCCTATTATTACTGAGAATATTTGGTCAACATGGACTGAGGGAGGACCTAAACTGACAAGATTCAATAGACCCAGATCTGGTTGGTTTGATACGGCGACGTTCACAGATTGGTTTGAAACAGTATTTGTTGCTCACGTGAAAAAAATGCCTGGAACGAAAGTCCTTTTGGGTGATAATTTATCGAGTCATTTCAATGAAAAGGTTTTGCACTTATGTGAGGATAACGATATAAAATGTGTCTGTTTGCCGGCAAATACAACTCACTTGCTACAGACCCTGGATGTAGCGTAATATGGGCCGCTAAAAAGGGCTTGGAGAAAAATTATAAGCTCCAGTGCCGTAGAAAATGCCAAACACTGGCAAAGGACGAATTTCCACGACTATTGAAAGAATTATATAGGGAAATATATCCGAATGAAGAAGAAAAATCGAAAAATATTGTTTCGGGTTTCGCAAAAACTGGACTGTACCCATGTCGCCCAGAAACAGTTTTAGAAAGACTTCCTGACTACAAGAACAAAAATGGAGATGATCAAGATGCAAATCAAGTTCAGGCAGGAGTGTCAGATGCAGTTGAAAAACTTTTAAGAGAAATGAGAGGGGTGGAAAATTTGTCCAAAAGAGGAAGAAAGAAGAAAATTAAGGTACCTGCAGGAAAAAGTATAAGTGTAGAGGATTTGGAAAACGAAACATCAGATGAAGATAACTCGGACCATACAGAAAAAGGCAAAAGAAAAAAGAAGCAAGAAAGTAGTTGCTATGACTAGTGTCGAGGATTTGGAAGAAGAGGTAGCGGACTTGGTATCGGATGACGAAGAAAATTTCCATTCGCCAAATTAACAACAATATGATACAAATGAAGATACAGATGAAGACGATAATGACTTTAGAGGTGTTTCTGATCATTTAGAAGAAAATGCAGTGGACTTGGCTGGTGACCAAGCAATTATCCCGGAAACTGATAAATTTCGTGTAAAGTTTCGTGGGTTTCGTGTAAAACAAAATAGACTGCATTTTATTGGAAAAGTTGCAAATATGATAGATGACGATAACGTATTTGTTAAATTCTTAAGATGGTCCAAAAAAGTAACAAACAAATTTACTTGGCCTACAATAGTAGATGAAGGAATTGTATCCAACGACCAACTAATAAAGCTTTTAACAGATCCGCTTTTGGACAGGCGTAATTTATTTGTTTTTAAGGCTAGTATTTAGTACCTTTAAAATCGTCGTTCGCCACATCTAGGGAATTTTGAAAACGCCTAAATATAGGCAACAAACTGAACGGCTATTGCCTCTGGCAATGGCCTGTTGTGACCAGTGGAGATCGTTAAGCCTATAATGACAAGTTAATCTGACAGCGTACCTCATTACGAAAAGTTCGGTAAGAAAACAGAATGCAAACACATTCAACCGTAAATATAGGGCAACGGGAAGTTATAACTGAGAATATCCCTTATGTATATTTGATTGAAAATTTTCCATAGCAACGGCGATTATTAATAATCGGAAATTTATTGAAATTTACCGGGAAATTTCCAGTTATGTCACTCTCATCAAAGCATTTAGAGACAGCAAAGCTGTGAACAAACAACAAAGTCAGTAGGTCGATAATGATTGTTGCTATACTACATTCGAATTTTTTGGTTTTTTATATCGTTATTGTTATTCCCTTTTTTTCTTTGTTTACTTCTTGCTGATCTTACATGTTCAAGAAGACTTTCTTTTATTTCATTATAATATTCTGCACTCACAACATTTATGTACATAAAGGTACTATTCTTGTTTGATCAAGTTTTTTGTCTCGTCTAAAACTCTGAGTAATCAATATTATACTATATTTTAATAAATATTGAACAATTTATTGAAAACTAAGAAAAAATCTTCTGCGCCTTCAAATTTTTAAAAATCTGAATTTCATCGTTTAAGATCATTCTAAATCCTCGTCATGACCAATCACTATAAAATTTCATGTTTTTCTTATTTTCAAAAAAATCACTGCGTATAATACGTATTTGTGGGATAGTGTTAGGTATTTTTGGTTTTTGTTCATTGGTCTGTGTGTCTGTCTTCTTGTGTGTCTGTCTGTCTGTGAACAGAATATTTCAAAAACGAAAAGAGGTATGACGTTGAAACTTCATATATAAGTTTTGTGTACTATCTAGATGCGACAGCAAGCGATTGAAGAGAATCGCATAACCCGAAGTATGTGTTTACTCTTGTGATTTTTCAGTCTTTTTCGATTTTTTCAAAAGCAGCTCCAACGATTTTTTTTCAAACTTTACAATTTTAATGTGTATTGATGTGAGATAGGCGATTTTCAAGTTGAATACCTATAAAATGGGTTTCTTTTGTTTTTTTTTGTTTGTTTTTATTAACTCCTATTTTTAAAATTAAAAAGAAATCATGACTACTATTTCCAAATACAGGGACAATTAAATATATGCAATAAAAGCAAGTGCTTCTTTGTTGTATGGTCACCACTTGAAATTTCTATAGAAGTAAACTATAGAGATGCAATTTTTTGGCAAAACAAAATGATACCAAAACTACAGCAATTTTATACAATGGCGTTATTACCAGAACTTGTAGATCCCAGAAGCATAAGGAATCTGCCAATTCGGGAAACTTTTTTGAATAACTGACAGTTTTTAAAACATTTTACATTCCAAAGAGATTATTACTTGTTCTGATTCCTATTTTTATCTTAACATTAATTAATTAGGTACTTCTTATTTTTATTTTAATATTAATTTAATTAAATATATAGGTAATTGTGACAATTTATTTCTTTTTATAAATGTGTTTGCATATTAGTTAATAAAAATTATTTTTTGCATCTATCTGACTCGTACGTTTTGTTTTTATTATAACGACAATAATTTTTGTGCAAGAATGTACACTCCGATGGAAGCCGTATTAAACAATAAAATCAAATTCTGTCGAGTAGAGGAAGGCGAATTAAAATTAAAACAAAATGACAGCTACATGCACCAAATGCAAGGGCAATTAAATATCGCGAAAAAAGACATTTGCTATTTTGTTATTTGGACTCCTAATGATATTTCAGTGGAAGTGATAAAAACCGATCCTTTGTTTTGGGAGCAAAAAATGCTTCCGAAACTTGAACAATTTTATAACTCGGCATTGTTACCCGACATTTTGGATTCAAGACAATCACGACAGCTACCTATTCGAGAGACATTTTTAAATTGATGTACGTGGAAGAAACTATATCTTCTGCAATTAAATGTAAAATGTGTATAGGTATGTATACTGTAAAAAATTGTTACTTTTTTCCCCCTTTTTTTAAAATTAATTTATCTAGATCAGTATACAAAATACTATACAAGCTGATTTATTTATGAATATTTAGCATTAGTTAATCAGTAGTTATATTTGTTTGTAAGATTGTTTATTTATGCACTGACAACAGTTATGTTATTGCTATATGTATTATTTTAGTAAAGTATTTGCGCTGATGTATTTATTTATTTTTTATTTATTTTTTTATTTAATTCGCACTCAGCCAACAGCCGTTAGGCCAATTATAGGCGTCGCTGTGCAGTTATGAGGACTTCCAACCCCACTAACGACTGTCATGATGTTGTATGACCGCCGGGACCAACTTTTTTCCGTGATAGCCGTACCACGAGGCGCCGAGAGATGCAGCCGTGGAACTCCCATCCAAGTTCTGACCAGAGACAGCGTTGCTTAACTCTGCTGATCGAACGTGGACGCTTGTTCAAGCTACACCACTCGGGACCTTTAATAGTTTTAATTTTTTCTCGTTAGCACTATCAACACTATTAGCTAAGATGTCGTAAATATCTTGAGGAAATTTTCTTTTGATTCCACTATGTATGGAGTTGATTCCAATATCATAATAAAATTGATTACTTTGAGAACCGTACTTGCTGTATTAAGTATTAGCAAAGAATATAGATAGAGGAAGAAGGACAACCTTATGGGCTATAAAGTATATGCTGTGATTTGGGTTGCATAACTATTTACTTGGTTAAATATATCATTTTTTGTTCGAAAATGCCGCTGGAAGCTCCTAGCGTCAAAGTGATTACCTTATCAGTGACATTCAGCAGGTAAATGCGTCATTAGCATTCTTGAGCTATAACAGTGTTGCAAGAACTTTCTCTCTAAAATTCCAATAGTTTTACAATGGTTGTACCTACCCGAAATAAACTTGTATTCTGCCAAAGAATATTTAAGTTGTTTGATTCTGCTTACATGTAAGTTAAGTTTGTTACAAAGAATATTAAATATAGGTGTATATTCTTTGGTTTGTTTTGTTATTATTTAAAACATTTGTTGTCAATCGGATGAACTCGTACCAAGTAAAATAAAAGTTTTATAAGTTTCACATGCAACACTTTTAAACATTTAATAGGTAGCTAGGTACCTATAAAAATTATATGAGAGGTTTCTAATATAATTTCAACAAAAAGTTCACCGATGAGCAGAAGATTATACGGAATACGGATTGTCCCCACTTTATTCTCACAAAATTCTATAATGAATATAGAATTAGCTATGTACAAATAATGAAAAAAAACATTAATAAACAATATACGGATTTTATTTAAAAATTTTAATACGAGTGGAAATTATTGTTCAAGTAATGTTGACGATTAATATAGTTTACAGTGATCGATTTTAAAAAGCAAATAAAAACAAAAATAATATTGTATCTTGTGAAGTTGATACGTATAGAGTACGGCTACTAAAACAGTACGCCTTGAATATCTCATTTACTTGATGCATTAAAAAATGTCTATTTAGGCACATTTAAGTTGGCGATCTCTCTATGTATAGTCTCAGCAAAGAATAAGACAATATTATTCGAACATTTATTATCGACATTAAATTATCTTTCAGAAATGTATGCAAAAATTTAATTTGGTGATTAGGGATCTGACCCAAGTTCTGTACAATCTGTTATTAAAAAAAATGAATCGGGGCGGTTTTCACAGAAAACTCACAATTATTTAATAATTTATACTCTAGTTTAAATTACTGCACTTTAAACGTAAATTAGAGTAGAAACCAAAAAGAACTTATGTGGTTAAGGAGCTGCAAACTAATCGAGGGTTGGGGTTCAATACCCAACAATATACCTTTTTTTAACAAATTATCTGTTTTATTTATTTACCTTGGGGTTAAGTGGTAGAACAGTATGCTAATTCGATTAGCACGCCTGAACTTCGCCCCTTTGAGCAACTTATGTATTCATAATTCAAGTATATTGTAAAATAACAATTTTATTTATTTTTGCTCAATAAACGACATTTATTATTATTATTATTATACTTAAGTCGCTCAAAAATTATGCCAAATAGCTATTTTTAAATAAATTATTATTACTTGCATTTGACATAATTTTTGGGCGATATAAATAATAATTTGTTAATAAAGAGTTAGGTACCTATTGTTACGGATTGAACCCCCATTTGCCCCAACCTTTTACGGGTTTAATTACTTTTTTTAAAGGCAGATTATAGGAAATTTGAGTCGGATCCATTAACGCCAGTTTAAATTAAAATATTTTGAAATAAAGATGTTATACATTTCTTACTCTCACCAATTTCAATGATCTATTAAATAAATGAGATTTTCAAGGTGTAAATATTACATACAATAAAACAATATAATATACAAAGTTACAAAGAATAGGAAGTACACAAATATATCTGTAAGCATATAAACGTACATTTTTTAAGCTTTAAACATTACTTAAATGTTGTATTTTTTTGTTGCGTGTACCAGACTGGTTTGTAGTCCTTAAATCTTGCGATAGCCATTTCAACGTTTTATGGAGTTTGCACTTAATTAAATGATTAATTAAAAATAGTTTATGAGAGTAACATGTGTCTTGCTCGTTAAGCCACCCTGGTACTAAAATTTTCACTTTATTTACACTATATGCTAATAATGTTTTCTTAAAACTTACACACGACTTACTATTTTTGAAATATTATTCAAAATGTTCAAGTAACATTGTAACTATTTTTATTAAAATACTTGAAGGTTTTTTTAGGTAAATAACACAGTCGCCCGCACCATAGTCTTTTTGCTGTAAAAACAGTTCATTATGATGCACTACAGAGTCATGGCTGCACATATTTTGACACTGATCACAATTAAAACGTAAAAGCGTTTTATGAATGACATAACCAGCTACATATACCGTCGCACAAGATTCTAATGTGGCTTCTTGATTTGGTTGTGTTGAAACTTCTATTACCTCACTGAGTAAACTGAGGTCACCATCTTCTGCTAATTCAGTTTGTTCAGCAACTGTATATGGTATGTCCTCAACATATCCCATGACGTCTTTTTCTGGCACTTCAACATTCGCCATGTTGACAACAGCACTGCAAATACTCTTTCAAATTATTTTCAGTATGCGGTACGTTGACGGATAGAGTACATGCATATGGGTTACGGTCTTTCAGCATTCGACTGTTTAAGCAATCAAATAAATAGTTAATTTTCTGTACGAATTCTGCAGTATCTAGAGCGCTGGTGCTTTTTAACTCGCCCGTTCCAACAGCAGTTCTTATCGTAGCACTCATGGTGTTGGAAAACACTTGCGTTGCAAATTTCACCCTCATTCGCTGGAAAGTATTGGGGTAGATGTGGGCATCCGTGATTTTTACAGCTGCTCGAACAGTACAAGAAGATTTATCTATTTTGTATGCCTCTTCGATATCTTTCCAAGAAACTTTCTTGCCCTCCACGTAAAAATCCTTTGATAGGAAATTATTCCGTACGCTTTTTATCAAGTGCGGTACGTCATATATTGCAAAAATTTTTGCGTCGCAGACAAAAAAAAACGGCTGTTCTGCAGTAACTCCTAGATTTAAAAATGCAGCTCTATTTGTAGCAGCTTGGTCACTAGTAACAGCACGCACTTTAAGTCCTATTCTTTGTAACTCTTCGATGTTTTTAATAATGAGGGAAGATAGCTCTCCATGTTTAATGGTACCTGAAGAAACATAAAAGCTGACAGGAATCTTCCATTTGTGAATAAGTCCTCTTGCCATAAACACTAGTGCATGACTAGCGATTTTGCTTTTCCGTCCAAGATGTCCTAAATCTTCGAAACCTTCAATCATATCTTGGCGTGGATTATATTCTAGACCTTTCTTTAAATGCATTTCGTCAAGTAATACGACACACTGTTTTTCATCATCGGTCATGCTGTTAACTTTAACAGCCAGTTTTTTCATTAGTTCCGTACTGGTGCCAGTGTTAAGTTGGTTTAACCTTAACCATGAAACTATTGTAGATTTGGAGGGCATAGTAAATTTTAATTTTTCTCTCATAAAAAAGTAGAGGGCTGGAGATTTGTGGTATATATTTAAGGTCAATTCTTTTTCAGCTTCTGTCCAAGGTTGTTTAGATTTGTGAGAAAGTTGCATATTTACAAAGACGCGAACGGTTTTTGATTTCAAGCCCAATGTATCTAAATTAGCCCCCTTTCGTGCACATTGCTTCTTCATACGGTAAATTTGTGAATTTTTTGCCGCCACTTGTCTTCGCAGTTTTGCAATTTTTTGATGTAGCACAGCAGAACTACGGCGCTTTCTTGTTTTGGTAGGTGTTGGCATTTCTAACATGGCCTGTTGAAATATGGTTTTTAAAAATAAAACATACTAATAACAGAAAAGATTTTCATGCTGTAGGCTCCATTAAAATGCTTTACAAGCTCATTGTTTTGCCTACATATTTCTACACAATTTATCAGAGAATTCAAAACGTCAATAATTTTTCTGTATTTTATGAAACTGCCAACTTTTAGTCCAAGAGCCAGCAACGGATTTCTTACAGTATTTTTAACAAGTCTGTAACTATTATGGAAGGTCCCTTTGAATATACTGAGAAAGGAACCCGTAGTCTGGCAAGCCTGCGGTGGTGGTTTTAGACCCCTTGCGTCCTTGAAGGACGGAAAAAAATAATGTGTCAAAACTGACATAAAACCTAGGAATAATATGTTGGTAACACTGTAAGTCTATGTCAAATTTGAGGTTAGCAGGTTAGAGTTTGCGTCAGTCTGTGTCAAAACTGACGGAAAACCTAACCTGGTAACCTCGAATTTGACAGACTTGCAGTTCCACCAACTTATTATTCACACGTTTGAATTTCCACAGCCCGCTGAGGATCAGTTTTTTTTTTGGATCTGGCGATATTTTACAGTAAATGGTTCAGTTTATTATGCAACTTTATGTGAATCTGGGGTAAACTTACCACCTGCGAAAGCGCCTGTCAATCTTTGTACTTACATAAGATATGATTACCTTTAACATAGCAAAGAGCCAGACTTGTTATTATACTTTTTTCTTATTATTTTTTTCCATCCTTCAAGGACGCAAGGGGGCCAAAACCACTACCACAGGCTTGCCAGACTTCGGGTTTCCTTCTCAGTATATTCAAAGGGACCTTCCATAACAGTTACATGCTTGTTAAAAATACTGTAAGCAAACCCGTTGCTAGCTCTTGGACTATTTTGTTCATTTTGTGTTATTGAATAAAAACCCCTAAAGAAGTGAAAATTGATCACCCTGTATACTTACTGCTTGGGATTTAGTTTTGATTTAATTAATAAAACTTTAAAAGAAATTTTAACTAATTATACCTTATTTAATTAGTACCTACACAAAGATCGAGCAACAAATTTGGGGAAACTATAAGATTTAAGCCCCTATAATCGGACATCGTGTTAACCTACTATCGATGGAAAATTTAAAAATGTTATTATACAGTGTGGTGATAAAGTTCCACACAAAATTAATAATTTTGTTATTTAATGTTTTTCGGGAAAACCCTGACACGTCAATTTTATTCTTTAAAAAGTGGACATGGCACCGTCCCTAGACTTTCCCATACTGGAAATTGTTCATATTTTCTTTTGCATTTAACAGTATAGTTATTTTCCTCAAAACGGCTGCTTGAGCGCTATCGTAAAACCCCGCCTCCTAACATGGTTAGGTGAAATTTTCGAAGTCCCTGAAAATCATATTTTGTATGGCATAAAAATTCGATCTTTTTATTTTCTGATTCTTTGAAGCAAAATAGTAACGACAATTAGAATAAACAATTAATTTTTCAAAAATAGAAGGGGGAGGGAGGCTTTTGTTTCTGCGCTATGACGTCATTATTAATTTTTTCAAATGGAAATCCCATTTTCCCCCCCTTATGTTGATAGATCTCGCCAGTTAAATGGTGATATAAAAAATTAGTACCCCACATAACAATTTTTTGAGAAAAATACACATAAAGTTAAAAAAATTCAGAATTTTTTTAAATTAAAATAACGCACCACATCCTGTTTACTTAGAAACGTTAAATTGTTGACTTTGACACATTTGTGAAACAGTGGTAAATGTTTTAAAATCAAAATTAGGTAGTTTTTGTCATAGCTCTTATTTTCATTAAAAATAAATTCTGAATTGTTTGAACTTCATGTGTATTTTTCTCAAAACAATTGTTACCTACGAGGGGCACTAATTTTTTTACATCATCATTTAACTGGTGAGGAAATCTATCAAAATAAGGGGGAAAATTGAGTCTTTTTAAAAAATAAAATGACGTGTTTCGGGGTTTTCCCAAAAAACATTAAATAAGAAAATAATGAATTTTGTGCGGGACGTTATCACCACACTGTATACAGAACGGACATTTTTAAAGGAACTAACCTGTATCATAGACGAATCCGGTATGGTATCTGCATCTAATTGCATAAGCGAAGCAATATGATCTTCATCCAAATGAAAAGAGCCCGAACAAGACGTCGCTTTACCATAGACCCTTGGCATGATCTCTTTTTTAAATGAGAGTTCTTTGGGCGACACTGGCGATGTTGCGTGGTCAGGTTGCATGGCAGTTTTGTAATTTAAGGGAACAGCATTATGACATAAAATGCTTTTCGGAAAAATGCATGGCACACACAGTTCTTTCACGTAATTGTTCTTCAGATAACGTGAAAAGTTGTGGATTGCCACAATTAATCAACCACAATCGCGTCTTTCTTTTTCTATAGGAAAACGAAAAAAGCTTAAATCGCAGTCGGTTCTGCGATTTCGCTTACATTCAAAATATACGCACGAATTAACCATGATTAAGATTAAGCGTTCGAGTGATCAATTTCGGAAAAGGAAACGTCAAAAGAGTATGACAACACTTAAGACAAACTTCAGCACAACTGAATGTGAATTTCCAGAAGAAATTCTTATAAGCTGTCCTGTTAATTAGCCTAAGGAATGGGACACGTCTTATCAGGAAAGCACATCAGTAAGGAACGATGCTAATGAAGAATTAATCAAAAGTAGGTAACGACCTATTGACTATTGACTTATTTACGATAGAACTGACCGAAAAACGTATTTTCATAAAACGTAAAACATTTGCCAAACTTTAATATTTGTGGAAAAAGTATCAAATAAAAGTCACTAATAATAACTATAATTTTGAGCATATGATTAAACTTTGAATAGTTAGTAGCTTATTATTTCTTATTGCAGTATGTTTAGAAAGTTTTCACTGCAAATTGTCTTTTGTTTTGTTACATAGCAACCAGAGCACACTATTCATTTGTTTTTACAACTAACACAGTCAAGGCACACTAGATTAAAAAGTGTTTTATGAAATATTGTAAAAGTTTGTGAAAATAAGTACCTATGTGAAACCATACATGAATGAAAAGGGAAAAAACAAGCTTTCCAATGATGCAAAATTTTGATATCCATTCCATTTAAAAAAATTTAAGTTTGGGCTGTACCTCAAAAATTACGAATCAGAAAAATATTAAAGTAGGCCTATTATGTAGAGCCTACAATTCCCTACAAGCTCTTTTTTGAAAATTGAAATTATATGAAATAATAAAAAAGTTATGCATGGTTGAAAAAATCGACCAGTTTCAGTTTTTCGATTATAACAAGTAGGCTATGCGTTTTTTTCGGAAAAACAGAAGCGTCAATATATTGGCCTCATAAATGTGCACCTTTTTCCCCATTTGACCGAAGTTGTATCTCTTACCGTTTCCGAGATGCCAATGGTGGCACCTCGAAGATGACCCCACTCTGTATAAAATCTTGTGTATATTTTGAGCGCAAAATCAAATTTCCAATTTCGCTCTTATACAAATAGCTGTTAAAATCATAACTCTGTAACTTCCTTGCAATCTGGCAACGCTGGGACGCGTTCTTGGGAAAAATGCGACAGGAATCTGTAAATGCGTTTCCGACCGTAGCCCTGAACAAGTTCATTAGTACTGGCGGCGGCTGCTTGAGGGCCAGGCAAGAACTGAGGAGCTTTTAAATAATACGCTAATAACCCATAGGCTGTCCTTCTTCCCCTATCTATATTCTTTGGTATTAGCTTGATTTGGATAAACAAATGCGTTCCAAGCTAAGTAACTTTCTACCTGCAGTTTACAGAAAGGTATAATCCTCTTATAATCCTCTTATTCTCTTATCAGTAATACGCTTATTGTTTAACAACGGGTGGTTGCCGGGACATAGTACTGGTTAAGGTGTTGCCTATATTTGTACGGAATTTTAACAAAATTAATAGAACATTTTTTCATCGCTAACTGAATTAATTCGTCACTGCAGGGAACGCAAAAATAAATCGATGCATGTAGGTCAATAAAATACTTTTATTTAACGGGGCAAAAGGACAAAAACTTATAAAGATGAATTCCGTTGGCAGTATCAATTAAAATTAATGTGTTATGTGTAACGCGATATCATTCACATTTATGAAAAAAAAAGCTTTTCGAGATTTAGCCCGTTGGAGAAAAGGTTGCTCTAAATGGTCCTTCACTTAGTTTTTTAATCATACTGCTCTGAAGCGAGATATCCCAGTTAGCGTTTCACTATTCCACGGTGCAAGACGGGTTAACTAAATACAACCCTTAAGGACAATGAAATTCGTAATTCTGAGCAGCCAAGTTTTTTTGTTTATTAAAAAAATAAGTTAGTCTCTTTATTTAAAATAAGTTCATATTCCTACTAAAGTGTTCGGTAGAAAAGTTACATTTGATTTTTTATTTACTAAAGTTATACCATGATAATTATCTAGAGAAGTTGTTTTTTCTTATATGTATATTTTATTACTCATTTGTTTATTTATATTTCAATATATTTTTTCATTTATACATAAATAAACGTATTTATTTAGTGTTATTCTAACTTTTTAAGTAAAAATAGTAAAACTGACGTTATTTAACGGTTTTATTTTGAAAAAAAAATTTTTTACTTCAGAACGTTCGTCTGTATTATGGAGGTGTTCAATCTTGGGCTAAAACTTATACAACTTTAAAACAAGGCGCAAATAACCGGCCGTTCAAAGTTAAGGAAAGCTAACCCCAACTTTGAACTCCCACATTTTATTTATTTTTTTTTATATGAAAAAACTGTTGGCGTCAATTTCATCTTGCGGAATTGCTAGCCTTAGGTGTTGCCCGTGATACACTATTTTCTGTTTTACTTTAAAAAAAATCATAAAGATGTCAAAAAATACCTGAAAAAAGTGTTCAATGTTGTAGGGTTTTACGGTAATTGTTTTGTAATTCTGCTGCTGCATGAATGACCCTTTGACTATGTTTACACTTACACAACAAAAACAAGCTAATTTTATAAAATATATTTACAAAATATCAACTACATATATATATATACCGTGCGTCCACGAGACTAAGCACCATAGCGCTGGAGTGATGATAGTTTATTTTAAAGATCTACTCTTCCAGTGGCAATTGATAGTCAAACGGTTGCTAAGCACTGACCATTAAAATTGAATTTGCAAGTAACAAATAAAGTGCCTTCGAACGTTTCTGAATGGCCATGGCTATACAACGATGAATAGTATGTTGGTGGTACTGTAAGTTTATGTCAAATTTGAGGTTAGCAGGTTGGGTTTTGCGTCAGTATGTGTCAAAACTGACGCAAAACCTAACCTGCTATCGTCGAATTTGACACCATACGTCAAGTTGAATACGACTAATCGTATTGCCATAGAAAAATAAATATAATAGGGTTTGTCATTAAGCTGTTTTCGTATAAGCAAGAGCTGATCTTTGGGATAAATTAACGTTGCTCTGATTCCATGGTGCGAAACCTTGTGGACACACGGTATATATATATATATATATATATATACGTCTAACCTCCATAGAGCGACTATTTTTTCGACGTACCCTCCATACAGCGCCAAAATGGTCATAACGCGCCCTCCCCCTAAGGCAAAGATATATAAGTGGCTTTAGTACGCCGCTATTCATCTGCACTCTGGTGGCATGCGCCAGCGCCAATTCCGTTGAACTACGATGCCAAATTTCATTGAGGATTGCCTATACGGCAGGTAAAATATAAGAATTAATTAAATTTAGCTCGCTAATAGAGGTCGCGGATAGGAAACTTGTTAACTAAAATCTGTCAAAATAACATCGTCACTTTTCGTTTAATAAGTGTAATTACTGAAAATATGAGTAACTACAACTATTTCGTGATATCACCAATAAATAATGAGAGTCAAAAAGTCGAAAATTTCCAGCGATTACTGTTCCGAAAAGAACGCGGATTTAAAACCGTGTAATATAGCCTTGATGCACCACTAGAACGTTGACATAACCTAAATTTTGTTTCATAATAATAACCCCAGAAATCATTTATTTCTACTGGGAAAATCTATAGAGACGCAGAAATGGGCACTAGAAAGTGTGGTACCTAGTCAGTTACTCGAATGAAGAGTTCAAAATTCATTTTCGCATGACACGAGCTACAGCTTACAAAATAATAGGCAAGTTTTAACAAAGTATATAAATAGCTGTTGTATATTGTTACATTATTTATTTTAGGTTTATTCACAAATTTCAAGTGTGGGCGTTGTGCTGATCGCAGAAGACAATGTTCCTTCCTGAGCATAGAAGCTAGAGCGCATTTTGGAAACTCATCCAAGAGTCGCTGCTAAAACCGCGAGTGCAGTTATAAAAAGACCTATTGTGCGTACTGCCAAGTGAATGCTAGGACAAATGCAACAGTGCCATTAGCGTTGATTACTCAAAGACATTCACGATTAACAACGTATTATTTTGTATTTTAATGTAATATTTCGCTATTAGGCCGATTACACACTGGAGAAACAAATTTCGTGAAACTCGTTGCATGAAACAGGAAATTTGATTCATTAACGCATAGCAAGTATATTCAAATGAGATGATGCAGACATGTGTTTCTGAAACAGGAGAGCAAAAATTGTTGCGTACACAAGTTTCATGTAACAGGACATGCTCTGTTTCATGATATTTGTTTCGGATATTATTTGAGTTTTGATGCTTAAAATAGTCTCGTTTCTGTATTCTCGTACAAGCTCTCGTGTGTGCACCCGCATTAGGGGCACGTTGGTAATAAACCATTTTAAACTCAAAACGTATGTTATTTTACTCGAAACGAAAAGAACGATGCGTGTTGGTGTTAAACATACTCCATCAGCGTACCCTACAGAGAGCATTAAAATTCTTAATTTCTTTAAATCAAATCATAAAGTGGCCAACAGAAGAAAGAATACTAGAAATTAACGAGGGTTTTAAGAGAAAGCAACGCCTTGAAAACGTTTTAGGTGCAGTTGATGGTAGTCACATTGAAATAAATTTATCAGAAAGTGATCCACAATCGTACATCAACAGAAAGGGTTATCCAAGCTTATTATTGCAAGCTGTCTTAGAACACGAAAAACGATTCATTGATGTGTTTTGTGGTGAATGGGCTACATTACATGATGCCCGATTGTTGAGAAAATCTGCTTGATATGATAAGAATGTTGAAACCACAACCTTTTTAGTGGACGATTCAGCATAACCCAACTTAGAATGGGTAGTTACACCTTTTCGGGATAAGGGCAAAACATTTAATTATTGGATTTCTGCCACTCGAGTTGTCGTTGAAAATGCCTTTGGATTACTGAAAGGAAAATTGCGAAAATTTTGGATAATTTAGATTTAATGCTATGTGCCGAAATTATTTTAGCTGCATGCATTCTTCACAATTTATGTTTAAATGAAAATTATATCATAGATACAAGTTTGGAAGATTTTAATCAGCCACAACCTGTTGTAGTTAATACTGCTAGTAGTAATATAATGGAAAATACTAGTCGACAACAACAAATATTAAATAAAATGTTTAACCTTTGGTAACATATTATAATAAAGATTACAATGTCACCTTTACTAATGAAACATTTAACTTAAATAAAGTATTTAATAATTAAAATGTAGTCTGTATTCAAAACAGTTAAAAATATTTGTCGTAGGTAGGGCTGGGCAAAAATAACGATATATCGATAATATTATCGATATACCCTTCTTTAAATATCGATGTATCGATATTAAATTTAATATTTCCAGGTTTTGCACATATTGATAAATATGAATAGTTACTTATTGATATTTATCAATAACGACGCAAGTGATATCCTTCTCAATCTCTTTAACACTATCTATGAAACCGGTATAAATCCTAAACAATGGCTAACATCCACATTCGTATTAATACCGAAGAAAGTTAGTGCGAAAGAGTGCACTGACTATAGAACCATTGCACTTATGAACAATGTGTTGAAATTATTCTTAAAGATAATCCACCAAAGAATCTATGCAAAATTAGAGGAGGATATAAGCGATACACAATTTGGTTTCAGAGTAGGTCTCGGAACTCGAAAAGCCCTTTTTGCAGTTAATGTCCTCAGTCAACGATGCCTAGACATGAACCAGGACATGTATGTCTGTTTCATTGATTTTGAAAAGGCATTTGACAGGGTTAGACACGATACCCTCCTGGAAATAATCTTAAAGAAAAAAATGGACAAGAGTGACATAAGAATCATTAACAACTTATATTGGGGACAGAGAGCCAACATAAGGGTAGAAAATGTGCTAACTGAAGACATTGTGATACGTCGAGGAGTGAGACAGGGCTGTATCCTGTCCCCACTGCTCTTTAACATATATAGTGAAGCTATATTTAATGAAACCCTTGAAGCAGAGGAAAAGGGTATGATTATAAATGGCGAGGCAATCAATAATATTAAATATGCAGAGGGCACTATGCTATTGGCAAGTAATTTAAATGATCTACAATATATTTTAGAAAAGGTAAATAACAGCTGTAATGAAGTGGGATTAAAAATAAATCTTAATAAAACTAAATGGACGCTAATAACAAAACCAAATTAATTTAAACATTACAAACACGCTGATAGAAAAAGTAGAGGCATACAAATATCTGGGAGCCTGGATAGATCAAACAGGGGATCAGACACCTGAAATAAGAACAAGAATTGAAATTGCCAGAGCATCGTTTGTTTCACTAAAGAAATTACTATGTAGCCGAAATATAAGCATAGAATTTAGATTGTGGATGCTTCGATGTTATGTGTTTCCTGTATTGTTGTATGGAGTAGAGGCGTGGACATTAAAACAGAACCACTTAGACAAACTACAAGCATTCGAAATTTGGTGCTACCGCAGAATGTGGCGTATATCTTGGACGATAGGATTACCAACAGAGAAGTCCTTGGAAAAATGAATAAAGAGTGTGAAGTGGTAAACTCAATAAAAGGGAGAAAACTGGAATATCTAGGCCAGGTAACAAGAGGAACCAAATACGCCATGCTTCAACTGATAATACAGAGAAAAATAAAAGGAAAACGGAATGTTGGACGTAGACGAATATCCTGGTTGAAAAACTTGAGGGATTGGTTTGGCTGCAGCAGTATAGATCTGTTCCGAGCAGCTGCAAATAAGGTTCGCATATCGATGATGATCTCCAGCCTCCGAAAGGAGAAGGACTTTAAGAAGAAAATATTTATCGATATCGATGGGAGTGAAAAACTCGGAAAATTAGGAAAAATAGATTTTTTTTTCCGGATGGAAGAACCGAAATAGAACAATGGAAAAGTCATGTTTCAAAACATACACGCACAGTTTTACGTAATATTACGCCCGGGCAACGCCATTCAGAAACGAAAACATACGAATCCCATACAAAAATACCATAGAAAATTATCTTTTTGATTTTCCGAATTTGCCGACTTTTCCGGTGGATTTTCTCAAAATTTTCTTTCATACAAACCTTGTCCTGACCTTTAGAAACACAACAAAAAAATTAGCCAAATCAGCAAGCCGTCCTCCAGTGATGATGTAACATACATGCGGCAATTTATATACTTTCTACCCAACAGAAAAGAATGCAGAGTCGAGTTCGGGCGACCAGCCAAATGGAACTGTAAATACGATTTATCAAATTATTGTAGCTTAAAGGTAAAAGTAGTGATTATTAACCGAGGCGAAATTTTTTGTCCCATTTTCTAATTTCAAAAAACGCACCCAGTAGAATATGTATAATTCACCTAGCTTTAAATTGAAGATATGTTAAGATATTAAATAACTTTGTTATTAAAGCTCGTAGCTTAACCAGATTTTAAAGAACTGTAAACATAAACGTTTCTAACGTCCTAATACCGTTTGGAAACATTAAGTCACCCCTCGGATAGAAAAAAAATATTAACGTTTTACGACAATCGGCGAAAGCGTTGCATGCCACTTACATATCTTCGCCTTGCGGCGACGGCACGTTATGTCCATTTTGGCGCCGATCAAAGTTGGCCGAGGATTTTGAAATTTAGTGTAAGGGCCTAAATGTTGATTCTAAACAACTTTTCTTAATAAGTTTTTGTCGTATTTGCCACATAAAAGGCACTTTACTCTACAGAAAAATAGTTTTTTTTAAATTTCCAAGGCATACTTGATTTTTCAAAACGAAAATTATGTTAGAAATTGGCCTTTAACCAAGCAGGGCTGAACCCCAAAAAATTAAAATTTCAATCAAGAATTTTTTACTTTTCGCAAGAGTCGTCTCACCTATCCGGGGACACACTGTATATGTTCTGAAAGCCAGAATAAATATAATTTTATGAAGATGTTATTTAAAAAAATTTGGTAACATCTTCCTATACACATATAACTGCAAATGTCAATGTTACCATATATGGTCTCAACAAGGTTTTACCATAACCGTTCCAGGTAACCATATGGTATATGGCAACAGTATCAAACTGGGGTTTTTGGTTATACTGCAGTATTTTGTGATATAGGTACTAGGTGATATCTAAAGACTTCTGGGTGCAGTATGCACAAAATTAGAATTTTTATACAAGCAGAAATCTACTTGCCCAATAAAGGGTTAAACTTATAATTAAAAGTTATCGACTTTAAACTAAAGCACCTGACCTACCTAATATTTTCTCCTACGCAAGTAAGACGGTTGATACTGTAGCTTCCTGATGAGTAACAAATCTATTTTCAGCGAACCAAAACACATCATAATTATATTGTTTAAATTCGTGTCGTCGTATCGTATTTCGGTATACCTACGGAATATCGGAGATGAAAAAGTTGCTCTTTGCAGACTTACAGTTCCAGAATTTAGGAACTTTGTGCAATTTAAAAAATTATGAAGGCAAATGCATCTTTACAAATGTATCCCTTTTGGCTCAATTAATTATCTTCTTGCCTCATCCAAATGCGGAAGCAGAGCGAATATTTTCTATTATGACCGACGTAAAAAATAAAAGAAATAGATTAGAAGAAGATACTTGATAGCACGAAGGCATAATTAAGCCAATTAATAATATACTAATAATATAATGAAAACTAATAAGACTTGGTACAAAGAAATATGTTTTAAAATAACACGGTGACCTTGCGCTTTTGTGTACGAATGACTGGCATCCTGCGTGCCGTATTTGTAAATAAATATTGATTCAGCAACAGGATGCGAATTCGGCTGCATTCCTGGTATTTCTTACATACTTTTAATTTCTTTGTGTGTTACGCCATAATTTTAAATGTAATAATTTTAGAAGCACAAATTTTCCAATATGAAAAGACCACTTGTCGTTTATGACTTCAAAACGTTTATATTCTTAGATTTCCACTTAATATCGCAAATTGAAGGCTCTTAGAATTTTATTTGTATATAATGTTTATTAAATAATAATAATAATCGTACAGAATAAAAATTAACCTCTTAATGCTATATTTATAATAAGCGTGTCCAAAACCCCTAGATATGAGGCAACGCGCGAAATTAAAAAATGAAGCTATTTTGCCACTTTAAAGACGTTATTTTCCATTTTTGATAAATTTTAACACAAAATTTGAGATCAGCGACCCCAGTGTTGAATCCAGGGGGTGACCGGGAGGAAAATTCCCCCCCGGGCAGTACAAAATTCCCTCCCGGAAACATTACCACTTCATGTTCATGCCTTTTGTATCTATAAAAGAAAGGGTGAATTGCGCCGGAATAGGTAAAAATACCCCCCAGATGTTTCATTTTCCCCACCGGAGTAAACAGTCTGAATTCAACACTGAGCGACCCAAAAAAACCCTATATACGAAATAAAATCCGAATGAAAAAATTTACGCTTTTCCGCCATTTTGAATCCGCCATTTTTCATTTTGGTGGAGTTTTTATGTCAAACTCGTAATCAGCGACCCCAAAAACCTTATGTTATCAAGTGTCAGGCAATTGTTTAAATAAATAAAAGAGTTATAATTTTTTAAAATTAAGAATGTATTAAAAAACATTTACTTGTTAATAACAATTGTAAAAATAAAAAGCACACCTCACTCGTGGGGAACTTTTCTATAAACTTTTCCGAAATTAAAAAAAATATATCAAAATCGGTTTTAAGTCAACGAAGTTAGAACCTTTTTTCATTAGTAAATGGACTACAGTGCAATATGGTAGCTTATATATAAAAGGGGAAATTATATGTGACGGGATTTGATACGCTTCAAAACACTTTTGGTTTAATTTATTTGAAGTGACATTGCGTGTTTGCTTAACTTACTGTTGGAGGCCAATCTAAAAAAATATTATGCGATATTATTTTAATACCCTTGTTTAATGCCACAAAAGTTTTTGTCCCATTTTCTAATTTCAAAAAACGCACCTACTGGGATATATGTAATTCACCTAGCTTTAAATTTAAAATATGGTAAGATATCAAACATAACTTTGTTGTTAAAACTCGTAGCTCAACCAAATTTCAAACAGCTCTAATGACAAACGCCAGTAACAACTTAAAACCGTTTGGAAACATTAAAAGTCGCCCCTCGGATAGAAAAAAAATATTAAAGTTTTACGTCTATCGACCGTAAATACACATTTTCGGAAATATCTTGACTTCAGCGCCACCTGCAGGGTTCATTTTTTGTATGAACATTTATCTCTACGTAACCAACGTATATTCCGAATATGAGCTAAATCGAACCGTAAATACAAATTTTCGTAAATATCTTAACTTCAGTGCGACCTACCGGGTTCATTTTTTTTATAAACATTTATCTTCACGTAACCAACGTACATTCCGAATATGAGCTAAATCGGACCGTAAATACACATTTTCGTAAATATCTTGACTTCAGCGCCACCTACCGGGTTCATTTTTTGTAAAAACATTTCTCTCTACGTAACTAACATATATTCTGAATATGAGCTAAATCGGACCATAAATACAATTTATTTTATCCTATTTTGTTACTATGCTAATAACTCCTTAGCAACGAGTTGCGTTAAGGTGCATTTAACAGCACAAGTGTTGTTAAGAAAAATAACATACCGATATGTACTTTATTTGCATTTAATCACATGTTGGCAGTACTGACGTGTATTGTTAGTGACAATGTTAGTCTATGTCAAATTCGATGTTAGTAGGTTAGGTTTGGTTTGTTGATACAGACTGACGCAAAACTTAACCTGCAAATCTCAAATTTGACATAACCTGACAGTGCTACCAACAATACAGTATTGAGTGAAACCACCACAGCCATAGCAGATATATGTCTTGCTGTTGTGTCATTAATAATAATTTTTCCTATTTTTTTTTAAGATTAGTATTTTAGGATAAAAGACACTGTGTTAGATATACGTAAAGTTATCTGCTTTCTACATTACTCTAGAATTTTAAAGAACTCGCTCCTAACGGCGCTCGTTCATTCAAACTATTCTCTCCTAATGTAAAAAGCTTGATAACGTTACTTGTATCGTAAATTACTATTACTATTACTAAAAATAATGATTATTAACCGAGGCGATTTTTTTTCCCATTTTATAATTTCAAAAAACATACGTACTGGGATATATATAATTCACCTAGCTTTAAATTTAAAATATGGTAAGAAATTAAACGTAACTTTGTTGTTAAAACTCGTAGTTCAACCAAATTTGAAACAGCTGTAACCACAAACACCAGTAACAACTTAAAACCGTTTGGAAACATTAAAAGTCACCCCTCCGATAGAAAAAAAAATTATTAAAGTTTCACGTCTAACCACCGAAAGCGTTGCATGCCACTTACATATCTTCGCCTTGCGGCGACGACGCGTTATATCCGTAAGGCGAGCTATGGAGCTTAGACATATATAAATGGTTTACCATAAACAATGGGACATCGATTAGTCATAGATTCCTTACGTTATAATGAATATATTAAACCTAATATACCTTAGTACAAAGTCTCTTCAGTAAAAATGTAGAGATATCGATTTGAATTTTGGTATACATGCGCACTATTATGTACTGCACTAGTAAAAAATGTTTGATATACTAGACTTGACTGTAAGAGGCACGGTACGTATCTTTGAAAACTTTTTTTAACTTTAACTTCGTTATCTGCAACATTTTTTTTTAAATTTTAGGGCATTATCTGAAACAAAATTAAAAGTCACAAAAATAATGTACTCTTAGTTCTTAAGCCTAAATGCAATCGTTTACCTTAAAATGCCCATCAAAAATTTTTGGTTGTCTTTAAGACGTGCAATTATCAAGTAGCCATGATCACAAAAACAATGGTCCTCTAGTAAAAAACGATGATAAAGCAATTAGCGACATTAGTGACATAAAACTTTGTTCTTTTATGTTTAAGAATATGCCGCTGCATAACGAATTCTCTAATGCTGAAAGTTTCGGTATGTTCTCTTCGAAAAGCCATTTAGAAAGAAAACATACGAAATCCCATACAAAAATACCATAGAAAATCATCTGTTTGATTTTCCGACTTTCCGGTGGATTTCCCCAAAATTTTCTTTCATACAAACCTTGTTCTGACAATTAGAAACACAACAAAAAAAAATGAGCCAAATCGGTCCAGCCGTCCTCCAGTGAAGATGTAACATACATGCGGCAATTGATTTTTATTTATATACCTACATTATTTACTGCAGATTGGCACGAGTGCCCTTAGAAAGTTGCAAACAATGCTCTCTCCGTGTTTTCCTTTGAAATCGTGTTTTCATTAAAATTCTCCATTAATTCCGTACCTAGAAGAAAGTCATTTTTTTGCCAAATTCTAGAATTTTGGGCTGGGATTTATATTATAATAACAAAATTATGGGATCGTTTGAAATTGTTTATGTATAGCAATAATGCTAATAAAGTTATTTTCATAAAAACTCCCTCGTCGTTCGAGTAATCGTTGATTTAAATAGTAAAAACTAGTGAACCCTGAAAGTCATCAAATAACAAATTAATTTGAGTATAAATTAACAATAAGATAATTAATTATCTTTGAAACATGCCCAATATTCCATCGCAAGGATGTCCTTGGAATGCTGTGAAGTAGGTCCAATTTTTTTTGCCGCGACTGTACTAGGCTAAATGTGCAGTAATTCCGAGACAACGATAGCAAAGCTGCATTCAAAAACATATTCATGGAGGTAATTTAATGCGAAAGCAGATTTAAACATTTTATACCAATACATTTGTACAAATATACGGAAGGAGGTTAATTCCAGAATGTAGGTATATGGGAGTAACTAGTGAAAACATAACTACGTAATGTAAAAAAAAATGTTTTAAGCTAGAACGAGTTGTTTACGTATGCTCGCTGTTAATATTCATAGCTCTAGGATTATATGTCTTTGTTGGAGGCAATAACCTTCGGAGAGATGCGTCACATTTATATCATACGTCACATCTTATACTTATTATTCTCGTTCGGAGCTGAAGCGAATTGAACAAAATTTGTTTACAATTACAGTTGCAGTGAGTGAATTAGTTATTGTGGTGAGTGATCCGTTGGATATATGTATTGTGAAATAATGTCCTTTCCTCTGAAAGGGGATTTATACGAGCAGGGCTACGTAAAATTTATTTAGAGTAAGTATTTTACATACCTAATTAGTTACAAAATAAACATTGATGTTGTTTAAATAAAATCAAACTCCATACTTATTTCAGGAAGTAATCTTTTACTAACTTAATATATAAACATTTGTTTCATTAGATTTAAATTCGCAAACACAACTTTATATTTTGTATATGTTTGAAGGAGCTGTGATTTACAGAGAAACGTGACGCCTTATTAAAATTTTTTATGAATTATCTTGTCTTGACTAATCCTGAATGTTTTTTTTTGAATAATTTCGCATTGTTTAAAAAATAATGAACTAAGTAATTATATTGAACACAAACCTTAGCTGACAATTCTCCTAATGTAATATTAACTATACCTTAGAACAGCTGCTTTCAAAATTTTAAATGAAGTATAAATGAGTAATAACGAAACTGCATGTGTTATGTACGTATTAGAAAATATAAATAATAGAAAATAGAGACAAACATGTGGAGCATCTGCTAAAAAATACACTTAAGAGCAAAAGTATTTGGCCACCTCACAACCTTAATTTTAAAATAATAAATAGCATGCTTCTCTCAAATGATACCAAACCATCGCACATATGGCGCTACTGATAAAAGAAAGCTGATGATCTCTTGATTGCTGGTGACAATCTCTTTTTAATAAAATTAATTAAGCAGTATTTTTTCTTTAATGTGAGTGATTAGTTAGTATTGTATAAGATACAGTTTAATATTAAAAATCACTTTTAATTTAAAAGTAATAGGTGGCCGAATACTTTTGCTCTCAAGTGTATATTTTTTGTACTTTGAATAGCAATGCATTGTTAATGAAATTGACTATTTTGCAAAATTTTCCGGCAATAATGTGGGTAAATATCTGCTTACTTTAAATAGTTGCAAGTTAGGTTATGTCATATGCGTGCTGTTTTGGAAGGATATCGGTACAGTAATCAAAATATAGGTTTGTAAAGTATCAGTTTGCTTCCCTGGCAGTTCAATTTTTGATTATTTCTAACGTAGAAAGGTCCAGTATTCAACTTTGGCCATCCATTATTTCGATTTATTACAATTTATTTTCTTTTACAATATTAACCCCTCTCTAACACTACGCCAATGACGTTGTTGGAAACAGATGCTGTGGCAGCATAGTAATGCAGAAAAAATCGAAACATTTAAACGCTAAACTAGAGATTACTTTGTTTACAAAATTGTAACGTTCTTTAACTATTGAAGCACGTTAAAAATTCAAGTGGAACGAAAGTACCGTTTCCAGGGTTTTGCCCGCCATTTATATTACGATGCAATTTCTTTCGGCCTTGTGGGCGTTCTATCTGCAACCGTTGCATTATTTTGGCGGGGTCCAAAAATGCAATGAAATCGTTCGCCATTTCCCGCGACTCGAGCTCGTGATTAGTTCGACAGTTGACTTACTTTTTGGTCTTAAAATTTAAGGAGTGATGTGACTTTATCTATATTACGCGAATCTCTAAAATTTTACTAAAATAAACTATAGGAGCTGCAAAAAAAGTTGTATAAGTAAAATTTTGGTTTAGGTAAGCAACCAACCTTATTTTTAAAAATTTATTTATGTCGCCTGTTATGTTGAGTCTCGTGTATTTTCAGCAAGAACTTTCTGCATATTTGAAAAATGTGAAAGATAACATTTTCGAGCTACTCTATAAATTAAAATGTTCGATTTTCATACTGGGGTAAGACGCCATATTTCTAAATTTACGACAGGGTGTTTTCCAAAACTAATGGGAATAAATTCACATGTGAGTGTTCAGCTTAAATAAATCGAATGTACGATATTTCGAGTTAATAATCTATCAGTAGTTTGTAAAATTGTACAGTGTGAGCACTAAAGTGGGAAAAGAGCGGGACATTTTAAATTTAATCCTAGTAATTTTTTGCTTTTATGTTTTTCGCAGGTGTTATCACCCAAACTTCCTGCTGGTTACATGTTATTGGTGGCACCGTAAGTCTATGTCAAATTCACGGTTAGCAGGCTAGGTTTTGTGTCGGTTTGTGTCAAAATTTTAACTAAAAGGTGTATGTTGTAAAAGTTGACTATTTTTTTCACACACTTGTATTAAATCTTATGTTCTTTTGTTTTTAAATACACTCATTGATTTGTAAAAATCTTGTAAGGAATTATCAAACCATAGTAAGTAAAGTTAGTAAAGTATTCAAGGATCCACGACAATAAAATTTTTTTTGTATAGCACATGTTAAGTGTGCTTTTATCAACTCCTAACAAAAGGTCAAGTTTTACTTTAACTGCAAGGGTAGATAAAGTAGCACTTTAACATCAAGGATAGATAAAGTAATTTAATTTTCTAACTTTTGTTTAAATTAAACATGACAGCTTCGTATTATCGTAGCAACCCAATCTAGCTACTGATATTTTGAAATGTGATTGTCCTTATTTTCTTTTAAAATTGTTAAAGGTCTTGCTATAGAAAAAAATATTGTATTATACACGACGATAAAGTTATTTCTATCCACTCTTGAATCATTAACGTCGAGACTTAAGTCTCGACGTTGAACGATTCACTCGTAGCTAAAATTTAACTTTATCGTCTTGTATAATAAATTACCTACTATTATTTTATTTTAAGCACGAGCGTATTTATCGAGCGATTGTTTTCAAATATTAATAAATACTGGAGTTCTGAAAAAACTCACTAGCTTGCAGGTGTTTATGAATTTCGATGTAACTTGCAACGAAATGTATAATTTTTTAAAATCAACCCCACAATTGTTAGAGAACATTTAAGTTCAGAGAAATATGATTAGAGCAAGCAACAGCCTTCTACTTCGACTTTCAAATCAAATAATCCACTGTCAAATTGATATAGATACACGAATGTAATTAAAAATAATCGTTTAAGGGATTCTGTTTGTTATATAGTTATTTCCTGTGTCCTTTTTTTTCCTTGAAAAATTATGGTCACCATACTTACTTATAATCCACTGTCTCAGTTGGATTTTGTCATTACGTTTTTAATTTTAGATTCTCGTTCCTACAGGGCATGGAAAACTGGAGCAAATGCAGCCAGCTGAAATTTTTGCACAGCTTCTATATATAGGCAATAATGCAGCGAAACCTGTTCTGAGTTTGACAGTTTTTCCTTTCCTGAGTGTGACAGTTTTTCCTTTCCTGAACTCTGTTACCACCTTTAAAGATAAAAAAATGAATCCACCGTTTAGTTTCACGCGTTGTTTAGTTTCACGCGTAGAGGTTAATTTTCACGCGTAAGCTAATTTTCACGCTTTGGTTAGAGCAACTCTGTTACCACCTTAAAGATAAAAAATAAATCCACCGTTTAGTTTCACGCGTAGGCTAATTTTCATGCTTTGGTTTAGAGCATGAGTAAGAGTCCTCTAAAAACCCATCCTGTTTCCTATCACCGTAACGTCACGAGCATTTGAATTTTGTCATCCGTCGTGCTCTGTCTTATGCCTTGGAGGCAACGCCAGTAATCCTAATGGAAGACTCCTTAAAACATCGGATGGAGAAAGTCAGACGAAACCTATTGGACAAATTTGAACAAGGTAGTTTTTATTTTTCATATTACACAATTATCTTTATCTATCGTGCAAGTAATGTCACATGCTTTTTTCTAATAAATTTTCAATTGGATATAGCAGCTGAGGTAGAGCCTGATATTGCCAGTGACAAATGTACTGCACTGCAACCTACTTCTTCCATTGAGCAGCTTTCCGTTCCGGACTTGGATAGCCAGCAGGAGGAGAATGACAGGTACATACGTTTATTCCTATAAATCTTACGAATTTAATTAATTTCGCAAACAACTCTTAACATGTGATTTTATTTCCTAGCAAAGGATGTGTTGTGCAACTTCAAGAAGACGATAAAGGTCCATTACAGACCATTGACGATATCAAAGCTGTAATACCAAATGTTATGACACCTCGTTACGACTGTGCATGTTACCGAAACTGTCTTGGTAAAGAAGGAGGTCGCAAAACTAGACGTCATTCTGCATTTTCTGCAAAAAATTGCTAGCTAAGTTGCCAACCACATTGAAGCAGTACACAAAAATGAAGAAGTAGTCAAGCGGCTAAAGAGTTATCCGAAGGTATGTGTTATTTTTTAATTACTTTGTGAAAATCGGGGGGAATTTCTGCAGTCTATTCCCGTTGTTTGTTAGTTTTTTTTTTCAATAAAGACAAGTGATGCTTCTACAGTATCCGGTCAAAATTGTTTTTTGGAACACTACACAGGGTGATTTATAAGGTTGGGCACAAGCTTTGACAGATGATTTTTACACTATTTTTAGTAGGGATCGACCGATACCAATAATCGGTATCGGCCATATTGGCTGAATAGGGGACTTCTACTGAAATATGACCTTCAAACAAGTGCAAGAAAAGTTTTACCCTAGTGTTGTCTTTTGCTACTAGTGATGCCAATGTAATGGCAAGAATAACTCTAAATTACTAGTTACTATTGAATGTCACTAGTTAGGTTGGCATGTACAAGTATATCATAACCTGACTTTCAGTTCCTTGCTTACATAACTCGTTTGTAACTTACACCCACGTATATTAATAATGCACCTATCCCACTTGTAAAGAAATAGTTATTTAGATCACAAGTGTTAGATGTGCAACTTTTTTTCACAAGTGTGGAGGGTTATTCAACGAGGCGCAGCCGAGTTTAATATTCCACACGCGTGAAAAATAAGCACGCTAACATGAGTTGTTTATTAGATTTTTAATAATTTCATTAAATATTCAAATCCAAGCCTATTTTGTATAGAATTTTATTTGCTTTCATTTTAGTCAAGTGCGTTGGTCAGTTCTGCTAACTAAGGAAACGTCTTTATTTATTGAAATCTGTATTTTGATCACGTCAAAATAAAACTAAAAATGAATAAACGAATAAATAATTTGTTTCTAAAATCGTTCATTCCTAAATTAAAAGCAAAGTGCTACTGCACACACTGAAATTAATTAAAAAAGCCTACTTTTTTAAATGAAATTATAAAAATAACTATTATAGTATCAATTAAACAACTAGTAGTACAATAATTTAAACTTTATTATAGAAAAATACAAGTAGAAACAATCACTTAACCAGAGGTTTCTCAAAATTGACCAAAAAACAAATCACACTAAATATATTTGAAATCGGCAGTAACATGGAAATCTGAATTGGTTCTGCTAATATTAAAAAAGTTTTGATCCTTTGGATTGCTCGTTCAACGTGAATACGTTTCTTAGCAATTCGTTTCGTCAATATTTCCTCCTCTTCTGTCAATCTAGATCTACTCGCAAGAAATGGGGGTATAAGTAATTTATAGTTGTTTCCATCACAGATATCTTGAATAGTAAAACAATTCCATTAAAGTATATCGTCGTTTTAGGCGTAAAAGAGTTAAACACAATTTATCCTCATTTGTAAGTCGCTTTATTTTGTTAATTTTTATTCGAGTCTTATTTCTTCTAGTATACTTTAATGACGGCATGATTGATGAATTCAAATATGTCCAACATGCTTGAAACTGCAGCAAAGTTAGACCAGTAAAATACTGGAAATGAACACTTTTGGACAACGATTTAAACGCAAAAGTATTATCTGTACTTATATGTACTTCATTTCTACCAAAAAGATTACTAGATGTAGTTTGTGTTCCCTTTTCTTGAGCTGCAGTCGCATTTGGAATTTTGTTGTAGGTGTGATCAGAATAATTATCGTTATTTAGTTGTTGGTTTTCCAATGACTATGTAATTTCCATATACTCATCCTTAGTACCTCCCAATTCAAGTATTCGTCCAACCTCTAAACTTCCGAATTCCCTAGGGTCTTCAACACTGCCTTCGTAAATGGTATTGGTTGGTTTCGTCATTTATATTGCCAACAAAATGTTTTTTACACACGTAAGTGCTTTTGATGATATTGGTAACGTTAAGTTTTTCATTACCACAAAACTAACCATAAAAATCATTTTGTGAGGTTTGTTTTTGGTTTAGGAAATGGATAGTATAGCAGCGTTTTCAACTTCGTAGACTTGGATGTGCTACTACAATTCTTGTAAAAGCATTTCGGCATTGTGTGGTATTTCTAAAAGCATAAAATAAATGATTCCACATCACTACTTTTTTTAACTAGCAAATAACACAGAATAAAAGTATGCATTGAGTTCAAGAACTTACTTTGGCGTAGTTTATGCAAATTCCCTTTAGTAGAGTTTATGGTGGAGGAATAAACAATTTTAGTAAAACACACAAAACAGGCTGCTGGCGGGATTGATTACAAGGAAGAGAATCAAAAAAGCACAGAACAACAACGAATACAGACTAGTAATATTCAATAGTAACTAGTAATTTAGAGTTATTCTTGCTATTATATTGGTGTCGCTGGTAGCAAAAGACAACACCAGGGTAGCGTAGAGTCCCTGTATATAGTACTATCTACAGGGTCTCTAGGGTAGCGCATTCTGTCCCATGCTATCTTAAATAGAAGTCCCCTATTAGGAATATATCGGTATCGGTCAAAAAACCCTTATCAGTTGATCCCTAATTTTTAGTAAAAAACTGTAGGTACATGAACTCATTAAAAAGTAATGGCTACTTGAAGTTCACGCTGGAGAAAAAACATTTCTAGTGTGAGCTTTTAAGTAGCTATATCTTCTTAACGAAACAATTTTACAACATAGGTTATGTACTACAAGTTTTTACTTACAATATTATCAGCAATCATCTGTCGAAGTTTGTACTCGACCTTATAGATCGCCCTGTATATATATTCAATATAGGGTTACTCCTACGAAGTATTTGCAGAATTTATAAAAGATTTATTTATTGATATCCAACTGAAGCTGTATTTAATTTCCTCTTTTTGCAGGTCATCCGGTTCGTCAAGAAGTTTTAAAATCTCTTAGGACAAAGGGGGCGGCGGAGTATAATTCGAATCGAGCTTATAATAAAGGTGTCATAGTGCCTGCGAGACGACCAAATACACAGCAGGATGCTCGAAATTTTCTGCCCTGTCCACACTGCACCATAATGCTACAGACATCTAAGCTGAGTCGTCATATGAAAAGTTGTGATGCAAATTATACCAAGGCCCAAACTGTAGATAAATATTTCCGTGCTCTTGCCAGAAAATCACAGGCAAAAACGCACTTTGAGGCTAGTGAAGTGTTACGAGGGCGTGTTTTGCCTATTTTGCGGTTAGACCAGTTTACCGAAGCTACTATGTTTGACAGATTGGCAATCCACTATGGTAACAAGCAGTGTTCTAAATATGCCTCGTCCACCCATCATGACCCGATGATTCGTTGTAACTTGCGACATTTGGGGCGTCTACTTATAGAAGCACGTCAACTGAATTCCGCTGTGACCAATCTGCAATCTCTAATGACACCTGCTATGCACCCGACTGTGGCACAGGCCATAGAGAATATTGCACAATTCTCTCCAACAACTGGAATGTATCGTGCTCCTTCGGCCGCAACGTTATTATGTAACCTAATTAAAAAAGTGGCACTTGAACATCAAGCAATGTGCATCCAGGATAACGATAAAGCTGCTTTGGATAATGTCAAAGACTTTATTTCTTTATTTGTAACTGTTACTGTCCCTGTCGCTAGCAAGACCGTGGAGGAAAACCGAATTAAATTGCAGAGACGTAAAAAAGTTGTTCTTCCAATTATCAGTGATGTGAATAAGCTTGCTAAGTATTTGGAGCGACATTGTAAAGACACAACCTCAAAGTTACAGAAATCCTTTACTTTTGAAATCTGGAAACTTCTCGGTGTCTATACAATGGGCAGCGTTATAATTTTAAATAGACGACGACCTGGTGAGATGCAACGTATGGAACTAGAGGATTATAATAGTGTGGTGCAGGTGGATAAAAACACTCCAGATTACGAGTTTTTGTCTGTTCGTGACCAAAAGTTGGCCAACACCGTCGCCCTCTACCTAATACGAGGAAAGTTGAACAGAACCGTCAGTGTCGTCCTCTTTGATTGGATGAGAGAAGCAATTGACCTCTTTCTTTTGCACCGTAATCGAGCTGGAGTGTTGGACTCCAATCCATACCTGTTTGGATTACCCGGTGGAGGAGGACTACGGCCACTTTATATAAATATAGGTCCGTATATCAGAGAATTTTCTATAAAATGCGGTGCACAAAACCCTTCATCTTTACGTACCACTGTCTTGAGAAAGCATTTGGCTACAGCATCTGCTTCGTTGCATGGGGGAGATTTAACTCAAGTCCAAAACCTTGCCAGCCATTTAGGTCATGCGGACAAAATTCACAAAGACATTTATACCCAGAAAACCGTAGATAAGTCCTTAATACAAGTGGTGAAGCTTTTAGCATCTGCTCAAGGAGAGGCTGAGGTGGCTTCTAGTCCCCCTGTTGCTTCTGTTTCTTATGTCGTAAACGATGATCAGCTTGAGCTGCAGCCTTCGACGAGCCAATCCACTTGTGTTACACGAAAGAAAAGATTGCGATCATCCAGCACTTCTAGTACTTCTGGACCAGATGAAGGTGTACCTACCACACGATGTTTGCGGAGCAAAAAGTTGCAGCCCGTTGTGGTTTTAAAGCGGTTGCCTATTTTCAAGGCGGTGGTGGTGGAGGAAGGGCAGACGAAGTCTGGGAGAACTTTTGGAAAAAGGAAAAACCAAAAATCAAAGAAATGTTCACCCCAAGGCCCACCAAAAAGTGGTAATTATTATAAACTGATATTTTGCTCATGCATTGATGGGTAACTTTGTTTTTTAGGTGTACAAAATAATTCTGCAAGCCGTTTGACAAAAGCACAGGAAGCTGCGGCTTCTGAATATTTCAGAGAATATACCCAAAATAAGACTTGTCCGTCCTTGGATATTATTCAAGGTGCACTTACTGTACCAGAGTTATCTGATATTTCGTTGCCTTTTTTAAGACGGTGGATTGCTGTTCAAATTGCTGATTCTCCAATTCACCGAACTCCAAAAAAACGGAAATTTCAAACCAGACGTAAATATAACTAGTCGTAATTATTTTATATTTTTATAGTTAATTATAGTAGCTAAATGGGAAAATATAGTAATTGTAGTAAAATGAAAAAGATCAATTTATTTGATTGAAAATGAATTTTTCTAAATGTAAGTGATGTCTTTCCTTCAATTTTAAATTGTTTAAGTTATAATAAACTGATTCATAATGTATACAGTTAAAAATAGTGTGCAGTTTTGGACATATAATTTTATTTTATTCCAAGTTTACTCTTACATCATACATGCTATTGATCTAATCGAAAAGTTTTGTATGAAAACGACACCCCACTCAAAATTGAGTTAATTTAAATCTTCGCACCCTGCATTACGACTTTTTGTTTTAATTCTCTATGTGTTTTACAGATGTCAAAGAACGAGCAAGGTGGACCCCAACGTCTGTTTCGACTCTGCATCAAGCCTTTGCTCGATACTTAGATAGCTCATCACTACCATCATTCACAGATATTAGAGAAGTCAGGTCAAAATATCCATGTCTACAAAATAGGTCTTCGCCTACTATCAAATCTGCCCTTAGCAATATACGGAGGAAACGTACCCAGTAAAATTGAAAACAAATTACTTTGTAATTCGCCAAGTTAATTTTAGTGGTGTTTTTGTTTTGTTCACAATTTGTTTTTTAGATGCTACTCTTTTTAGATGTTTCGTTGTTTTACTTTAAATATAAATAACTGTTTATCCGCAAACGTCATAAAAGTGACAACTTACCTATGTGTCTTTATTGACAAGGTAGAAGTATCACTTTATCAGATTAAGCAGATAAAATAGCAACTTTTCCGTACTTTATGTGCCTAATCACAAAATACAAAACTCAAACATTACAGCGAAATTGTATTAGGTATTAGATTATTTTATTCATTTACTTGCTAATAATTAGTGTTACTCTTTATCAATTTTTAATAATTTATCTGACTACGTTTGCGGATAAAATAGTATATTTTATTCGGTGTAAAAGTGGCTATGTGGCTTAGCTGAATTATTTGCCTCACTAACGTTTGGCTAAATAAACTTCCGCTACGCCACATAAAATATCACGTTTACTCCAAATAACAATCTACTATTATTGTCAATATTGATTATTTGTTATTTCTATACAGGCTGATTAAATTATCATGTAACGATATGCATGGTTCTGCATAATGGGTTGCCTATAAGTTATTTCATGATAATTTAATCCGCCTGTATTTTATGGCTTGTTTTGGTTGATTTTGATTTTTTTTTCTGTAAAATAATGACTACTTTGAATTGTATTGTATTCATGTACTACTTTAATACTTGCTAATATTGTACATCAGTTTGTTTTTAAAGAATATTGATGCTTGTAGAAATAACAATTTTTTGTTTTTTACTTTATTCTTTTTTTATGTTATGTAATGTATTGAATTATTACAATATACCTTTATTCAATTTTTAATTAACTCTTTATTTCTAATTAGTGGAATACCTATGCTGTTCAAAAATTGCAAATAATTTTTTTGACTAAATACGATAGTAACGGTAGCACTGTTTGATAATTCCTATTTTCTATCTAGGTAAAATATAATTAAACACAAAATTTTGCAAATTACCTACCTAATAGCATATTGAAATGAAAAATTTTACTTCCAATTTTTGAACTGTTTCTGGTGTTTTTGAATGTTTAAAGGGTTTTAACTTTTCTGAAAAAGTAAGGAAATTTCGTAGTTTTATTTATTGGTCAAGAAACGAATTTTGCTATTAACAAAGATCGTATAATTTATGCTCTTGCCTATTATTGATGTCAGAAAATTTCACATAACTAACGATCATTAAATCTTTAGTTTCGCTGTTCAGCAGTCCTATTATAAATAAATTTTCATATCCGCAACACACTAAATACGGGTTTTGTTTTTCAAAATGGATCAAAGAAAACTAAAATAATTGGGCCAGGAATGCCATTTTATAACTGGGAACGCTATGATATATTTGTACAGAATTTTCATGTTTTTAGTAAATCGTGTCTGCTAACTTTCACAATTTACGTCTGCTTTTAATTTAATACTAGTAAATAAGCCTCCTCAGCAGTACATTTTAAGCTAGCAACCCTTCAAATGATTCATTTTAGTAGACTTAACTGCAGTATGCATTTGCTTGTTTGATTTAATTTGCTGTTATTAATACTGGTTATACTAAGGTACATTTTTTAATGTATCTCCTATTGCTGTCTAAACGTTTATTTTAGGGATTCTTTGTAATTACATTATTCAACATTAAATGTATTTTACTCTGTATCAATTTGAATCATTTTTATTAATGTTAACAGGGTTAATTTAAATATTTACTAAAATCCTTTGTGGTAAATTCCCTCCATTGGTTTTTAGCATATTTCTCAGTATAGATATCTACATTACCGACACACTAAACTACCGTCTAATATATGTAACCTCCATATGGCACATCGAAATGTACGGGTGGGAGGTAAGCGCCGTAAGGTGGTTTGACATATATATATAAAGATAGTCCCTCTCACAGCTTGTGTGGTTACATACACAGTAAAATGTTGTTTCTTGACTGGGATAGGGGTTTGGAATAACTCCAATCTCAGTGCTACGCACAGGTACCAAGCTTTAATAGTTAGATTGAAATAAAACCACTTGTATGTATCGCCTGACAGTTTCGTTTATATTTAAAACATTTTCAAATGCTATGGACAAAAATTTACAAATAAGCAACGTTGTTATAAAAGTTATTAAAAGTGAAGGTCTTACCTAACACCTTGTGGAACCAAAACACATGTTTTTAAAGACATGTGAAGATATTCAAATTTGAACAAATTCATAAAAAGGGGGCAGTAGGCCACCAAGATTACAGAGCTGGGCTGCACATGATATAAATACACTTAGTCATACATCTAGCCGGTTACACATTAAAAATTACTAGCACATTTAAAATTTGATTTACAATAATTTTATTAGCTATTTGGCCAACATGGCCGTCAATTAGGTAAAAATCGTGGTATTGAAGTTATTTCTAAGCAAGCAGCAACAGGTGTCTGAAAAGTTGTTAGAAACGCGCATGCGCGGAGCGCAAGGCGTCCAAATGTTACGAGGGACGTTCAAAATGGAAATGACCAATTAGCTTGTGCAATGCAATCTAACATGAGACTAGTCAAAAAAACGACGACAAGGGTTATGTCTGTAGGTTCTAAAAGGTGGAACTACAAAAAGAGTCCTAATTGAGCACCTAACTTGTAAGTCTACCATGGGAAACAAGAGACAACTGAGAAAATATGGAGGAGAAAAGACCCTAAATAGATCTAAAATATAACTAAATTTATTGTGGGACCGTATTGAGTTTATTAAAAATTTTTATTATTAAAGAATTAGTAATAGAAATGGGGCAGTAAAAAGAAAATATTATAAGATAGAAGTAGCTAGCCATTGGGCTTTCTCGGTTGGAGAAATTCTAAGGAGAAATCATTGTTGGACATGGCTAACAAAAGGTGGTAGGAGACACTAAGATGATCAATGTCAGTATTTGAATTTAAGGTATTATTTGTACCAAAAATGTGGCACATTTCGATTAAAGTGCGGTGGCTAGAATTTGGTTCAATAGTAATAATTTTTGTATTTTCAAAATCCATACAATGACCAGTGCTGTTGACATGTCCAGCAAGGGCGCAGGCTTTGGGTTTAAGACGAGAGTCGCTTTTATGCTGGATAATTCTTGATTTTAACCTCTGAGAAGTTTGACCAATATACGTAGAAAAACAACCACTACAGTTTATCTGATAGACGGCATTAGGGGTTAGGAGAGCCGGAGTTTTATCCTTTAATTTTGAGAAACAATCTTTTATGATATGATGGTGTTTGTCCGCAATGATAATATGATCGAACTTACGAAAAACCTGTTTAATTATATGAGAAAGTCCTTGGACGTAAATGAGACTTTTGTAAAGTGGAGGTTTATCATTTATATTATTATCAGAATTTTCTGGTGGAATGATCCTGCCCTTGGGGGTGGAGTATAAGATAGAATTTAATAAAGAAAGAGGATAATTATTTAATTTAAGAGTATTAATTAATTTATTGAGGTTAACTGCGTGAAAATCCGGATGCGAGATCGTTAAGATTCTGTGCTTGAGCCCTTTCACTATATTCAACTTATGTAGAATGTTGTGTATAGAATGGAAATTCAGATAACGGCCAGAACTGGTTGGTTTAACATACCAATCCAGTTTAATAGTGTTGGAATTCGTTCTGATGACCAGAGTGTCCAGAAAGGGGACCGATCTATCCTTTTCTCTTTCCACTGTAAATTGGATGTGAGGGTTTGTTAAGTGATTTTGACGTCATTAAGCTATCCTTGTCATCAATTCCACGATTGGGTGTTATTAGTGCATTTAAGCTGAAATTATTCTAGTTAAAATTTCTGACGACGGCCCTGTTTAAAGTTCAACCCTGGATCTTAAAGCTACATGTTAAATTCCTTTTGGACCAAACAATAATGCGTTCACGATCCGTAGAATTCGTCTTAGCAAGCATTCTTCGTTCAGTGCACAAAGTGCGTATTTGTTTCGACAATCAAGCGTTGAACGCCTAAATAAATCAAATTCTTTATGTTAAGCAGTAACGAAATTCAGGCCTTGGAGTTTAGTGTTTCCTGTCAACAACTTCTAAAAGTTCTTGGAAAATAATCTTTGAAATTCGACACCCTGGGATTCGTTGCAACAGCAAGAAATTTCTTCTAGAACGTTCTATGGGACCATTGGAAATAAAGTTTGATAAGCCCTTAGTTAACCGCACATATAAAAATTAGGGTTTTGGGGTTCGAAATTTTCTTCCATTGTATCCGTCGCGCGTAGCCCGTTTTGAAATTAATTAATTAGTAGCCAGCTTCCGACCAAGAACGTTTGAGAAGAACGCGACCCCCGGGCCTCGGCCGGGGGCTGCGCTATTTTTGTGAGTGCCCCGTAGCAAGTTTCGTTGCATTTTTATTAAATCTGCGTGTTGATTTTTCTGAACTTAAGTGAGCCAAGCTCGAACTTTTGAAGCAATTCATTGTTGGTGCGCGGGCAGATGAAGTGAAGTGAAATAACTCGGCGTTGATACGAAGGGCCGATTCGTCTCCTATAGCTTACTTCCCAGGGGAAGATAATTGCATTATTTGCACATTTGATTAGAGACGACATCTTTAAGCCTTAACTAACTTTTCCCTGTTAAGTGGGGAAAACCATTGCTGTTTGCAAATTTGTGTATCAACGCCGTGCTTTTTGTAATTTTTGGGAGCCCGCCGCGCAATAGTGTACTATTTGCTGTCATTTCTCCCACAACCGTTGAGGGATATTTTTCGCAACACCTCGTTACGTTGCACCCGAGCTTCATCGAAGGCCGTCATCTCTTGTTCCTGATTACTGGGGAATCCCTGAACTCTCGTCCCAACAACTCCGTTTGCACTGCTGCAGCCCTCACTGCCAAGTGACTTCACCAGGACCTCGTTCACCGCTCCCGCCAAAAAGAAAAACACGCTTTGGGGCTAAGGTAAAATTGTTTAGAGTAAATATGTGTTTTCGCTTTGTTTAATTATGTGCCGTGTGAAGTGATATCGACCATCTGTCGTGCGCTATTGAAGTTTATATTGGACATTGCGTACGCCCGTTTGATTAAACTATTCAAATTAATTATTAGGCGCAGGGGCGTCTCTCCTGTGATTTTGTTCTGTTTATTTGTTAATGATGCTTAGATTAAGTTAACTTTTGCTAGGGGACCCCGAAATTCCAGTTAGGATGTACCCTTTGTATTAAATTTAAACTCACCGCTGGGTGGGCTATTAAACATAAACCTTTGCTAACTTCAGTCTAGTTATTTGTTGTTGCTGAACCCTTTAGTCATTAGTTAATTACGGCAAAAGCCTGGTGTAATTAAATGTGAACCCAAAGCCTGCGCTTCAATTAAGAACGCCCCTAGATTTGGGCTTGTCAGTGTTTTATTTTATTGCTCTAGAGGGTGTGGCCATCAAGGTAAGTCATTTGTCGCAAGGCCACACCGTGTATATACCAACAGGCCCGAAGGAGCTTGGTGGAGGGGACGCTGTAGCGGAGTGCAGTTACGTGGAGGACCTTCCCCATAGGCTACGTGTGTGTTCTTGTTTCTAACACGTTTGCCATTCCCTATCTAGAAACAAGTGGCGCTCTAGGCATCTATCTTAAGCAATCCATCAGGGTAAGTGCCGCCGGTTTTTTTTTTCTTTGAGCTTTCGAACCACGCCTTCCCGACTGAGTTAAGTGCGAGTAACCGGAGCAACAAAATCTGCTCCAGCACATTAAGATCTGTGTTCTTTTTAGTAAAGCCGGCGAACCCTGTAGTTTGTACCCGTTTTTGAACAATCAATACGACCTATGTCGATCTGATGAATTAATACCGTAACAGATAAACTGGCGCCCAACGTGGGGCATTGTTTTTGTCGATAACGCCCTTAGGGCATTGTTTTTGTGTTTCTTTTCTTGTCATACAGCTTCATTTTAGTGTTTGGCATTAACGTCATATAGTTTTTTCCAGTATTTTTCATGAAAACTTGACTTTTTAGGACTTTGAAATTTGGAAACGTGTTTTTTTCATATTAGGACGCGTATCATATTTGTTTTCTTTTATCAAATGAGTTCCTTGCTATCCCTTTAATAGACCAAACATTGTTTTTCCCGGGATTTTTCGCGGGATTTTTGTGTTTTTTCGTGTTCAATATTTCAACATTTTCTTTTCTGTGCTAAGGCACATTTTGGAGCCATTCTTTTTGGTGCTATCGTTTATTTTAGTATGGATCATTAAGTAAACCGTGTTTTTTAGTCTTTTTTCGTGAAAACTCTGAAATTTTTGGAAGGTATCGAACTTTTTTTGAATCCGTTTAATGTTGATTGTGTTTAGCCTTCAGCTAATTTCAAATTTTATTGTGCTATTCTGAATTTAAGTTGAAGTTAGTAGAGTTTATCGACATTGACGCATTTAGATTACCGATGTTTACTTTTTTGTTGTTATCCTTTGATGTGGTGCCGCGTTGTTCGTTGACGAGTTGGAAATCATTTTCGTTTTCTTTATTCTTTATTGGTCCGTTGTTAGGATGTGGTTTTGTGCTGGTGTGTTTGTGAGATCCGCTTTATGCGAATTTTTAATCTCTCAAACCATCTTAGTTGGATTGGCGTAGTATTTTTTTGTTTGACTTCTATTTCGTTTTCATTTTTATCGCGTATCGCCCAACTTCGTTTGCTGATTTCGTCGCGTGCATCAACACCTGTTGTAGTGTCCTGTACACTTTCTGTCGTACGTTTTTCATTTATTGACTTAGTAGTTACCATGTTGAAGTATGTTGCGATTTAGTCGCCTGTTGTCGTTGTGTTTAAGTGACTTATTTATGGACGATCTGTCGTCACCTACCGAATTTTGTTTTGATGACTTTAGGTTGTCACTTTAGGTGTCTTTGCCCTGTGGGAAAGACTTTTTCGTTGAAGACTTTTGATGGCTTTAGGCCATGCATAGTATTCCTACCCTTTGGACTTTGGGAGGAGCGATTTCGTTGTTAGCTTTTGAGCTTCGTGTGACGGTCAAGGCCAGGCTGTTCGCATGTTGTTTCGTTAGTAAAGTTTATGTTGACATTTGTTGGAAACTTTGTTTTTCCTGATTTTCTTTTGGTGTTCGGTGTTGGAGTCATTTTCGGTCTCGCATTTTGCGAATTCATAGACGACTTGGCTTTCGGCATCGTCATCAATTGAGGATTTCGGTGGACTTAGTTTTCTTTTCCTTGACAATCCCAAGTCACAATGGATTAACCATGTGTGACATACTGGTGTATATAATTGTTCGCATTATTAGCATAGGATAGAATAGGATAGGTTAGTTTAGGCTAGGCGGCTTTCAAGGCCTTCGAGACTCCTGTCGTTCGTGGCTACCCCTTTCTTGGATCGTTTGTTGCTGTGGGACAAACACAAGAGGCTGATCCCGTGACGCCTCGCGTGCCCTTTTCAACGGGTCTTCGAGAGTTAGGTTGCGAACCTTGGGGCTTCGTACCCCTGTGTTCGATTGGTAGGTTGGACGAAAGAGTGCACAGTGATGACTTATACCCTATTATGACAAGCTCATTCAAGAGCAAAACCCAAATCCCAGGTGGGATATCAACTCTTCTCTCTCATCTTTCTTCTTTCGTTCTATCCTCCCTTTACCGTGTGTCCGGCGACACCTGTCATTGTCCTCATCCGTTTGCCTTTGGCACTTTTCCCTTTAAACCGTGTCATGGGGCCGGATAGTGAGTCGGCAGTGGGTCCGGTCGCCTTGCTTACCCGTCACCCCATGGGCGCGTGCCATGGTCGCTCGGCCATGGTCGGTATTATTTTGAGAAGTGGACACCATCCTGCTTGGATGGAGTGGTCCGTGTTTCACGTTTTTTTAATATTTTTGATGTTGAGTGTCGATCGCCAAGTCGAACGGGACCCCTGGCGGAGTACCCTCCTTTGGGACAAATTACGTTTATTTGTCGCCCGATTCCCTGGTCCGAGGAGGGGTGTTCTAGGCTTCACCGAACCGTCAGTACCTGATTGGGGTTTTACGTATTTTCCACCGGCGTAACCGGTCTTTTTGGCAAATTCCTTCTTCCTTCTCACTCTGTCCTTTGACGCTACCCGTCGTAGTATGGTTGGGATCCTGAGTAGTGACGGCTATCTCAATCCCCACCCTAGGTTAGGCTATTCTTCAAGCAACTTCTTTAGTTGTACTAAGGATCAATTTAAGAAATTGACCTCTAGTAAGGGGGGTGTTAAGTGATTTTGACGTCATTAAGCTATCCTTGTCATCAATTCCACGATTGGGTGTTATTAGTGCATTTAAGCTGAAATTATTCTAGTTAAAATTTCTGACGACGGCCCTGTTTAAAGTTCAACCCTGGATCTTAAAGCTACATGTTAAATTCCTTTTGGACCAAACAATAATGCGTTCACGATCCGTAGAATTCGTCTTAGCAAGCATTCTTCGTTCAGTGCACAAAGTGCGTATTTGTTTCGACAATCAAGCGTTGAACGCCTAAATAAATCAAATTTTTTATGTTAAGCAGTAACGAAATTCAGGCCTTGGAGTTTAGTGTTTCCTGTCAACAACTTCTAAAAGTTCTTGGAAAATAATCTTTGAAATTCGACACCCTGGGATTCGTTGCAACAGCAAGAAATTTCTTCTAGAACGTTCTATGGGACCATTGGAAATAAAGTTTGATAAGCCCTTAGTTAACCGCACATATAAAAATTAGGGTTTTGGGGTTCGAAATTTTCTTCCATTGTATCCGTCGCGCGTAGCCCGTTTTGAAATTAATTAATTAGTAGCCAGCTTCCGACCAAGAACGTTTGAGAAGAACGCGACCCCGGGCCTCGGCCGGGGGCTGCGCTATTTTTGTGAGTGCCCCGTAGCAAGTTTCGTTGCCTTTTTATTAAATCTGCGTGTTGATTTTTCTGAACTTAAGTGAGCCAAGCTCGAACTTTTGAAGCAATTCATTGTTGGTGCGCGGGCAGATGAAGTGAAGTGAAATAACTCGGCGTTGATACGAAGGGCCGATTCGTCTCCTATAGCTCTTCAAATAAAAAAATAGGTTAAGTTGTGATGTTGTCGTTATTTGTTACTATTTTGAAAATTTCTTTAAATACACATAAACTTTATAATGGGGCGCAGGACATAAAGCAATAGAATTATTTTTAAATTTTTTCGTTAACGTGTAATAAATTTTTTAAAATGGGACTATCTATTATTAAGAATAAAAGTTGCTACATCTTACATATTTCTTCTTCTAGACTCTTTGAATTTCGTCACTTCCAGCGGTAGATATCGCCAACTGAAATTATGTTTAGTAAGCGGTGATTAATCAAATAACAACTAAAAAATCATGAATTCAATTGTTTACTTCTTTCATGCCGAGTACTAAAGACAAGAATAGATATAGATAAAGAAGGACGGACAATGCATACTTCAACGGTAACCAGGTATGCGGATTAAAATAATGTTGGGGTCGCAATTCTTGTCTTTTCTGGTTTATGAGTAAAAGTACATATACTTTGTATTTCATACTGATTTCTATTTAGTTAGATAAAAAAATTTCTATGCAAATTTCCTTGATACCAAAGCCACGTTTTCGTGGTTTTTGATCACAGAATATGTTCTTGGTATTGTCAATCAAAGAATAAATATAACAAAAAAATGGCTAATTATTGAACGAAATCGCCCAGACATTTAAAGTAAACTTTCACTGATAAAAGTCAAATATAATGATGACTAATTGGATTTTATCAGTTTATAATGGACTGGTATCATTATCTTAATTCGCGATTAATTACCTGTTTACCCCTATTCCCATTTTAAACAGTTAATCAACTTCATATTACGATAATGACATCATTTCTTCGTCTATATCAACAAGAAGAACAAATCAGTTCTCAGGCATCAGCCGTTTACGAGTGTCTCATTGAATTTATTCATTTGTATACTTTTTCTAAAATAATTATGTTATCATTACGAGGGAATTCTTTGATTAATAATGATCTTATAATTAGATTTGATTTTTAATTTTTAAGCATTTGTCAAAATTTTCATAAATTGCAAATTTTACAAAAACGGTACAAAGTAGAGCGTTAGTTGAAGAGACAATTTTTTTCTAGAATTTCAAGCTGAATTAAAAAATGTAATAATATACCGGGTGTTGTATTTAAAATAGGAGTTAATTAAAAAAATAGAAAAAAAAACAAAATAAACCCACTTTAGAAGTATTCAACTGGAAAATCACCTACCTCACATCAATACACATTAAATATGTAATCAAAATGTAAAGTTTGAAAAAAATCGTTAGAGCAAGAGTAAACACCTACTTCCGGTTATGCGATTTTCTTCAAAAGCTTGCTGTCTCATCTACATAGTACAAGAAACTTTCACGTGCCATAAATCTTTTCGTTTTTGAGATATTCTGTTCACAGACAGACAAACACACACAGTCACACAGACAGACAGGCAGACAAATGAACAAAAACATGTTTTTTGGGTTGAGGGGACTCGAAAACGTGAAGATCTGTTGAATACTCAATTTCGAATTTTTGGGGTGAATCCTTTATCGTAAAAGGAAGTAAAAAATGTTTGCTACATCTTCGCCGTACATTTTGAAAGACTCTCGCGTCATACATTAGCAACTCTTATTATTTTACAGAAAATCTGTTGATCAACCATATTGAAAGAACTAATAAATGAAGCTTTGCACTATATATTTTTTGGTATTCAAATTCTTGTCCGCCGAAAAAAATCCAATAAAAACATTTATAGGGGTTGCTAATTTCAATCCCGTAACGCCATCCCTAAAAATTTAAAACATTTCTTAAATAATATTTTTTATTGCTAAAAATATCTGCCAATTCTTAATTTGATATCATTTGCCAGCTTTCAGTAAAATGACACAAATCTAATTTTAACCCCCCTCTAATATCTTCGAACACATCCTCAAAATATTTTCTTCTCCTCCCGGCTTATCCTGTATCTTATTTGACAAGCATTTATTTGTTTTTAAATGTATACTAATAAATGCGCTTGTGCTATAATTTTTGTTAAAATAGTAAATTAATGTTCTTTAAAACCCTGGATAATTTTGTTGAAATCTTTGTCAATTAAAACAGTCCCTATTGTTATCCTCCACATAAATAATACAAGTGCTGGAAGACGTGCATCTTATTATAAAATTGTCATTTACAGCCCAGCCAGGTATAAGACTTAGCTTATCAGAGACCCATCTATGACGCATTGAAGTCGCCTGAATAGATCATCTATCCCCTGTCAAGAATCTCTACGCGTAGCCCTCGGTAGTAAAATTTATTTGAGCTAGATGTGTATGATAAGTTGCATAAGTGATTTGTTACGAATTTTCAAGTGAATCCTACCACCTTATTGACAGGATTGGTCAGAGTGCTAGGGAGAGGGTTTAGGCAACACACTGCGCTAGGTAAAATTTTCGTAAAAATAAAATCCTAATGTCGGGGATAGCACCTACAAAAATCAATTTGAAGGGACGTTCGCTATTTTATTATAGCGTTGGTTGATATAGTCATTGTGCCAACTTTAGATTTTTGAAAAAAGATTTCAAACATCTTATAAATCTATATTTGTATAATTTTACTTAATGAAATATAAGGAAATTATTGAGATAATGAGAAATGTAAATATGACCTATCAATTCAACACTTATTAGCAGTTAAATGACTATAGAAAACGATTTCAAACGAATGCATTCTTTAAATCTCCAAGACAACGCAATAGTTTAGGGCACCATATTCTCCAAAATAAGCTTCCTACATCTCGTTCTGCTATGAACCGGCGCGCCGCTCACGCACATCGGTTTACCTGCGTACGCCACACGCTCTTAGGATTAACTTGTCGTAAGACCTTGCAGGGTTTTTAACAATAGCAGGTATTTACCAAGGTGGTACGTGCTATAAATAAGTAAATATTTATTAATTCATACGTTTAACTTTCGCAAAAATAAAAATTTGTTAAAATTAAATGTATTAATAGGCTTATAAAAATGTATATTACATTTATTGCGTTGGCATGCACCCCAATCCCAATATTAATAAAAATGTAGTGTATAGCATGCTAAATAAATCGTTTACAGTACTACTACAATATCTAAATGAATAAATTACCACTAAAATTTGGCACACTTGATGAAAGAATGGCAGAAGGCAGTTATTTAGAAATGCTTTATTGAATCATCAGTATAACTATTTTTACAAGACAATCATAATATGTACATACTTGCAATCGAGAAAAGATACAGGATACCAAAAAATGTAATAAATAAACTAAGTAACTTACGATTACATATAAATGAAATGAAATTACATGGATACCAGTATAATTTGTTTTTTTTTCTTTATTATTTCAGTGGCTTTTGTAATTGCCAGTTTTTAATTTCTATAATGTGAAACTACATAAGACTAATTAAAATTGGACAATTTCAGAGACCACTCGAATGATAAAGCAAAAATCAAACTATACAAATCGACAGAACATAATTGGTTTCCGCATATTTTGAAAAAGTATAATAGATTATATAACGATTAACTTCGATTAGTTAATTAATTCGAATTTCTCCGTCGTATTCGCGCTTATCGAATATCCGAGCGCGGCTGACCGCT
>OW679201.1:123062027-123251706 GCA_940337035.1 Agriotes lineatus | reverse complement strand
TCTTTTAAATATCTGGTCCATATATAAATTAAAAACAGCAAATGGCTAAGTGAATCTCCCTCTTTTACTCCTTTATTTATTTCAAACTCTTCTGATGTTTCTCTCCCATTATTTGTATTACGCTTCTTATATTTTTGTGGACGCTCTTGATTACTTATATTAATTTATTTCCAACTTTCGTTTCTTCCAAGCTTTCACTTATTTTTAAACTCAATATACATCATTTTGAATTAGTAAAGACAATAAAATAAAATAAAACACTGCTGGAGCCTGTGGTTTGAAAATATAACAAATTCGTTAAAATCCCTCACCACACAATCTTGGCCATTTTTAAGAACCAAAATAATAAACTTTTGAACAAAGATGGTGGACCAATAGCATCCTCCATCTTGTATAATTTGTTGAAGTTACATTGGCCGTCGGCCATGTTTATTGGCCCTCGGCCATGCTTTGACAGGGTGGCTGTCGAAATACTACATTACCAATTTTTTTTGCGTTTGGCGCGCTGTATCTTGAAAGTTATTGGTTTAACAGAAAAATAAATGGAACATATTTTATGTATAATTTTATGCTCTTCAATTTATTATTTCACTTTTTTTCGTAGGACCAATAGAAACGAAGATATTTGCAAAAAACTGATTTTGACCGCCATCTCTTCAAAATGGCGGTGCGAGCGGTCTTCGCACAAGGTCGAAAACTCAGGGTTATAGTCAGGACAGTAAATTTTACGATCCTACCAAATTTTATTTGTTTACGACCTTTTGCGTGGTAGACCCCTTATTTTCGCCCCATTGCTTGGACTAAGTGATTCACAATGACTGAAGATCTGACGAAATGTAGATTATCGATTCTTAGGGCCGGTTCTACAATGCAAGTATATACCTAGAATAAGCTGTTGGAGGTATAATTGTCATAGTTTCCTTTGCTTCGGCAATCGTTTCTAGGGTATTTATGCCGCGGATAACTTTGTCCTTGGTTTATACAGGGTCCGGCAGAATTACCGACCCTATTTAAATGGTTGCTAACAGTTTCGAATTTTAAAATATTTTTCAAAAATGTGAAGTACAAACTTGCCAATTTAATTTGGTTATTATTCTGTAGTTGAAGAAAAAAAGGAATTGTTCACAAAACGTAACCCGAACTTCTAAATTTCGTGGTACCTATAGTAATTGGTGCACGACTTGAACTTTGTAAGGATGAAATTTTAAATCCTTTTAAATACGCCCAAGAGTTCTATCTGATACGCCCAACTTGATGAATTTAATCAAATTAAGGATTAGCTTAATCTGTATTAGTGTGAAAATGAAGTTTGAGTGATGTTATTTTCAAAACCTAATATTTTTAATAAATATAAAGGTATGAATGGTCCTCGACACCGAAAGCTATAGATTATGAATGAATGAATAAATTATATTGGCAAGTTTTTACTTTACATTTTTGAAAAAAAATTAAAATTATTTTAAAATTTGAAACAGTTATTAACAATTTAAATAGGGTCGGTCATTCTGTGGGACCCTGTATAACCGGCCCTTAAACTGGTACAACGTACGAGGATTATTAATAGAAACATGTTTGGATCGTGTAGGTGCGACTTGATCATCATTGCAAATGCATGGTGTTGCGAAAATTGTTTGTTCACGTATTAGTGACATGTCTGTCAAATTTCTTTGCGGTTGCTTCTTTTCCTGCACTTTCATGAACCGCGGAAATGGCGTTTACTATAGAAAATCCATAAAACATGGCCATCGTGTAAATCCTTGTTCGAGTTTACAACGTGCAAAGCACATTATTAAGCCAGAAAATGCTGAATGTTTACAAAGACTACGCGGTCAAATCCAAAATTCAACACAAACATTTTCATGCAACAAAAAGTAAACTGTAAACAAAACAATCGGGGTGGCTTCTTCAAGTTGTTTGGTTGTGTTTTTGACAAGCTGCCCCAAAATAAGTTATTTCTGTGTGTTAATAAATACCCAAGTTAACTAAGTAGTAATTGTAATTGCACAACATCAATTACTTTCAATAGAAATGATTGTTATATAGTTGTATTTAGTAGAACTTTCTTGCAAGTTGCAACTATCATTAGTGTCGTGTCGATTCGTAATCGTAATCGCTTAATTTTTATGTTTTGTTAACTGTAGTAACCTACATACTTCATCACCATGAAGACTACCTTCATGTTCATCACCTTCAAAGTTTTTTTGATAATTAAATCTTGTAGCTACATGCACCTTCCACCAAATCCAAAAGTGTTTAGTTTGTTTTGATGTAAGATGTAAGTATATAGATAAAGTCAATGATAACAATTATACAGGGTGTCCCAAAAAGAATGAGACATCGATTGGTAATAGATTCCTTAGGTTATAATAAACCGATTAAACCTAATATACCTTAGTACAAAGTCTCTTCAGTAAGAAGTTATAGGGACTTGGAATTTAAATTTTAATTATTTTATTTTTATATTAATTTCCACATACGTTATCCCTGAAGTTGAGCTTTTTTATCACGAATGTGAGTTTAGTTGCCGAGGCTCGTAGGGCTAAAGCAAATAAACCACAGGAGGGATAAAAAGGAACCTCCAGTGCCGAAGGGTACATTGTTTTTTTAAATCGGGAAATCGCAAAATTATAACATTTTAAACAACTTTTGTAGGTTATATTGACGTCGGTTGACGTTTACCTATCGTCCATCCGCCTACAAAAAGTCGTAAAACAATGGATTACTTCCCTGCCGATTTCTCGTATTTTAATGACGATTTCGACGTTCTTCATTGCCGATTTCAAAAAAGATATTTGTTTCGAATATGAAGAAATGTCAAATTTCATTTGGGCTAGATTTTGTAACGGTATTAGAAAAAATAGCACCCTGAATACGTTATAAACGTGATTTTTCTATGTTCGTGTAAAATTAATCCACTCGCTTGCATCGTACGCTCGTAAATTAAATGTTGAAAAACCACCACTTTTCTTAACTTGTAGAACAATCTACTATTAAATACACCTAACATGAGGCTGAATGACGAAAATATGTAACTTATCTAAGTATACAGGGTACAGCATTGGATTTCTTAATTGTTTGACAGCAAAATTCTATTTAGATTTTGTAAAGAACACGACATGGTGATCCAACTGGCGCAACTCGAGCATTTTTTGTTGGCTCAGTTCAAAATACTTTTTGGTTTTCAATGGCAGTGAGAGAGAATATAATACTTACATTGACTCCCGTTGCCATTAGAGACGGAGTGGGGGGGGGGGGCATTGTGATTAATAATAACAAATCAACTAGTCTCCTGATTTTCATATTTAAATATTTTTGAATGCAGCTGAATACATAAAATGTAAAAGTGTCATATGTATAACTCTGGACTAAAATGTCATTTCCTTCCTTGCACGATTACAATTGATTAGGTACTAACGCTGTAGAATTAAACTAGGTACATCCGCAGGAAAAACATAAAAAATTTTCCTCTCTAGTAATATAAATAACTATAAAAAATGTGTTATGTAACTTTTCAAATTGTAAAACAAAATATCAAATTGGTGTTGATCGCGGACTATTGAAAGTTGAAAGGTGACTGATAAACCTAATTGAAAACGGCTGATTGAAATAAGAATTCGTACATCAGATACAAAAACAAAAGCCATTTGCTCAAGCAAATAACATTTTTTACGACAGACCAGAAAATATGCGGTTTCTGGAGAATTGTTTTCCCAGAAAGTAACGTTTTGCCGGTCAAGATCGGAAAACGGGCATCAGGGATCGGTAATAGCTATTTATATATCTAGGGAGGAAATGAACCTTTGCTCCAGTGATATATATATGATTTTTTCTTCAAAAATTTTGCTTTAGGAAATCATTATAGTGACTCTAGATTTCTGTAGTGACATTTTGTCTAATTTCCAAATCAACATTACGTTGTAAAGCTTTAGGTGTGATATCCATGGTGACATAAACACAAATGCGGGAGCTAAAAAATATTAGCTCCCGCCGGGAGTTAATAAAAATTGGCTCCCGCTGGTTGGAAATTGGCAGTTTTGTTTCCTAAAACTACGGCGTAAAAGCCTAAACGCGCAATAACAAGCAAGTGAGCAAGCCTAAAATCTTATTTTAAGCGTAAGGGACTTCTTCGAAGAGGAGAAACGGCGGATTGCATAGGTCAAGAATGTCTTGATTTGAAAAATGTGCTATTTACAGCATCCCTTACATTAAAAGTTAGGTATATGTCAAATTATTTCTGAAATCTAGAGGTAAGAAGAAATGAAATTTTTTAGTTCATAAACAAATACAGCACATTTCCAAAAACATGTATATTACCTTTGTGTAAAATTGTTTAACCTTCTTACGGTGGAGATTAAATCTTCTTAATCATTAAACTCCCTTAAAATAAAATTAAAAAGTGGATCAAAAATTGATAAATTGATTTGACAAACTGAGGTATGAACATATACAGTGTCCACCAAAAAGTCGGCATAATATAGGATTTTTTTTTATTTTTGACTTTTCAAAAGAACTTTTTACGTCAATAATAATTTGTGCTCGTCTAAAAACCTACTTGCTTCCTATCATGTATACCGAGTGATTTTTACTTATTTAGAAAATGGAGTTTTTCAAAATTGTCAAAATCAAAGTGCTATTTTTCGGAAATTAAGTAAGATTTCAGTGAGATTTTTTTAAAGTGTCTCAAGGCCAGGCAACACCTATTTTTTTAACTTTAGCTAAAAATTTATTTTTAAATTTTTTAAATAAGTTTCAAAATTTCACATATCAGGACTATTAAAATTCATTTTTTTATGGGAAGGCTTTCAAGATTTATACTTGGAAAAAAAATAATATAAAATGTTAATTACTTCTTTAGATTTTTTATTATTTACCGAAAAGTAGTATGTTTGTATAATTTTTACGTTTTCCATGCAAGGCTCTTTTTAGGAGAAATATTTTTCAATTCTAATTAATATCTATTTAAATAGCTTCTAAAAACTCTAATCTAGCCCTGTTAGTGAATTACCGTTATAAAAATCCTGTAAATGTTCTTTTACAGTTGTCTAAATGAGGCGATTTTTTAGAACATGAATAAAGACAAATCTCCTCATTTAGACAATTGTAAAAGAACATTTACAGGATTATTGTAACAGTACTTTATTAATAGGACTAGATTAAAGTTTCTAGAAGCCACTTAAATAGATAGTAATTAGAATAAAAAAATATTTCTCCCAAAACGCGCCATCCATAAAAAACGTAAAAATTAAGCAAACATACTATTTTCGGTAAATAATAAAAACTCTAAAGAAATAATATAATTTTATATTATTTTTCCAATTATAAATCTTTAGCCTTCACATAAAAAAATTGAATTTTAATATTAAGTCTTGATATGTGAAATTTAGAAAAATATTTAAAACATTGAAAAATTATTTTTAGTTAAAGTTAAAAAAATAGATGTTTTCTGGCCTTGAGATTATTCAGTTAGCTAAAGATAACACACTCTAAAAAAATCTCATTGAAATCTTATTTAATTTCCGAAAAATAGAACTTTCAGAATTTTGACAATTTCGAAACACTCCATTTTGTAAATAAGTAATAATCACTCGGTGTATATAATAGGGGCTAAATAGGTTTTTAGAAAAGCACAATTTATTGACGTAAAAATAGTTATTTATGCATCAAGGACGAAAAACTGGCTTTTTATGGACGATGCCTGCAATTGCTGGCCGAGGCGATAGCCGAGGCAAGCAATCAGGCAAGACCATAAAAAGCAGTTTTCGTCCGAGGTGCATATTAAATTTTTCCGTCGACCGTCATAATTTGAAAAAAAATTAAAGTGAAGTCCGAATTATAAAGTTGTTGAGAACAAAAAGCGTTTACGAACGAAAAGTGTTTGCGGACGAAAAGTGTTTACGGACGAAAAGCGTTTGCGGCTGTAAAGTGCGGCCGTAAAGTGTTTGCGGACGAAAAGCATTAGTGGACGAAAAGCATTTACGGACGAAAAGTGTTTGCGGACGAAAAATTAATGGTGTCCAAAAAAGTGGCATTTTTGGTACGCAAATGCGTCCGTAAAATCACATTTTATAGGGAGGTCGAAGGAAATAGCTATTTACGTTATTAGACCGGTAGCAACATTTTTATGGCCGCGCCAATACTTTACAGGTTGAGCCGTAGGGCGAGACCTGTATGTTTGGCAAGGCCATAAAAATGCTACCGGTCGTGTATCGTATAAGATTTTTTAGGATACGAGTCCGGTAGATAAAATTTACCGGGCGGTAGTTCTACTACTGGTCTAGGCCGGTAAATTTTATCTACCGACTCGTTTGTAACTATGTAAACGCTAGTTACCAATGCAGTATCCTAAAAATGTTTTTTAAATCAAAAATAAACAAAATCATATGCCTTTTTTGGCAGACACTGTATATTTTGTTTAATTTATTCAAGTGTTTTAGTTGCTAACATTACAATAATATAGTTACGTATTTTTTAATGGCCATTCGCAAGCTTTGCTTTTGTGGCCATAATGTTTATGTATAATGTTTATGTGGAATAATAATTACCCACAAATAGAAAGATATTTGACGCTAAACAGTATAACATGAGTAAGTTTCCGCGGCTCTAAGTTTTAGACATTCAATTTGGCTGTCATGCATAGGGAAATGAATGATTGCACTACAGTTATGTGAAATTGATCCTAAACATAACGAAATGCAGTGCTTTTTTTTATCTTAGTTTATAATAGTTCTGAACAACAACGTTCATTAATTATTTCCATAATTGCTGCGATTTATTTTCATTCTATGTATTTTGTGAGCACTGTATTCAATTTATTTTAAAGCTATCCTTTACTGCGACATCTTTCGTAACACAAAATAAGGGGAAAATGCAGTATCGTGGACCACTCTAAAACACCTTAAAATTGTTCGCTCAGTTCTCTTTGTAACTAGCACTCCTGGAGCTAGTAATATAGGTGGGTACTAATTACACACAAATCTTAAACTGCAGCTAACCTAAAACGATAGCCCCTGTGCATGAGGCAGAAGTGGTCTACGATACTGCATTTTAGCGCAAATGGAACTTACTTATATGTTCTTGTATGTTGAGCACGATCATTAGCAGAATAAGATCCTTTTAATAGATTTTGACATGCAATCCTCTCTAATTTACTGTTTGATTTACTGAGATGTATTATGCCACCTGCAGCTGTGGGTTTAATTCGTGGTTGTCCAGAGAGCTGAGGCAAAGTCCTAAAGAGATATTCTAGGGCCCTTGGAATGACTCCAGGCTCATCAGCTGTTCCAACTATAGTGAAGGTTTTGCCTGCAAACACATTTTACTGCAATTGTACATAATCTGCAATGGTCAAGTTTTTAACACAACATTTTTAGTAATAGATAAAAAACCAACAAAATTCAACCTAATGAAGAACAAGTTATGTCATTCATCAGTTGTAGGATGACTAACAGATAGTAAAATTGAAATATGACATTTGGAAAATAGGCCAAAAATCTATACATCCTGTGTGTTCCTGATCATGATGTAAAAAACCGTGATATTCAAAACCACATTAGGTAGATACCTAAATAATTAATTATACCAAATTATAAAAATATTCTTACCAGAACCAGATGCTCCGTAAGTAAGTAGACTGCAGTTGTATCCATTAATAAAGTGTAGGACTTTCTCCTTAACCACATCATTAAACAAATCAGTTTGTTTGGAATCTGGATTAAATATCTTGGAAAATGAAAATTTCTTCGTGATTTTGCTACCATCACGCAGGTTTCGGATACACTGAGCTCCATCAGGTACTTTGCAAAGTAACGTACTGTTGTCTACGATTTCATATAGTTCTTGAAAGTTTACACACTTTTTAATTCGTAAGTATACTTGAAGGTGGTTAACCTGTACTCAAACATATGTCCAATTTAGTCCCCTAACCAACTACATAACAATTTACTTACTTCTTCGCTCTCTTCTGGAATGACGGTACTGCTTGTTCTATCAAACTCGCTACCCAAATTGTTTTTCACAAGATGATGACTCCACGCTAAAATACTTGGATCTCTAGCACAAAGATACGAAATATTTTTAATCTGAAGATTTTCAACATTCTCCATATTGCCGTTTCAGGTTAATAGCAATTCCGTTTAGTAAGTTTAGTACAATAACGCCCTGTTCTAGCTAAATACGGTGACTGCGGAGTATGCCAAAACCTAAAGCACAGAACGATAATCACCCAAAGAAAGTCACTGTAGTGTCCAAGCTGAACGATAAGTTCGTGGGATTTCAAAAATTTTGAGTTATCGCACCGCACATTGCGGTGTAAAATAAAACAGTTTGGTTTTAATCGCAATCGTCGTTCAGCCCGTACAATTGGGAGTGCTGATTTCTAAAACACAAACACGATGGTTAGATTTTGAAACACTCAAAATACGAATGTCTTCTTTCATAATAGGTACCAAAGAGCATACAATTTTGGCAAATTGTCGATTTTTTACCTAACGGCTGCACAGTTTTATTTTTGCATGAGTATCAATAAATTCTAATATTGGCATATGTACTTGATGATTTGAATTTCATGCAAATCTTCATGCATATCGATTATAGGATGTGGCTGCTGAAATATATTTAATTTTGTTATAAAATGTTGCAAAACAATTGCAACAATGTGTCTTTTAAAATTGTCTTACCTACCCATAAAGTTTAAAATAATTTCAGCCTTCTCTGCATATTTTACTATTTGAAATATAGTCTCTGAAGGATAGGACAATTTCCCCCTTGATACAAACATCGTGAATGCTGAATGTTTATTTATGTTAACAGCGTAAGTGTGATCTTGCACTGATGATTCGGCAATCAAAATGTTGTGGCAATGGCCGCAAGAATTTCTTTTCGACATTTTTCTAATTATACAACCGCAAATATAATAGAGACTATTTTCCTGGAGAGAAGTAAGCGTAGTTTCGTCAATAACCGATATAATTGCGGTTAAATCGCTGTCGAGATAGATGTCATTATTTTCGACTTCTAGAAGGGAGCGTTTATGGTTGCGAAATTCAAGCACTGGGGTTATTTCGGAATTATTATCGACGACGCAGTTTGAATTTACGCTTGCCTGAACGCTATTTTGAAAACGCAATTTGCGTAAAGTCCACTTAAATTGTAAAGTATTAGGATTGTTCTTCCATCCTCCGCGAGCACGTATACAAGAAAAATATAACTCTAAATGGTCTTGAGAATATTTATATGTTAGAAAATATATTATAGGATTATCGACTTTACTAAACATAAAAGTGCTAAACTTCTGAAACTGCAAATGTTAATTAAAAAACCCAAAGCAAATATTTTTCGTGCATGTTGTAAAATACTACATCCAGCAACTGTTAATCTACGTATTAATTTTCAGTTTCTGAAAAAATGTTTTCCCAATATTTTCTATTGGCTAAAGTGAGGGGTACCTTATAACCCTTCCCATAAATATTTCTAGAATTCATCAAATAAAATATTCTGTCAAAAATTCTTATGAATTCTGTTGTGGCCTCACTATTTACAAAATCAGGATGCCCACTTGCTCTTAAAAAGTCTATAGCGTCCGCAACACCGCTGCTTATAGTTTGAACAGCTAATGAAACTTTTTTTTTGCTGAAAATTAATATGTGGCCCGGTCAAATAGTTGGCAAGTTTCAGATCTTCCTTTTCCTACAACTCATGCAATTTTTTTTCATATGCAAAAGAAATGTTTCCCGTTTGAGAGCGTATATCTATTTCCGCAAACGAATTTATACACAATTTTGTGGCATGAGTTCATTATACAATAAATATTGGAACGATTTTGAGAATGTACAAAACTGGATACAATATTTTAGCCCGAAACATTTGCAACCTAACATTTGTGATACATTCCAACTTCATATAATTTTTCTATCACTAAATGTACCAGATAAATGTAAATGAAGAACTTGAAGTCTTCCCCACAAATTTATTTGATTTAAATAAGGTAAAAAATTATAATGTGTGTGACTAGTTTCGATAAACTGTCATCATCAGACGTAACATTTCTAGGGCTAAGGGTAACAATAGTCAAGTTAGATAAGGTTGCAAGTAACATTTGGGGCCTTAAGGGCAAATTAAAAGTTACAAACTTTGGATGGCATTTCGAAAAGAATGTAACAAAAATCATAATATGAATTAATTTAAGTTAGGCGATAAACCACATCTCTAGGAAACCATTATAAAAATTTGTAGGGAAGAATATATACAGAAAATTACTATTAGTGATCAGATTTAAACTTAAATTTTCCCCCAGAGGAAGATGATCGCCCATTAATCAAAGAGGCCAGAGGCCCACATATTGCAAACGACTTCCAAGTTCTTCATTTACATTTATTAAAATCCAACCCCACTTAAAGCAGCAATGCATCAACATCGCATAATTAAATGTACCAGTTAACTTTGTATATTAGCTATAGGACATTTAAATCTTTTTGTGTATGATACAATTTGAAAAACTAGAGCCTCGTTGCTAATTCTTCATTTGATACGTTGGCCACTCCGCCTAAATCGACATATCCATAATGTTTATAATTTTTTTTAATCAAACACAATTTGAGAACGCAATGCCATTGAATCAAATATTAATGCTACATCCCTAAGATGATTATTACTTTTTACATGATCTTTTAAAAAAAGAAACACTTCAGTTAACAATCCTACATCACAATTTCTAGAAGATAACCATTTACGTAAGACCGACGAATGGGGAAGACAGATTTTATTACGTACAAAATTATAGGCCTTTGGCGAATAAAAGTATAGCGTTAACGCGAATTTTTTCATTAGTTCCGTATATATACTTCCATTGGCAAAAGTTTTAAAATTGTGTGTTTGATTTTTAAATAACTCCAATGAAAATCCCTCAAAATTATTAATTATAACGTCTTCTAGAGTTGTAGAAGATTTACCATTTAATTTCAAATGGCATCTCAGGTTCCGCATGTTGCTAATTTGAATATTTCTTCTTCTTAATCGTTGTTAAAGAATTTTTATTTTTCGTCCCATTGTATTTTCTCCATTTGTTTTACCTACTAGTTTAGGCGAGGTTTGAGTACCAACATCGTTTCGAAGAGAAACAACATCATCGGTATCCATACTTGTTGACGGCTACAGGAAAAACAGCAGTTTTTACTATTTGAAGAACTAGTGAGCCCTTTAAAAACTAACTGTATCTTCTAAAAATTTACTGTTTAATCCTAAGATTTCAAATTAACAGACGATGCAAGTTTGTCGACTTACCGTTTGAGGAAAAGGTGTAGGGCGAAGTAATTTCTTGCGATTATTAGCTTTTCTTTTCAAATGTTCTGGAAAATTGAATAAAGTATGAATAGCGTCCCTTTAAAAAAAATATTAAGAGAAGACTCCAAATACGCATCCTCGGTTAAATGTTCACTACATAATTACAGTATGCCTTTTTGGAATAACATTTTCTAAATGGACAGCTCTGATCTATAATTTCAATACTTCTGGCCGTTTCAAATGAAACCTGCAAAAGCTAAATCAATTAGCAATAGTCCTAATGTCTAAACAATAAGAAAAATAGAAGTAATAGTAATTTATTATACAAGACGATAAACTTATTACTATATCCAATATTGAATCATTAACGTCTCGACTTCGTCTCGATGTTAAACGATTCACTCGTGGTTAGTAATAACTTTATCGTCATGTATAATACATTTTTTTTTCTATAGCAAGAACTTTAACAATTTTAAAAGAAAATAAGAAAAGTTAATCGCATTTTAAAATCTCAGTAGCTAGATTGGGTTGCTAGGATTATACGAAGCTGTAATATTTAATTTAAATAAAAGTTAGAAAATTAAATATCTTTTTCGTTGACCGCATGTTAATTTCAATATTAATGAATAATTTTTCCTAAAAAAGGATGGATTAATAGACGTCATTAATACACTGTTTTTGATTAATACACTCTTTTTCATTAATTAACTGTTTTTTAAAAAAGGATGTATTAATAGATCTATTAATACACTGTTTTTGATTAATGCACTCTTTTTCATTAGTTAACTGTTTTTGTGATTTTGACGTTTTGATGATATTTTGCATGGAGATTAGTTGTATTAATCAAATTTTTCGCCACAAAAAAAGATTTTGCGGTCAACGAAAAAATTTTGTAATCAACTCGTTTGTTAATGGGCGATTAATAATCTCAACTATTAAAGGCACTCACTCGCTATCGCTCGTTCGTGCTTTAAACAGTTTCGATTATTAATCGCCTTCATTAACACACTTGTTGGTTAAATAACTATTCTCTACGCTTGATGTTAAAGTGCTACTTTATCTACCCTCGCTGTTAAAGTAACACTTGACCTTTTGTTTTGAGTCGATTTTAACATTTGCTATAGAGAAAATATAATTTATTGTATTAATAAACTCACAGAATAGAGCTAATTTCAAGAAAGAGACCAATCAATGGACAGTTGTAATAAAAGTACAATGAACCTTTGTATAATTATTGTGTCGCGGTGATCTACGCTTAAGCACAGAAGACTATTAATCCAGGAAATGGTAGTTTAGGCGAGAAAAAATCCCGGGCTTAGGTTTTATGACTGATCTTTATGTTTTCAGGTGTGCTGAATCCGAATTTCAACTTTGCCGCGGGCTATCGTGGTCGCCTTTAGCCGAAGTTTGACAATTTATTTAAATTTCATGTTTTTTTTCTTGTTTATTTAATATAAATCGTACAAAATTTTATTAAATATTGTTCGGAGTAGTACTTTGTTTTCACGTGTGCTGAATGCAAATATAACCCTCCCGACCCTCTACGATTTTTGAGCTGTTTTCACCTATTCCAGTGGTTCTCAAAGTGTGGTACGCGTACCCCTTGGGGGTACGCAAAATTTTTTAGGGGGTACGTGGCAGGCCAACAAAAAATAAAACACATCTTTAAATTTAAATAGGTGAAAAAATATTTGTGTGCTTAAGACCACACGGAAGAAGTGTAAACTTCTATGGCATTGGGTATAATAAAATTCTGCATAAAATATGACCTTTTATATCACCCTGTATAATTTTCCACCAAAAAAATGAAGTTTTAGCGAAAATATAAGGTTTTGAAAATTTTGAAATTTTTGACTCGCCCTGTATAAGTCAAAAATTATATATAGTGGTGGCGCGACGGTTGACGGGTGGACAGAGTGCATCAGCTGATGTGATGTACACCCCTCCCCCCTTTTTGTTTTTAATATAATAAAAATGTATGTAAGCAATATCTTTGTTTTATTTAAACATGACGCGTAATTGAGTTACACAGGTTAAAACTATACCTACTAAATAAAAATGTTTAAGATTTTTTTTTATATTTTAGTTTACTTACTGATAAGGGGTACCCAAAACTTTTTGTTGGTAAAAAGGGGTACAGTGTCTAAAATAGTTTGAGAACCCCTGGTCTAGAAAAGGAAAGATGAAAAGGTGAAATTATTACAAAAAAGAGGGAACACTGATAAAAACTAATTTAAACCATTTGCTAGAACAGTGTAGGAACGCATACCGTGAGACTATGTATCAGAACATCTGCCTTTGGTAGAGCGTGAGGCTGTAGCTGTATCTTGGAGCTGGTGGGCCTGAGTCGAGGGTCCTGGTTCTGGTGAGTATTCATTCGTGGATGGAATGGTGAGCGGTTCATCATCATCTGGAACAGGAACTGGAACACTGATTAAAACTAATATAAATCATGTGGTAAATAGTGAAGGAGTGCGTACCGTGTGACTGTGTAGAAGAATATCTGCGTTTAGTAGGCTTCTTTTGGAGCTGCTGGGCCTGGGTCGAGGGTCCTGGTTCTGGTGAGCATTTGTGATTTGAGTCATTCATAAAGTCGGAAAGTTTCGTGGTTGGGAAGGCGAGCAGTTCATCATCGTCTAGAATAGAAATGATAGAAAGGTGAAATAATTACAAAAAGAGGGAACATTAAGAAGAACTAATCACATACGTTCATTAACTTCATACTTCCATGTTTTCTTACCTTCATTGTTCTCGGTTTCAGGAGCAATCACAACGTCGTCAGTCTCCAGCCCCTCCTGCTCTGCCTCTTCGAGCAAATCAACACGATCTGCATTGTTGCATCTTCCTTCACAGAATCTGCAGATGCTGGTGCACAACAGTCCTACACGTCTGCAGCCGCAATTCCGTGAGCAATTTTTTTTGCACCCACACGAAATTTTGGCCAGTAGCTCTGGCGGTGCTGGTGGCAGATCGGTCAAAATTGGGAGTAGTCCATTCTTTACTTTATTCCATCCCCATTGGATGGGTTCACATGGATTTCCCAGCCACACTTGCACTTGGTGAATCGTACGATATATATGATGCTGTGCTGCAGCACTCGTTGGAGGGAGCATTGCCATGTTACAGTTACTTTTGAACGCTGCTGTAGCATACTGCCTGTATCTCAATCTATCCAATGTGGTGCTGTAGGGAAAGATCCATATAAAAATATGATGAAGTTTTCACCCGCCTCAATCAGTGCCTTTTTGTCGGCATTGGGATCATAGAAAACTTCCAACGTTTTCAGGAGCTTAGGATCCTTTCGCAAGGTTTTTAAACATTTTATCTTCCCCTGATTATAAAACGAAGAAGTGGAATCGCACCCACTGATGGCGTGAAGAAGGAGTATGAAACCTGCAACTTCTTCATTCACGGCAGTGGATGGATGGTACAAGGTGGATGGCCTTGCTCCTCTTTCAGGTTTAATAAAGTATACGTTTTCGGATGTTTTCTTTCCGATCATGATCACAAGAAGATCAACATCCTCGCCAACCGCTGTCATACTTTTTTTTTGCGAAGCCAAGGACTGAGCAGTGTCTACAATCACGGTGTCAGCATCTTCCACTGCCTGGTAAGTTGTAATGTTGGCTTCGGCAAACTTATTCCTGAGGTAGGATATAAATCGTTCTTTATTCTTGGAGTTGCTGAGGAAGCTCTCTTGTGAACACCTGGGAGAGTTCGTCGTTGACAATGATTTCGACTAAATACTTTTTAACAGATCTTCGCATCCGCTCCATGTACTTCGTACTAAGGTGGTCATCATCTGGGTAGCCATCGAATACTATTACGGCATAAGACTTGTACTTGCACTTAACTAAATCAAGTTTGATGACCATACAACTTGATGTAATAAGAATCCACTATCTATCACATGCAGTGTTTCATTATCCAAAGTTGGGATGTCCGCCATCGGTCGGAAAGCCTTATACAAAGCTGATTTTGTTCCCTTTCTCATGCCCATATCATCAAATAGAGCCAAATGGTATGAACAGAGCTCGTATGTTAAGAACTTTTGCAATTCCTCCTCAGACTGCTTGGCAACGCTGATTCTTTGAATGAGAGTCAAAGGTTTTATGGGAACAGGCCGGTCATCAATTACAAGTGCACTGCTGACAGCTGCTAGAGGTAACACTCGATCACTTCTCTTGTACTTGATAGATATTCAGGTGTGATATACGCACATTTAAATGTGTGGTATATTTGTATTTATTCTAGGTATTTGTAATATGCAATTGATTATTTTTTGAAAAATTTAATAAATATATTTTAAAAAATATTAATAATTGTTTAGTCTCAAATAGAAATGCAGACTCTATACATTTTACAAGGGCCTGTAAAACTCTTTTTTGATTTTTTTTAACATTCAAACTTTCTCGATAAAATACCTAGTTCCGGTTCACTTTTTATTTGCACACCTGAAAACATAAAGTACTACCTCGAACAATATTTAATAAAATTTAGTACTTTTTAAATTAAATAAACAAGAACAAACCATTAAATTTAAATTAATTGTCAAATGTCGGCTAAAGGCGACCACGATAGCGCGCTGCAAAGTTGAAATTTGGATTCAGCACACCTGAAAACATACAGATCAGTCATAAAACCTAAGCCCGGATTTTTTCTTCGAAACACCCTTTCCTGACACCGATTTCCTGGATTATTCTCTATTCTGTAACATAAGTTACTTACGGACACATTAATTTGATTCTTGTAATAAATTAATAGAAATATTTTTATCAATCTCATGTCTTCATTATTAATGAATAGTTTATTATTTGTATACTTAGGCTGCGAAATAACTGTTTAGCATACCGAGAAATGTTTGGTGGGCAAAACGAAAAGTTAGCCAAATTATTCTGAGAAAGCCAAACATTTCGCAGCCTAAGTATACACAACATTTTTTGTGCCACCGCAATGCATATTGTTGGACACCCAGGAACTGACTATGACTAGCCAACACGGGGATTACAGGAACTTTCTGACACCAGGGCAGCTTTTACAGGGAGGCTCCGTACTCCTGGGGTTGTCTTCGTGGAAGTTGAGCAGAACCTTCGGCGGAAAGTTGTAAGCCAGCTACCCATGCACACAACTGACACTTGACATTAATTCACGACTGAATTAATGAATCGAATCACTCACTAACGAGGACTGTAGGCTAGCTACCCGAATTCAATAACACAGTCAGTTAAACTAATTATTTATTATGCAACTAACAGTTTCACAATAGATGTATAAACAATCTAAGTTCAGTCCTGATACAATGACATAACACGAGTACAAAATGAATACTGAATGAAGCTTCTTCCCACACTCTTATTTATACCAACTGGGGATTGGTTTATCTTAATTGCCTCGTTTACGGGATTATTGATAGATTTATTATCATAAGGGCACCTTAATGGCCATGCAACAATATTATAATCAAAAACACATTACTAATTTTTTGTGCAACGTGCCGACAAGTTTACGGCTGCGAAATTCGTTTTAGCGGCCGCTACTAATAACTAGACTTAGGCAATTATACAAGTTAATGTATGAAACTCTCTCTGCCTTGAAGTAGTTATTGTATCCTGGAACATATTGAACTGCAAAGGTCAACTAGTACAGTGATTGACAAGATAGCCTGCACCTTATATGTAAAGACGACCTGTTGGCAACATTTTTTAAAATGTTCTCTGAATGATGTAATTTTTGACAGTGGTCTATTATAAGATGTTGTATCGGACTTTTTCCACTGTCTCGGGTGTTTACCATACGACGTTTCGGGAGTTTTTGGTCTACTCCCGTCCTCAGGTGAATGAACTCCTGGTTAGTCCTGAGAAGGACTGATTTCTGTATGTCTTTTTCACGTATACTCGTGCCTACCCCGGGGTTTGAACACGGGACCACTGATCGCTTGTGATTACGAGTCTGATACTCTTACCACTAGGCCACCAGCGCGGCCATATATTTTAGTTATAAACTTATATATATGTTACCGCTATATGCCCAGTAGATTATTTTGCAATTCTCTGCGCAGTAGTGGCATCCAAATGGGCTTTATTTCTGCGCTAGCCTGGCTAATTGGTTCTTCTGCCAGCGCTATGTATGTAGCTTCTTTCAGCTTCCTACAGAACCTGTTTTCCTCTTTAGCTACAATTGATGCGTTATCCCATTGTATGTGGTGGTCTTCGTTCCAGACGTGTTCTGCGACCTTGGATTTGATGGTTTCGCATTTTCTAATATCTTTGCGGTGTTCCGATAATCTCATTCGTAGGGGTCGTTGTGTTTCTCCTATGTATTATCTTCCACACTCGCACGGTACGCTGTAGATACAGTTCTTTGAACTCTGATCTTCGTTCTGAGGCTTGGTATGCGTCATCATGCCTCTCAGAGTTGTTGTGGACTTGAAGGCAGTAATACCATACATCCGAGGAGTTTCCTACAAACTGAGAAGAATCGGAAACAGATTCAACATAAGAACTGCTAAAAGTCGACGTTTATGCACGCGTTGCATACAATATTTTATCTACGACCTTAATTTTACTGTTATTAATCCATAAATATCGATTTAACCAAGGTTTACATCTACGATACTTCTAATTGATGTCATAATAGCAAGTAGGCGATGCCGCGCGGGCGAATGTTTCCGAAGCCAGTGCTGTCAAGGTCAGTTACGAGAGGTAATTATTAATACTCCATATCTGACTGTATTCATTACATAACGCTTTAATTATTTCAAAAACACTTTACCTGTAACGCAAGAAGCAACTAGAATAACTTTACAACTTCACTTCCAGTTCGAAATTGTAGTTTTATAACCTCACTTTAGTTTATACCACAGATGCGCTTAAAGTAAACAGCTGATTTCTTTAACCACGCTAAACTATAAAACGTCACTTTTAGTGCAAAAATCTAGCGCTGAAAGGCCTACTTTTAGTGGTGGTCGTAGATAAAATATGTTTTTTGGGTTCAGGGGACTCTAAAACATGACGATTTGTTGAAAACTCAATTTCGAATTTTTGGGGTGCATCCAATACTTCCTTTATTGTAAAAGGAAGTAAAAAACTAAGATCAAGCTTAAAGCTTGATGATGTTTTATGATAAACAACAAAACATAGTGTGCCACCTTGATCAAGATGTTTGTAGTATTGGAATAATTTAAATAACAAACTCTTTAATTTTCTCAACTGTTGGAGTGTTTTTTAATCTCTTATTTTTTTACATTAGTTCATTATAAAAAGATTGATGGTTTCTTTATAAGTCAAATTTGATCAATACCCAGTTTTTAGGTATTTAGCCGAGGAAGGAGTAAATACCCAGATAAATATCCATTTATAAATGCCCTTCCCATTGGGTATTTACCCAACCCACATCACTGAATGAACTCACATAGCTTTAGGCTATTCAGAAAATGTGCAATAGTTTGTTCAGTCAGCCTAGTTTCATGCAGACTTCTCTCATGCAGGCGTATTGAAAACAGAGGCGCGGCGAAGAGGATTCACGTGTGGGAGATATGTGTGTGGTTTGTCCTAAAAGATAAATTTTACATCCCCAGACCAGCTATTGAAGTTTTTGTATCGCTTTATGAAATGTGCAATTCAAAGAAGTTGTTACAGGCGAAACACTACCTGTTTCGGGTTATAGAGTTTTTTTTTTATTTTCCGTGCTGTGATTCTTGTCTTGACCGTTCTGTCGCGGCATGCGCTCATGCGTTTCGCCGATCGTTGTGGGCGAATTTTCGCTTCCGATACTTGAATGCGAGATGTCTAGCTTCAGCCCTCAATCGACCTGTGGAGTAAGTTTATGGTTGTTTATACTTACTCTTTCGTTTTGACATTTGTGCTTTGAAAAGGCAAAAACTTATGCTATCTTATAGACGCAAAGCCAACTGCTATTTCGTTTTCTTTTTTAGAGCTTGACTACTATAAGGAATGCCGATGGGTATTATTAGAACCTGATAGATAGGCAAATTAAAGCACAAAAGCAGTGTATGGGCTGCACACTCTTTCAATAAATTAATTCAGATATTTTAGAAGGCTAGCGGTTACATTAGAAAAAACAAATAATAAAAGAAAAACTACTTCCTGTTTTGGTGCAAAAAGCAGAAAGAGGCTTCTCTGCGTCGCCAAGAAAGCCACACCATTTCTAAGTCCTAGCTTAAAAAGGATAAATATTGTGATTGTAAGGTTTTAATTAATACATCCTACAAGATATTAAAAAGTAATAATTTTTCAGGCAAATAGGATTAATCCATTGGGCAATTACTTTCTGAAAAAGCAGTTATTAGTTAGCTGGTAGGTAAATAAGACGATAATTCATACAAATCTTAATTAGGGGTATCCTTGGTTTAGCTTTTAGGCCTCCTCTATAGTTCCGTACTCGTTTTCAAACACTATCCGTCATGATAGGGTGGAACGATATTCTCCAGGGCGATGGTGAAGCCATGAGGAGAGCAATAATCGATAAAGGAGGACCTTATTCAAAATCAAATTAATTGTTGAGAAATAAATCTCACCGAAGAAAGACACTTCCTTGGTGTGACGATGAGGGTCTTCTAGTTATCTAAGAACTCAACTCTGTGGGAAAGGTCAAGAGAGCCGACACCATGATTTCTTCGTGTTAACCATAGGTTGGTTCTAAACAAGTTTATGAATCGTTAATTGCTGTTCGCATAATTAGTTAAATATAACATGTTGGTTATTACTAAATAGGAGTATAAGCCACAATACTAACGGCTAATGGAATATTATTGATATATTAAGATTGTTAATTATCTTCTTGTGAGCCAGACTGATGAGTCGCGTTGTGGTCGCACAAATGTCAAATTAATAGAAGTCAAATGTCATAAGGCAGGCGTTTTGTAAATAAAAGACTTTTCTTATACTTGAAGGAGTAAATTAAATTAACAGGAAATCTGTCATTAACCTAGATTGAAATTACTAAAAGGGATTACAGGGGTATGAAGAGCTCTTTATATCTTTGTCCTACATAAAAGAGGTAATATGTTCAGTAAGTATAATAAACATCCTTTGAAGTCATAACATAGCACATAACAAATAAAGCAAATAACCAATGATGACCTTAATGGATCAATCTCATATTAAAGACTAGGTAAAAGTTATCATATGTAAATATTAGCAGCCTGTTAAATAGAACTTTAATTTGGCATTGAGTATTGGTAAAATGTAAGATTGAATATAAAATGTAAGATTGAATGTAAAATGTATAAATATTGAAAAAATTAACAATTTTGAATAAAATTGATGGCGCCCAATACTTCTTGTTTAATGAACTAAGACCTTTATGAGAAAGTAAAATAAAACTAAAATCCCACATTTATTATACCTTATCCTAGTCGTGTATTGAGCTAGTCGGAGATGTGTGAGCCTTCCAAGGTAAGTTACAATGGTTGGTACAATTTTATTCTACAATTTTTATTCCACTGCATGATATTTTACGATTTTTTCGAGTTTCTATTTCTTCCTCTGTTGTAACAATAATTCATATTTTTTTTCGTTTTCTTGTTGCACCGGTTTTTGTAGATCCTCTGTTGTTACAGGTAGGTATCCGATATCAACATTGCATTTTCGAATACGCAATACATATTTTACGGTTAGTAATGCATCGTCTACTTTTTCGAGGAAAATATCTTCTACGGTATCATCATTAAAGCTGATAATTATATGCACTCAAATCAGAGCTGTTCAGAGTACAGACAAAAAGTACTCGGGTACCCAGTACAAATACTTTACTTAAAATGTACCGAGTACAAGTACACAATGAAGGTATTCGAATACCTATACAAGTACGGAGTACCGAGTACAATGGCAGAAAAATGGTAAAAACAAAGCCAAAGTCCTATTTTATTGGCTTTCAAAATAAACAAGTTTTTCAAAATTGTCATCTGTAAGGGCATGGCAACAAAGTCTGTTTAAAAGTGTCACGAATGAAAATAATCGTTCTACTGCGGCCGATGATGGCAAGCTTATACCGAGTGACTATAAATGATTGAATTTTTTTTTATTAGGTTGGCACTGTTTATGTTGGTGGCACTGTACGTCTATGTCAAATTCGAGATTAGCAGGTTAGGTTTTGCGTCAGTTTTGACATAGAATGACGCAAAACCTAACCTGCGAACATTGAATTTGACATAGACTTACAGTGCCACCAACATAAACAGTGCCAACCTAAGAAAAAAAAATTCAATCATTTATAGTCACCCGGTATTACAGCACATGAAAAAGTTTTTTTATATTCGGGTAATCATCCATCATTGACAGATTGGTCCGTTTATCTTCATGGTAAAGTAGAAGTTCAAGTTCAATTTTGGACTTTTTTTATCTAGAATATGTGATTCTTTCGATTTTTGGGTTTGGATAATATGATGGGATGATGGTCCGGGTACATCATTAATATATTAATCAAAATCAAAATATCCATCATACTCTAGAACCTGATCTTTGGTGTCGCTGTCACATTCGTCGGAATTTTCAGAATATATTTCCAGCAGCTGTTTAGCTGATAAAATTATCAAATAGTTAAAATCTCCAAAATAGTTAACTTTAGACACACAATTTTATTTTTAAAATATTAGCCTCTGGACATAATACTTTTAAGCAATCTAAAGATAAGGCGTTCTGTTAAAATAAGTAAGTTAGGTTTGGCACACTTTTTTAGTGGCCTCATATAATTAAAAATATAATAACAAGCAAATGTTATGTAACTAATAGTTTTAGAACTATCTTCCTCTCCTTTGATATGTTTCTCGGACTTTTTCCTCTCCTTTATTTTTGCGGGACCCTATTTTTAATGTATTGTTTAGGCAAGGCAGACCAGGTGATGTATATTAGTATGTTTATGTCTACCCTGTAAATATGTTTGTTCAATATATGAAATAAAACCAAATCGTTTTTAAAAGCCTTTTAAGAAAAAAAGGCTAGAATTCAAAAATGTAGGTAAATAAAATGAAAGAACTTTTTTATAATATTGTAGCCACGGGCCTTCAAGGCCTTTTGAGCTGATAGATGATGATGACGATAAAAAATTAAAAAGAACATGTTTTCTTTTTGTACATTGAAAAATGTACGTTAGAAAAGATAAAATAAAAATAAAAGTAATTTAATCTCTTTATCATTATGCAAAACATCTAAAATTCATGTCAATGCTATACTTTTAGTAATTAAGATCATATTGTAACGACCTTGCGATCAGACCGATGCAGTCGCGTGAATATTCGAGAAGCAACCTTGGAGCCAGCTGCAGACGCGTGACGTCAGCGGAATTGGTGACTAATACGCGATGCGTCATGCACCTGCAGGAACAAGCCAGCGAAGTCTCGATTGTTCTAGAATGACTCATTCGTGAGATATAAATACGTGCCAGCAAGAATAACAGCTCAGTTCTCATCCCAACTCGAATTGCGTAAAGCTGCTACATAAATAAACGCGTGTATAAAATAAATAGCCACATAAATATTTGATGTTATATCCAGTGTAAATAAATAAGTGTATTTGTCATTAGAAATAGTTCAGTTAGTTAAGTAATTTGCGTTCTGCCTTGATAATTCTTGTGTCTGTAAATAGTTAAGATAAATCGTAATTAATTGTTGTAAATAAATGTTAATACAAGAAGCGTCGTATAATTTTTAAATAGCCCGAACGTAAAAACGTAACAATATCATTACTTTAGGTACCTAAGGGTAAAATTAATCAAAACACAGAAGAAGGGGTAAAACTGCAGTGTTAACATCGACGCCATATAAAGACGAACTCGAAGACAGTATCAAAAAAGGTCTACAAAGAAGCCAAAATTAAACATCGATGATACGGAAAAAGCAGCCCATACGACCAAACTGAATAAAAAAGATAATGCAAATGCAAATAAGAAGACAACTAGGAGAAACATAAAAGCAAAGAAACTAATTAAAAATAACTGTAGCACTATAGAAAAACAAAACACGAAAGTAGCAAGACAAGAAAATGCCAATAAGCAAAAAATTAAAAGAAGACTGAAGACACTGAAGATTCAAGTTCTGAAGAAGAAAGCGAAGAAGTAACATGCATATGTTGTAGTGAACTTTATTCGAATTCTAAGTCAGAAGATGATTGGATAAAGTGTCTGCATTGTCAAGGTTGGGCTCATGAAGCGTGTGCAGGAGTGGGAATCGGCGACGACGAAGTTTTTATTTGTGACTTTTGTCAATAATAATAATATTCTAATCTTTTTTGTGAAAGTTCCTTTGTTTAGTTTTTGTAGAATATAATAAAAATCATTTCTCGTAAGCAAACTTTATTTTGTATTACCTACAATAATTATTTTGAATTTCTTATGCTGTCTCCTTTTTCCTGAACAATAAACGTTATGGAATCTGCAATAGCGTAAGTATCCCGTTTTACCCAACTAGGTGAGTAAAACGGGATACTTGCAATGTAAACAAAATAATTTTTGTTTCTCTGATATATCATCTAATTTTTCATAAATGATAATTGCAATCAAAAGTGCAATTACTAGTAAAATTAGAGGTAAAACATTGTCCTTTGCAGTACTTTATTCAAAAAGTTATAAGGTCCTAAACACTAAGTATCCTGTTTTACCCAACTCTCCCCTACATGTTTACTTACTTACCTATTGCTTTTAATATCTCACGTCGCTAATCGGTAATCACTGTAGTCAGTCACTTATTAAACAATCAACTAATGAACTAACCGGAAACCTGAACACTGCAAGGGTTACAAAACTGCAATTAAACTTCTTATGGCGACTGGCGGCCACATGTCTGAAATTGGCAGTAAATGTATTCGAATACCCGAAAATGTATTCCAAGTATATAGGGATATGTACTCGAGTACAAGTAAATGCGTCAAATACAAGTACATTTTAAAAAATGTACTCGTGGACTGAGGACCGAGTACGCTAAAAGTACTCAGAGTACAGTTACTGAGTACTTGTTCTCGAGTACCGCACAGCTCTGACTCAAATGTACGAAAATATGCGCACATATACAGGCTGATTTTTTGCATAATGCATGCTTCTGCATAATGGGTTGCCTACAAGTTACATGATAAAAAAATCAGCCTGTATATGCACACATTTTGTTCAGTATATGCACCCAAAGTTATAATATATGCACATAATATGCTATAATTTTTTTGAAAATAAGGAGTATTCTAAATAATTTAATAATTTTAATTATTTTGTATGAGTATATTTATTTCTCTAATTTTAATGTTTGACTATATAAACAGGGACTTCCCCTTTCCTCTGCTTATTTCGATAAGCACACTGCACTCCAGCGGCAGAAAGTGAAAGTATATATCTCAGTTGCGCATAAAAATTTTATTAATAAATTTAATGAAATAGTAAATTTCACAAAAAAATCTCAAAAAGTTCTTACATTACAAATTATAGCTAAAAATATAACCAAATATGCAAAATCCAGACAGTATACTCAATAACATATAAATATGCAAAATGAAACTTGGCTTAAATGATTTGTTTTCACATAATTAGTATACATATGCAAAAAGTTTCGCCGGCGTATCAATTGTAGAAAATATGCATTTGGCATATATCTGCTTTAATCATCATCATCTGATGTGTTGTTATCTACACCAGGAGAATAATTTTTGTCGGCAATTGAGTCATCCGAATCGAAAGCATTATATAAATTGTAATATTCCTCGTTTTCAAAATTACTGTTTTGATATTCTATTGCACAAATTCCATCTATTAACTCATTGGAATGATCTTCAGTTTCGAGGCCATTACTACTTTCTGCTTGAACACTAGCTTGAATATTATTCGTATCAAGATTTGCAAGAGCGAGGCTTACTAGAAATTTTCCTCTACTACCGGACATTGTAAAATTTAACCTATAATAATTAGTGGAACATGTAAATAGTACCTTTTTATAATACAAACTGTAAGTAGTCACTTACCTTAACTACAACTGCTAGAAAGTGTCTTGAAATACCGTTAAAACGGAATACTTTACTATAAATATACAATCGAGAGATAAAAAAAAAACTGTTCCTCAGCGGGCTGTGGAAATTCAACGTATGAATAATATGTTGGTGACACTGTACGTCAATGTCAAATTCGAAGTTATCAGGTTAGGTGTTCCGTCAGTTATGACATAGAATGATGCAAAACCCATATATATAATACACATATATTGCTGGTAGGGCCTGGAAACTTCAGAAAACATCACGGCGCCGACATAGTATCACTTAGAGTATAACGCGTCTCGTGCGCATGCGTGGAAATTCGAACTCCGCCTTTAGAAGCGAATTTTAAACTTGACCACTTCCCCATTGGGCGGACGACGCCGCCGCGCTTGCGCACAGCTCACCGTATACATGAAGGAGTTGGTTGTGTGTCTCACTTCATTGGTGAGTTTCCCATTCATAGCCGCTAGCAATATAGTAAGTATTAGATATATGGCAAAACCTAATCCCCTAACCTCGAATTTGACATAGACTTACAGTGCTACCAACATATTAGTCATAAGTTGAATTTCCACAGCCCGCTGGGGAACAGTTTTTTTTGGATCTCTCGATATAAAAACATTTTATCTTCATCAGTGTTGTTAGACTCTTAACTAAATTAATTTTAGTATCGTTATGAGCTTCATTACCGCACTCAGTGCGGTAATGAATATTACCGCACTCTTTTTGTATCAAGAAATACATTGAACCAGAATTTATTGATGAAGATAAAATATCGAACAATACACGTTTGCTTATGGCACTTAACGAGACTCGTTTGATTGCCGCAAAACTCGGCTCACCGCCTCGTTTTTGGCAATCAAACTCGTGTCGTTAAGATGCTCATAATCAAACTTGTATCGTTAATATCTATAACACTACATGAAGTAAATAAACAAAACACACAGCACGTACTGCCAGCTGATCAGACATTTGACCGGTTAACGTAACTTCCTTGCAGGGCGCACGGCTGCGTTGTTATTAAGAAAAATAGTCGTATCTGCAGCGAAAGGCTGCAGATGCGACTTTTTTACTTAGTTTTGTTAGATACAACCCTTTTACTAGGTAAATGTAGTCTCAAGTGTACATACGCCTAATGTAATAACCGTTTTAAGCACAGTAAATGTACAGATACGACTTCTAGCTCAGTTAACTTGCACTCATACGCCCGATTATAAGTAGAACTTAAAATAACCAAAAATAGATACGCTCTTCTTCCTTAGCACGGCAGTATTAGTTGAACTTTGTACTTATCAACATTCTACGTTTATTTCTTCATTCAGTGCGATACAAAATTATTTCTAGAATAAAAACGAAACAGTTAATCTTCACGTGCAGCGGCCCCCTGCAGGTTAGAAGCCTAGTGGGCGTTAGTCCCTGTAGCCCAATCCTTAATACACTCCTGAAAATGGCTAAGCTTATGTTGTCAGTGTTAGAGAACACTTAAATCATAACCATTCGGCACAATTAAGTAATAATGCTACATCTTAGTGAAACGACATTGGCAAAACGAAATCGGTTATATAAACAACTAATACATTAAAAACTCATACCAACCATATCAAAATAAATAATGGTCAACATCTATCAAAAATAAATATTTACGGCTACCGTTTTTACTTTATAGCTGCAATAATTATTCATAAACAACAGTCAAGCGGTTCACATTTAATTTTTAAGTTGTTTATATTGACTTTGACGTTAGCTTAGTACAGATAAATATAAATTTGTACACAAAATCAGTGGCATACAGTAATCAAGTCTTTCTATTTGATTTTTTTTGCAACAATATTTACATTTTGAATTTCCTATTTTTACCGTTACTTCATGTATCAATGTTATAAATAAAATATAAGTATTAAAGAAACATTTATTATAGTAAACATATAAATACATTCAAAAACGTACCATACGTTTACAGTTTACTTTTTACTAGCAAGAATTATACCGTCATATTTCTGTTGGAACCACTTCATAGCGTCCTCCTTGGTCAAACGATGCGAGAAGCCGACGACGCCCTGCTTTCTGCGCCGGTGGGCTACATTGTAACCAGGCCGGCCCAGGACTACGTAGAAGTCTAAACCATAAATACCAATGCTTGGGTCGTATTTGATACCCAAATCAATGTGTTCTTGGATGCCGAAGCCAAAGTTACCGGACGCTGCACACAAACAACATTAATACACCCAACATTACAAATGCAATCAATTCTTACCTGAGAAGTTATCCCTGCGCAATTCGTATTCTCTTACTTTAAGACCACGCTCCAAAATTTCTTCAGCTTTTGCTCCTCTAACTGTGCAGTGTACAGCAATTTTTTCGTTACGGCGGATACCGAACGACCTTACAGTGTAACGTGCTTTTGAGAAAACAGGCTGTTGGCCAGTCAGTTGTTCTAATACCTATAAAACATGTTGCGTGAAAGACTGAAACATGTGCTACGAAGCAACTTACTTTTGCTGCACGAGTTAGCCTGTCACCGGACTCACCTACGCAAATATTTAAGCATAATTTGCGTATGTGCAAGTCTCGCATAATATTTTTCGACTTGTCTTTGACATCTTTCTTCTCCTTCTTCTCCTTTTTCACCTTCTTTGGCTTAGCAGCAGCAGCAACGGGCTGGAATGAGAACATACACGATAATGAGGTTATGTTTACATTAAAAAGTTTTACTAGCGAGAAACTTTGGGAAAATCTTTTTTCAAGTTGAAAAATCGCATTTTACAAATGTTTCCATAGGCACACAACGTTTGCATTTTATGTTATTACTTGAATATGATCGAAAACCTTTTGAGGTTATTATGTTGGTGTAAATCACTAACGAACAAATTTGTGTGAAACGGTTCCAATTTTCTGCTTAATAACTTCGTTTGCACTTAGAATTATAATATTATTAAATGATTTAATACAAAACAGCCCCGATGAATAAAGATTTTTCCAAAAACACAAAATTCACATCACTCACCGCCATGGTGTTATTATAAGGAAGTTAGCTATGACTGACCGAGTGCCACCTGTCGCTCGACTGCGCAACGAACTGGTCGATATCCGGCTGTTACTATGGAGGGAAATTTGGTTTGATTTAGTTAGATCAATTGCGGTGTTCGCTGCCACGAAGTGTGACATTTTCCCTTTAACTCAACGTTAGAAATATGGATGGTGACGATAGCGATGTTGTGGATGATGATGCTGAAGACAGAGAACCTCAGGTTACGTCTTCGGATCCCAATGAACGAAAACTTGCGAGAAAATTAAGGATCGAACGAAGATTGGAAGCAATAAGAAAGTAAGATAGAAGTTACTTGTATGTATTAGTAATTATTATTAACAGCTTAATGTAACATTAGATAATTGATACAGATATTTAATGAAAAATTCCATTTAGTTATGCACTATAGCTTCGTACCTATTCTGTTTATTAGCAGAGATATACTAGGTAGGGTAAGGTAAGGTATATTCGTGATAGTTTTAAGTTTTCTATTGATTACTGACGACAGTTATAACATTTTGCGATGACAGCACCTATATGACAAAGTTGTATGATTTGAACACAAATTGTCACAGGTATTTTTTGCAAGACTTTGATTTTGCCTTATAAAAAAATAAACTAAAAAAGTTACTTGACGTTAGGTAATTTTGTGACACAGGTAATTAATTTCGTGATAAGGCGTAGGTAATTTCGTGAACCTTCTGATTAGTCGTTCAAATTGTTATGTATAAAGAGAAATGGTTTATTTAACGAAATAGATACATAAACTTTTACAAAAATAAAATATAAGCCATGATTATAAATATTAATAATATGGCAAATGTCACGAAAAGTTAATCTGACTCATCACTATCTCTGTCACACATGTCACACATAAATATGTCTTCTTCTGCATCTCCAGATGGTTGGCGTTTGACATGGTATGGTACCAAACAATAGGAACATTGAACCCAGCTGACTCCTGTCTTTTGTTGTTGCTCTTAGTATTTTTTAATAAAAAGTCTTTGAGGGTGCTCCATGGTATTCCAGTTTGTTTACTGGCTTTGTAAATAGTCATATGCATTTCTGTTACCAATCTAGATGCTTCCAGTAATTCCGAGATTTCATACTGACGGTATTTCTTTTTCTTCTCTTCCACACCCTTGGGCATTTCGATGCTACATAAAAAAATTAATAAGCAATTTCGTGATATTAGGCAATTTCGTGATATGTTTAAACAAAATACTATTGCGTTAAATGTTAAGCCTGTTAACTGTATTCTACTAATTTAAACGCACTATAGACAGATATTGAAGCAAAGCAGGAATAAAAAATTAACAAAGTGGCATCTGCATTACACAAGCGAAAGCAATGCGAAAACACCTAAGAAAAAGGTTCTAGGACTTAAGCTTTTTTAACATAATGATAGTAAGAATATTAAAACTAATTTCACGGAATGATTCTATAATCATAATACTATAATTCATGTAAATTTCAGAAGCTTACCTTCAATGTATAATTTTTAATTAAATAAAAATGAAAGTGCTGCTCTTAGATTCACCCTCTGAGAACAAAGCAGGCTAACTAAACTGCGAAGTTTCTTATTAGTCATATAGTGCACGATAACGAAATGTGCATACTCAGGTCATCTCAGGTAACATTGCAGCTCCACTGCAATAGGCAAGAGCGTGGTAAATTTTATAAAAACTATCACGAAATTACTTATGTCACGAATATACCTTACCTTACCCTACTAGTGTTAAATCGATAGTTTAAATAAGTGCAGATGGTAGTTGTTGAATGGAGTGGCATTTTTATTTTACAAAGTATAAGTTTAACTACTTTCTATTCATAAAAATTATTGTAGTAGTTTCAGCACCTGTTAAAATCATGTTTTTTTTTCAAATTGGTTAAGTAGAAAATAACTTATCCGAATTGAAGAAGACCGATATTTGTATTTATGCATTTCATACGTTACTTGTCACATACTAACAAATTAACGACAAAGAAAATAGATATAAACCATTAACTCTTAATAAACTGACATTGTCACATTTGAGGTTAGATGGGGTTTGGTTCCATAGTTTAACATCTTAAATAATTTAAAATTTACTACTACGTAAAAGACTAGTAAAATCTTCTGTAGAAATTATGAACAGTTTCTTTGCAGAACTACATGAAAGAGGAAAATTATTTTCGAACATAACATTTTTCTAGTAACGTTTTCTCCCATTTCTTGTTTTTAACGAGAATTGTAAATACATTCAGTTAAGAAAACTTCTTATAGCAAGTTTTTTTTATAAAGTTAATGGTGATTGCAGTTCCATCCCTTTTGCGTGTTTTTCTGGTACTTTTTTAGTTTACACCTCCACATTTAGCGGGTGCAAACTAAATTATAGTCTATGGGTACTTTTTTAGTTTACACCCCCACACTTAAGCTAAATAGAAAAATCAGAAATCAGTTATATGTGGGGGTGTAAACTAAATTATAGTCTATGTTAAACTAAATTAGTTTACACCCCAAACTTTTTATTGAAAATTAAGTAAAACAAATTATTCACGTTTATAAATTTCTGCTATTTGCAAAGAGAATGTAACAAGCCAATCCACCATCAGTGCCACCTACCGCCGTGAGCGCACACCAGGCACAACACGCCAACGTACCTTACCTAACCTAACCTAGCCTAACCTATCCTATCCTATCCTATCCTATCCTATCCTATCCTATCCTAACCTAAACTCACCTAACCTAACCTCGCAATTAAAATCATAATGCTTCAATACAAAACAATGGAAAAAAGTGGGGTGTAAACTAAATAAGCTGCCCGTAAACATAATTTTAGTGTACACCCCCACATTTAAGCAAAATAGAAAAATCGTAAACCAGGTGTAGGTGGGGGTGTAAACTAAATAATCTGCCGTAAACCTTATTTTAGTTTACACCCCACACATTTAAACGAAATACAAAAATCGTAAACCAGGTGTAGGTGGGGGTGTAAACTAAATAAGATGCCCGTAAACATTATTTTAGTTTACACCCTCACATTTAAGCGAAATACAAAAATCGTAAACCAGGTGTATGCGGGGGTGTAAACTAAAAGAGTGCTGTTTTTCTAGTGTGGCGATCATGACTTTCAGAATCATCGACATCTCCTTCTAGAAATTTGTTTGTAAGCATTATTGACCGAGCGAAGCGACAGCTTTTGAAACGACTGTGCGAAAATGCATTTTCTTCTATGTACCTATGTATGTATGTTCCACATATAGCGGCGAAATTTACAGATAGATTTTCATAAAAATGTACAGAGATGTTCCATAAATTTTTAAAATGATGGTATTAAACTTTTGGTCGACTGCGTTGCAGCGTTCATTGCCAAGAAGCCCAAATACCCCAAAAATGTCGAAAAAGACGATTTAAAAAAAAATAGCTCTAACGATTTTGATCATTTTCACAGACATTTCTTACTTATAATTTATACCCCATAATTAGTATCTACCCAAAAGTTCCAGGAAGGAAGAGATGGGGATCGAGCTTCATTTCAGTGATTAACTTATGGGTGTTGCTATGTCTCATCTTTGTTCTCAATTATATTAAAGAAAGACGTTTGAGAGGAGTTGCGAGAGGACTACTGATAGCAGAAATACTAGTTTAATACTCGAATTGTGATAAAGATGATAATCTGTATTACGTTTTTTTCGTTGTTTCCAAACAATTTTAGCTACTTACTTTGTCTTTTTCCTTCAGAACTTTTAAAGCTGTTTCGAGATTAGCAAGTACTTCTTTTAAAAAATTCTTTTTTGAGATGGGTTAAGTATGTCTTTGAGATTATGCGAAAATGCTCATTGAATACTTTTTACCATCTTCTGGAACAATTTTTTGGACAAACATTTTGTTCTTGTTCGTATAAATTTATTGAAAATGAGGCCGAACCTTTCAGTCATAACAAGCTCACCTTTTTAGTCTTTCTTGCAAAAAGTTTAGGGTTCATGAAGGTTTTAATCTCGACACAGATCATTTAAAAAAATGTCAGCAGTTTTGATCTCTTCAGTCCAAATTTATATTTTCACATTCCTATGGAAAGCCAAAGTATTTTCTCAATTGTTTTTCACGTATTGTAGAGAAATTTTCTGTATTCCTAAACACAAAATCGTATAGAAAAGCGGTACTTTTCTGCATAGCAACACTTTTCTGCATAGCATCGGCAAAGTGGCATTTTTCTGCATAACAACGCATAGTTTAATTTTTAAATGCACAATATTTAACATTATTTTTGATATTTTTCATATCAAACTTTATTTCCCTACAGCAGGTAAAAAAATAGCATGTGCAACATTAGAGAAAAGTGTTTTCCTACTCTTGTAAAAAATAGCATAGAACATACTAACAAAAACGTCGCCAAGTGACATTTTAATCACACTTTCATAACATGTGACTAAAGAACCTCTTATGATGTGTTTTATCGGACTTTTTCCACTGTCTAAGGTGTATATCACACAACGTTTCGGGAGTTTTGTTCTACTTCCGTCTTCGGGTGTTCCTGGTTAGTCGTGAGAAGGACTGATATTGTAGGCTTTTATTCTTAAACTCTTGTCTCTCCCGGGATTTGAACCGGGACCGCTGATCGCTGTGATTACTAGTCTGTCACTCTTACCACTAGGCCACCAGCTCGGTTATATATTTTAGTTCTACACTTATATATATATAAACCGTTCACGATCTTTTTGGGTCAGGTGAGGCTATGACCATCTAGTAATTTTGTTGGCAGAACCTCTGTTGGAACTAAACTGCCTCATGGAAATTGACACTTTTTGTGTTAGGTTAGGTTGCAAGAAAATGTAGAACAGACACTGGCAGAAAAAATGTTGTATCAGCTACATCATCGAATCAGTTAGTCCAACATGAAAAGAAAAAATCATAGCCAACTCTGTCCCAAAAAGGTCGTGAACGGCTTATATCTTATCGCTGTATGCGCAGTAGACTATTTTTGTAATTCTCTGCGCAGTAGTGGCATTCAAATTCCACAAAACTCCCGAAACGTTGTGTGATATGCACCCTAGACAGTGGGAAAAGTCCGATAAAACACATCATAATAGACCACTGCCAAAAAAAAAATGACATTCAGAGAACAACTAAAGAATCTCTTAGTCACGGGCTGAAGTTGGCAACGACGTTTTATACGTTTTAGTCACGGGGTATTTGCTTTATTAGCCACAGCCAAAACTAAAATCAAGTTAGTTTTCAACAGTCAACGTTGACGTTTGTCAAGCATAATTTAACTTAACATAATATTCAAAATCTTAATGAAATAATATGATGTTATATTGTATAAATTTGTGGTCGTCGAAAAAGTATAGTATGTATAAGCTGTTCACGACCTTTTTGGGACAGAGTTGGCTATGATTTTTTCTTTTCATATTGGACTAACTGATTCGATTGTTACCACCACATTGCCATATTTATTATTTTAATATTCGTAAGAAAATAAATGATTTATCAAATGTGTAAAAATAATTTTAATTCCCGTCAAAAGAAAAGCTAAAATGCCAAAAATAATTTTGTTACAACAAAAAATTTCCATTAAATCATGCTACTTCCAATTTAAAAAGGACAGACCAAATTTAAAAGAACCCGAATCGATGTGGAAACTAGAGAATATCCGGCAACAATGTACCTATTCAGAAAATATAACCTTAAACTGAAAACAACCTAACCTAACACTAAAAGTGTCAATTTCCATGAGGGAGTTTAGTTGCAACAGAGGTTCTGCCAACAAAATTACTAGATGGTCGTAGCCTCACCTGACCCAAAAAGATCGTGAACGGCTTATACCTAACACATTATATAAACTCGTCTAGACACTCGTTTATTAAACACTATTAGATAATAGTGTATTATGTAACAAGTTTTATAAACGTCACTTTAGTCAAGAGTTTTTTAGAGACGAACGCAGCGAGTGTTTAATAAACGAGTGTCGTAGATACGACAGTGTGTAAAATTGTCTTTTAATCGGCAGTTTTAAGTTTGTAAAACGACTGTTTAATAACATGTTTTCATTAGTTCACGTTGTCAGTAGCAACGTGTTTAAAAGATTTCATTAGGCACGTCGTCAGTAGCAAAGTGTTTTAAAATTTTTATCCACAGAAAATTACGAACGGTTGCTAATAGCCCTAATTTACATTTAAATATTTCTTTAATATTTACCGTGTTTTCTAGATTCTATTATAGATCAAATATTGTACGATACACATGATAAAGCATCTTTAGTCACTCGCGGGGCTTAAAACGCTCACTTACTCGCGTTTTAATTCTGCCCCACTCGTGACTAAAGACTAGCTTTACGCACTTGTATCGTAAATTACTATTTATCGCATTTCTTTTGGTAATATACTACATTTATTCATTCAAAATCGTTTAGAAATGCGGTACTTTTCTGCACTGACAACACTTTTCTGCATAGCAACGGCGATTCGTATTATCATTGGCAGTACTGAAGTTTATCGTTGGGGGCACTGTAAGTTTATGTTAAATTCGAGGTTAGTAGGTTAGGTTTTTCGTCAGTACAGACTGCCAAACGCATAACATCAACTTGAGCTGCTTATTGTGCTTTAGTACATATTATTCATTTACTTGACACCCGCACTGTCAAACTGATAGTATGTTGGCGCCACTGCTATTTTTCACTAAGTGATTTTGAGCTTTACGTATTAGTGCCCCTAGCAAATTTAGAACTGTCAAGAGGTGTCAAATATTTCAAATTGAGATTGAAATAATTCATTGCCAATTTGTTAATTTATCATAAACTATCTTAATAATGGAAGAAGCGGATAGTAGGACAGCAGCCAGACATTTTCAAACGATAACCGTCATAAGAGTGTCATACGCATAGGATAATAGGGATAACCCAACTTTTTTTGTTGACATTTTATTAATAACTAAATTAATATACAGTCTAATAAAAACCATTATTTTGGAAGTAGTCAAGACATTTTTAAACAATTTGGCACTGACAGTGCTGATGTCAAGTAAATTAGTAATGGGCATAACCGGACAATTTTCATAACCGAATTATTTGCATTCGAATGATATTAATAACCGAATGATTATTTGAATAATCATTCGAATACATTTTGGCTCTCGATTCGTTTTGATTTCGCCGGTTTGCCGGTTACGCGGTTCAGCGTCAACTGCATCGGCATCGTAACTTGCAGATAGCAGAGGAACTCAGTTAATCGTTAATTATAATAATTGTATAAATGATTTTTATTTGATTTCTAAGGAGTTTGTGCAATAAGTAATTGTGGATATGAATGAAATATATCTGGATACACCTTTATTGTTTTCGATTGCTGGCGATTTATAATAATATAATAATAATTAATAATATATTGTTGTATTTGTATGAGTTTTACGACTCGCTTTTCTGCATTAGCTCGATTACTCCTACATTCTTCCGATCTATAACCAAAACATAATATGTACATTATGTGTTATGTATTGGAAATTAAGAGGTATTTATTAAGTGTATAAAGAAAGAAATATGCGGGACTGCTTGCTAAGCGCAATAAAAAACAGTGGTAAAACGTTTATGTTTATCGATCGGCCGGGTTAAAGACGGCAAAAAATTGATTTATGTTCATATCATATGACGACGGATCGACCGCGAGCCTCAGCTGGCAAGGAAGCAAAGGAGAAAACTGTAGAGCGAGACGCCCAAATGGTGTTTTCAATACAATCAGCCTTGCTTATGCTTATGAGTTATGAATGACGTATTATTTACAGAATTTCGATCATTCGCAGGTCGCTGAGATATGGCACGTAGTACGTATCAGAATGAGGTTATTTTTCATTCGAATACTTGGAACGAAAACCGAGTTACATAGCTTATTTCAATAACCGGATAACCGGTTATTTTTCATTCGAATAAGCCCATCACTAAAGTAAATGCATAATAGAAACGAGTTCTTCTCAGCTTGGTTATGTTTTGACATTTAGTGTCACTTTTATGTAAAAATTTAATATGTTACATTTCTTGTGAAATTCGATAAAATAGTATACGCAACACGTTAGAAAAGTAATGTTTTACTGAACGAGTATGGCTGGTTTGAGTACGAGCGTATGGCCGTATAAGTACTCGCTAACGCTCGTACTCATACCAGCCATACTTGTTCAGTAAAACATCACTTTTCTAAACTTTTTGAGTAATATATACTACTTCTGTTTTCGGCGCGTATTTAATCTCGGCTTCTTCTTGATTAAAAAGTTCGCTCCTTGTATGGAAAAATCTACACTTTTCTCAACTTGTACAATATACAATTTCCGTCCAGCTCCTAGATCGAAACACTCCAGTTTTTTGTAGTTGTGTATTTTTCCAAGGTGAATTTAGGTATTTTGTATTCCCCCACCACTTGTATAAGTAGAGTCTCTCTTTTCATTCTGAAGGGCTAATTTCAGTATATAATTGGTATATGTTACCTTTCTGTATTGTGTATAAATACAACTGTGTGGACTATTATTCGCAGTTATTTGTTATAACCGCATTCAACTATTATCCTTTTCACCCATACTTTTTAGTCTTCTTGAAATTTTTTCGTGTTTTATCGACTCTTCTAAGCAAACCATTTTGCTTACATCTATTGTTGTATAAAATATATATAGAATTTAATCGCTTACCAACTACATATATTTCAGAAATTAGTTATTAGTAAGTAGTTAGACACTAAAATAAAATGAGACTTAGCCAATATTTTTCAGATTGAATATGCCGGAGGGAGAAGAAGAAGAACAAATAGTGGAAAAGACTATGCTTCAACAACAGTTACAAAAGAGTTACGAACTTTTAGAGAAACTGACCATCGAGGGAAACGAGTTCGTGTCGAATGTTCGAGTGGCCAACGATTCCCGAGAAGTGGACAGAAGAGAAGAGGAGGGGATAGGTCGGGAAAAAATCATCGCGCAACTAGAAGAAGAAGCTGCCAAAGCGGAAGAGCAGTTTACCGAAATTGCTGAGAAATGGATGGTGATTTTAGAATACAACGATCCACTTCAAATCTATGAAGACATCATTGGGCAAAAGGAGAAGTGTGATGAGTTGATTGAGCAGAAGGGCGAGATAATTTCCATGTTGAGAAATCAGATTAAAACAGCAGAAATTAACTTTGCGAAAGATCAGCGCAAACAAACTGAAGATATAGAAACACTGGCTAAACGCATTGAGAGGCAGGTGGGTATTATGCACATTGTTTTAAAATTTAAATTACTATGTGTCTCGTTATAGATATGCTTGATGAGACGAGCCTATCGACAAGAGCTGCAACTGATAGAAGATGTTATTATGATAGAAAGAAAAATACTGATAGATTCAAACGATAAGAAATGGGACGAGCTCCATAAAAGAAGGGACCAAGAGGAAGAGATGAATTCAGAAAAGAAGACTGAGCAGTTGGAGGAATTCGAAGAAATATGTACTCAGCTTCGCATTGATCATCAGGAAAAGTATAGGGACACTAAAATTAAGTTAGGAAATGACATTGAAGGATTGCAACGAGAGCTTGAAGAAATAAAGACGCTAGCTTTAATGAACAGTGAAAAATTGGATTACAATTATCAGATACTAAAAAAGCGGGAGGATGAAAATATTATAATCAAATCACAACAAAAGCGTCGCATTAATAAGCTACAGGACGCTATTAATATATTCAGGAAGAAAGTTCGGGAATATACTACAAAAACGAACAACAACATCGAAAAATTGACTACCGAGGTGCGCAAACTGCATAAAAGTGTTTTAGATATCGAAGCTAAAGCAGATCACTTTTCTCGCATCAATGATGTTACATATAAACAATTATGGGATTTGAATAGAAAAACTGCGGGAAAAGTATTAGGTGACATTTTGACCACAGATCGTATTTTGTATGAACAACAACTTGGATTGAAGTGGGCTAATCCAGAGCAAACCGTTTTGGAAAAAACAGATCTCCCTAGCTACAGATCTGCCATGCAGATAGTTACAGATATTTTTAAGAAAGGTACGAATGTAATTGATTTTTCCTACATGCTTAAATATGATATTTGCAGGGGATGAAAGTGATACAAAGGACAAGACCATTAGACAATCTGGCGAAGGAGCAATTATGGAAGACCCTAACATTGAAGTAGATAGAGAAACTATGGCTCGCCGTAGAATTATGCGAATGGTTTTAAAATTGATAGCAGATAAATCTGGGTTTTTAATTGAAGAAAGGTTAAAAGACATACTAAAACCTTACGTGGAACATGAAAAAACTTTGATCAGGGTTGATGCTGTATTTGCCGTAAGTTCAATTTATAGGAAGAGAATTCAAAACCTTTTATTTATTAAAATATTAATTCAGGCGTTAACCATAAAAAGAAAGGAGGAAGTGGACATTTTATTTCAGTTTTTTTTACCTTACACGCATTGCCCTATTTGCAGTAAGGTTCCAGGTACTTCAGCATCAGTTGAAAGCTCTGAGACAGAGCTTATGGCTCATAGTTTTGCTACTCGGAGTTCGAGTAGTGATGATTCTACTACAGTAGTCGTATCAGGAGGTAACACTACATTTCAAGAAATAAAATAGAGGTTTAACGATTTTAATTCCAGAGGACCCTACGTTCGTTCAATATGCTATTGTGGATAAAACTGATATAATGTCCGCCATTCACCAACCTATTGAAGTAATCGACCAAATTATTTCAAACATAACAGATTTTAATCCTGCTGTCGCTAGTTGCCCAGACTCAGCAGACGATGACATTTCTATCCGAAAAGAAAGTACAAAGGTCTCCGAAACTACACTTAAGTACGCTTTAATATTAGTAAGATGAAAATATGAATTAATTTTTGCGATTATCCAATTAGATCTGAACTATCGGAGCCTGCAAAATCTAAAAAAGCTTCCAAATCAAGTAGTAGTGGCACCATCGCCAAGCTATCTTGCCAAAATCGCCATCCACTAGTGATAAGTTCCGTGTACATTTTAAGAGCTCTTAGAGAATTTGTCAGCAAATTTTATGTACCCAAAGAAGGGTAAGTTTTATATAAAGCCAAAATCACAGAATAAACGAAGGATATTCCAGAATAGTTACTATGACCTCGAGATTATCTCATAAAAGAAGCACGATCTCCAGGTTGATTATGGGGGACGACGTCAAAATGTATTGGGAGAGCTTTAAGAGCATGTTTCCACCTTCTAAGGAAGCTCTATGGGATGGTCTCATGATAGGCTTGCAAAAGTATCACGAAATTTTGAAAGGTTTTGAAAAGGTAACATCAACACGATTGTGTGTATAGATTTTGGTTTTAGATCGTAAAAAGTTGAACGACGAGGTGATGGGTCTTAGACGACAGAATATGGAACTGAAGTATTTGCTGCTGTGTTATAGGAACGACGAAAAGAAGAAGTTGAATCCCCCTTGTGCAATGCAGAGAGAACATCCAATTAAACCGACACCACTGTAGTCAACATTAATAATGTATATTTTGTACTTATATTTTTATAAATTTTCTTGAGAAACATGTTTAATTGTCAATTAGTACAAAATAGTATATGAGAGCATATTCTTGAATTATAAAAAGCAGATTTAAACTTTTACTTTCTATAACAATTTTCTTAAAAAAAAAACTAAGGGAGGTCCAGGTCCTCGATGTAGACAAATCCTTGGATCAGACCTCTCCAAGGCAATGATATTTCAGAAAAACCAAAATAACAGCATAACCAATAACTAATAATAAGATTTATTCATGACTTGGTTTTATAGTGCTCAACAAACTCATAAAAATACACCCCAAAAATATATACATAAACAAACCAACAAACAATATAAATATATCACAGCAAATACATAATATAACAAATAAATATAACAAGTTGACCTATAAAACAAAGAATAGTGCTACGTAATTCAAGACTAGCCAGAAGGGCGTTAGAAGTTTAGTAACCACCTAGTTAAACGTCCCAAATCTTGAAAATCAAATTATCAAACGGAGAAGCATGTCTAATCATAAATACAACAGCGGTCACCGTGAACGTGCGATCGACATCAAAGATCAAAACCGAAAAGCTCTAAATATTCGAATATATTCCGTTAAGCGGAGTGCAATCAAAAGGGTGCGAATAGCGCAAGTACAAAGTAAGGCCAACGTTCAACTCCGAGAGTTGGCTTAATAAATTAACTTTACTGCAAACAAAATTTAGAGGGGGCGGTACCTGCAGTTTCTGAGATCTCATAAGGAATGCTAGGACCTATCACAAATTCATAAGGCGTTCTGAGAAGCTTCGAGTCATTACTTGCGGTCATTCCAAACCCTAAACTTGTCTCTGAATTTAGAAACGGGCAGCTAATTAAACACAGTAATAATCCCGTCGGCGGTAGCTTAGCGATAGCACAATTTTGACATCTAAAGCAGCATCAAATTGATGTCAACGCACTAGGTTGTTACCCGTGAAAACACATGAAAAAGTGATTACTAAAGTAGCCGTAAACCATATCAAAGCAATCTACAACGGACTGCTAAACAACCCGGCAAGTATACCAAATAATCAGAAATATAACTACGCAACTAAAGTACTCAAAATACTATTATAGCAATTCTAAAATGGTCATACAAATAAACTCAAATTAATCAAAAGAATACATAAATATAGCACTACAGAAACCTCTCAGCTGCACACGGCACGTGGTGCAGAGCTGGTGGACGTGGCAACCAGGCAGTTCGCTGGCCATGGAGATGGCCTCGTAACGGGCTGCTGATGGACCTCGTTAGTTATTACAATGCAGCGATCGCAGGGGGATAGCAGTAAACCCCAGCCACAGGAATGGGCAGCACTCCGTCTCGCAAATGCAACGCATGTCCCAGGCAGAACAAATCACACCAATAGGGAAAAACCATTCCAAGTAAAAACAAGTTTCCAGGGTAGTAAAAGAAGGTTAAAAATACAATATTCTAGGTAGTGTACTTTATAATACTTTAGTAAGAGTAGAGCAAACAGCGAAAAATGTTGGATATTTTTTTCATGGGTACCAAGATTTAATGATATATTGAAAAACAAGGTTGGTAAAACTGACACACGAGATGTGAGTTTCAAGGTTAGCAGGTTAGGTTTTGTGCCAGTCTGTGTCAAAACTGACGCAAAACCTAACCTGCTAACCTTGAATTTGATGAAACTGACAACTCGTGTGTCAGTTTCACCAACCTTGTTTTTCAATACATTACTAAATCTTGGTAGCCATGAAAATATGATCCAAAATTGTTCGCTGTTTGCTCTACTCTTACTAAAGTATTATACAGGTACACTAATTCTAGGTACACAACCGCACTAAAGGGAAGAAGCCGAAACTAACCTGACGATAGATACTACGATCAGACTTGCACACGGTCCGATAGGAGAGGAGGCCCAACATATCCGTTATAAAGCTAGCGAACGCCTGGCAGCAACACACAAAAGCTCCCATGGCGTTCCAGAGGGTTACCGTGCCTCACATATCCTTCCAAAAATGAAAAGAGCTATATCCAAACCTAACGAAGCAAAAGGTACCCAAGGCATCAACTTCTCACGACCGAATCGGGGATAAAAAAAATGAAAATTTGACAAAAGCAGTCCACAGTCTCAGGTTATCAAGAATTCCAAAATTTGAAATAGAAAGAAAAACTATCGCAGGTGTATGTGCCAAGCTGATAAACATAGAGCTGTGCCTTGTTCAAAAATTGAGAATGATGTTAATAGGGTTGCCTAACCATTTAGGGAAAGTATATTGTATATTTGGGAAATAAGTGTGAATTGCAAAATCTAATTAATTATTTCAAATATTGCATGCAAAACGACAAAATCAGCGTAATACAGTAGGTTACAGCTCGAGGGAATGTTTAAAGTGCGACGTGAAGCGGAGAGCTTTCAATTTCTCGAGGACTATAATCATGATTATGTACTTGGTACATAACGTGCGTTCAAACAAAAGTTATGAAGTGGTCTTGTATCAAACAATAATTTTTGAAAGACATGTAACTTTTTTTATAGATTACGTATACACACAACCTTACATTTACATAAAAACTATGTGGTTCAGCAGTAAAAACCATTTGTTTGTTCTACTCGTAGTGCATTGAAAAGCTATCAATTTAAGCAGCGTTTAGCGTTTATACATGTAACTTTTACTTTTCGGTAGTAATAACTATATCAACAAAAACTAACAACCATTCCCATTGGTCGAAATCAAAATAGACATTCCCATTTTGTGGAATGATCATGACCTCCTCGACTTTTCCCGGCTTCCTTGATTAAACTGTAATTTTTTTAGGGACCTCGGTAGGCGAGCGGCGATCGCCGTTGCAGCCGAGGTCACAGTGAAAATCATGGAGCGCTCGAGCCGGAGATTGAGAGTTCAGCTCCCGGCACGGGCGGTCTAGATTTTCACTTAATTAAGGTTTAGGTTTAAGTGACGCCCGCTCCCCCTGAAGTAATGCTTGAGCGGTTCCGGGGGGCAACGGTAGTCGTCAGGGAAAAAAACTGTCATTTTATAATTAGAAAAAAACGCTTCCAAAGCAGTTTAATAATTATGTATGTAACTCCCACGATAGCGAACTTTTAGACTCGCCTTATATATATGTCTCGATTGCTGTGCTCGCTTGGCCATAAACTGCGGCTCGTCTAAAAAAATCTTTAATTTTGTACTTGTAACATAAATAGCTATTATTTACTAGCAACACGATATTGTTCATTTTCGCTATAGACACATATAGATATCTTCAGTTGACTTATGGACCTCGGGCCAGAGGCCTTCGGTCTGTAACCATATCAATCTCAGGGAAAAAAACATATTCACGTCTCCCTTAATGCATAAATATCTATTACGAAAATTAATTTGCAGTTCAGTTCTGAAAAGAACTATTTTACACAGAATAATCTACAGAAGAACAAAATAAATAATGCTTCTAAAAGGTAAACGCTATTTGACAGTTGACAACTGACAACTTAAGTGACCGAGCGTGCTGAATTCTGAGTACAGCGATGTAATAATCACCGACAAAATCTTGATAATGCTTTTTAACGCACTTTACAACGTTTTATTTTATTTTGGTTTTCAAACTGGATAAATTTCAAGAATTCAGTGTTTTGGCTACAGACTACTGCGCCATCGTCTTGCTGGTGCTGTGAATTTTTGGGGTGCTATGGTTTCTATTCAGATTGTTGACCTTGGTGTACTACATTGTTGGTGTATGTTAAATATATTGCTCAGCAACTTTATAGGCCTTCGGGACATAAAAACCATATTACGCCCGCCATCGAGGGCCAATAAACAAGATTATGGTTGCAGAATGGAATAAATGGTGTTAGCACCTTGCATGACGTTCGCTTTTAAACTTACAGTACACTATACTGTACTTCGGTTACCTGCTACTGGTCACTGAGTTGAATATATTATGGAAGTTTAATAACTAGATTTGATTAGTGTGCTTCTTCGCAGTTCTTTAAATTGTCGTGAGAAATGATACCTAACTTTTAATGTAAAAGTCGCAAAAACGCCAAGCTCTAGAAGTCACGGGCGTCTCAAGCATAGGGGTTAAGGGTGACGCGTTTCTCCAATATTTTCCTCTTGGGAAACTTTAGGGATCATGGACTGGTAATGGTCATAGTTAAAGAAAGGAGAAGGAAACACATGTTTACAATTCTTTACTGTCATTCTTATTTTTCTTTTGCTCTGTGTACTATGTACTGTGCTGTATTCGATAAAATAGGGTCGATGCAGATGTTAAGGAATTTGTCACCAACTCAGATTTAATTTTGAAAACTTTCTCAGAACTTTCTGAAGAAAAAACATAATAAAACAAGTGGATTTCTAAATGTTTTTTAAAATTGATCCACTTAACTGGCGTTGACCATGGGGAATGATGTGACTGATCTTCTATAATTGTTAAATAAATATTTCCAGGGGCGAAAGTAGATCCTTACTGGATTTTCAGCTGCTGCAGAAACCACCGCAGATGCTTCAGAGAAACTTAGAGCTACAATTTGTAGTTTAAATTTATAGCCTTTGACGCTTCTAAGGCCCAGAAAAACCTCAAAAAGGTTTTATAGCCAAACCATATGAGTTTAAGGAATTGAGGACTATTATAGAAAGGAGTATTACCAGTGGCGGTTCGTGTTAATTGTATTTGGGGGGCTCTTACTTTTTAACAATAATTAAGCAGAAAGTAATTATTAATGACTCACCTACATTCCGTCGATGTTATAATCCAAAATAACCACGATCCAAAAAGAAACGTCATATACACAGAATAAAAAATACTCAAACACAACACAAAATGTACATAATAAAAATTAAAGACGATAATAATGTATAAAAATCTGGTGTGATACACGCACACAACTTCCTTTTACAGTGATCTTATAATTAGCCAAAAATTTGATTTTTAATTTTTAATTATTTGTCAAAAAATTTCAAAAATTAGAAATTTTACAAAAATGGTACAAAATAGAGTGTTAGTGCAAGAGACAAATTTTCTCTAAAATTTTAAGCTAAATTCAAAAATGTAATAATATACCGGGTGTTCTATTTAAAATAGGAGTTAATAAAAAAAATAGAAAAAAAAAACAAAAGAAACCCATTTTAGAAGTATTCAATTGGAAAATCACCTATCTTACATCAATACACATTAAAAATGTAATAAAAATGCAAAGTTTAAAAAAATCGTTAGAGCCGTTTTTGAAAAAATCGAAAAAAACTGAAAAATCACAAGAGTTTACTCTTACTACTTCCGGTTAAGCGATTTTTTTCAAAAGCTTGCTGTCGCATCTACATAGTACACAAAACTTATATATGAAGTTTCAACGCCATACCTTATTCCGTTTTTGAGATATTCTGTACACAGACAGACACACAGACAGACAGACAGACAGACACACAGACAGACCAATAAAAAAAATATGTTTTTTGAGATCAGGGGACTCTAAAACGTGATCTCTGTTGAAAACTCAATTTCGAATTTTTGGGGTGAATCCAATATTTCCTTTATTGTAAAAGGAAGTAATAATGGAAAACAGAGCAGAACATTTAGTTCATTACATCCACAAATACATTCGCTTTTATTGTAAATTTCCACACAAAAACGTTTTATAAAATTACTATTTCCAATTTTATGTTGCACGTTAAAATTTAATACTGTTGCGGGCCGGCGACCAGGTGTTTTTATTGAAAATTTTTCAGCTAACGAAACACGATGCGCAATCGAGTTTACTTTGTACATTAGCAGTTTATTTTAATGCCGATGCTTACACCATACTATTTCCAAGAGATTACTTTATCTGAGCGGTGGCCGGTTTTATCCTGGGATCGCATTACATTTCGGGAGCGCCATATTTGTAAATATTACGATAAGCTAGCGAGTCGGCAGCTGTGGCGGCGCCTACATGGCAAACCCTCGTATCACATTAAAACTGCTATATCTCCGATTCTGCAGAGACTGCTGTTTTTCGGCAATACCCATAGCAGTTTCGAGCTCCTTTCGGGGCGACCTCAATAGCTAAATCCATTATCATATGAGCCAGTGTGTTGACACATAACTCCTGTTATATTGACATACTTGTTGGATAATGTTTTAAGCGATATCTAATAGCTATCTCCGGATCTCATTACTTAAGCCTTATTATATTATAACGGTAGAATAGATGATAAAATATATTTTCAATTATATACTAGTTATTTTTTTGTGATAACAGATAGTCTGTTGGTGGCTGGGAAGCTTGAGCCCTTGAACCCTAAAGAGCAGCCGCCACTGAGTACTACACTGTTATTGACACTGTAATAGTGTGTTTAAAAAAATAAATTCTAGATTGATCCGAAAAGATTGAAAATAAATATTATGTTAGAAAAAGTTTTATTGACAGGTGAAGACTGCCAGGTATTGAGTGCGTGTTCTGAGATAAATACGGGTTATCTTCAAATTGAAATAGTAGTTATTATTTACGGTATAAGGGTGTTATATTACAAATAATCCACGAGAGAAAAGTCGAGCCCTCGAGGCCGCTAGGCCGAGAAGGGTTATTGCTCGAGTGAATTATTTGTAATAACACACACGTGCCATACAAAATTTTATCCAACAACTCAATAAATATCTATAAAAAAACAAATTTTGTATTGACAGCCGTGAAAAATCGTAGTGACAATTCAGAAAGTACGGAGAGAGCAAATAAATTTATAATTAGAGTCGCCTGTGATTCGTGTTATACTTTTGGCAGTACTGAAGTGTATTGTCCGTCTATGTCAAATTCGAGGTTAGTAGATTAGGTTTAGTTTGTTATTTGACACAGATTGACGCAAAACCTAACCTGCAAATCTCGAATTTGATATAGCTTGACAATACAATAAAACCCTGTCGTTTTATGGCTATAAAACTCTAGGGGTTTATGGCCTACATAATACAACTGATATCGGTGTAATTATGCCTCTACAATATGTGAGTTTTTGATAAAAGTGGTTATGTATAGCTACATTATAAAGTACTATTTATGACATAGTTTCGCAGCAATAAAGTAACTCTTTATAGTACTAGTAAATAAAGTTTATTTTATTTTACTAGAACTATAAAGTACCTTTACGTCAGCTGTCACTGTCAAAATAAATGCTTGTCAATATTAAAATAGATGCTTATTAATATCCATCAAGGCACTTTAATATCAATTCTTTTCTGGTGCAAAATAGACGTCAAATTGTAAACTAGATTTTTTTCAATTTTAGTAGTCGAACTTGAAGTTTTGTATACAACTCGTACATAATATGTCTTTAAAGACTCGTCTCCTTTATTTACTTCGCTTGGAAAACTCGCTCGGCTATAAAAGAGACTTGTCAAATAAAGTTCTATATTAGTTAGTTAGTAGTAAGTATTTGGCCCTTTTTGTCAACCCCATGGGTAAGATCTAGGCATGCAGAGTACCGGGTACCTTAGTTCTACTTAGAATTTTGCCGAACCCTAGCAAGGGATCTTTAACTCTTTTACATGCTACACATCGTAGTAACATAGAACCCACGGTTTTACATCACTTCTGAATGATGGCATTCTGTAGAAGTTTTTATCCGCATTTTTATTTTTTTAAACCTCGCCGAGATCGGGGATCGAACTCTCGACCCTTACATCAGTATCTAGAATGCTTAACCACTGAGCTATGGAGCTCGGCTAGTCTTATATTAAGTACTTGTTATATAAATAGCTATTATTCAGAAGTTTCTTGTTTGAAGGATGTGAGGGATATTCTATGCTCCATGCCCACAGAAGTGATAGAGCGTTTCAGGAATGTTGAAGAACTCGTTCGTCTGCTCCTCATTTGTCATTCTTCAAGCTGGGAAGCAGAAGGAAGTTTGAGTGCTTTGAGGAAACTAAAAGCTTGCTTGATGACTCCTATTATCCAAAAGCAGTTAAATAATGTAGCACTGTGTAGCAGTACATATCTTAGCTTCTACAATGATACCGTTCGGTATTAGTTAAACTTAATAGATAGGCAACTTAAAGTGCATTAACAGTATAAGGGGTTGCCTACCCTTTTTATAAATCTAAAGCAGACGTAATAGAAGGCTCATGGTTAAATTATTAAAAACAATAAATAACAAAATTTGCTACTTCCTTTTTGGTTGAAAAAGCAAAAGGACGCTTCTCTGTGTAGAAGCAAAGCAAATTAAAAGTCCTAGCTTAAAAAGGATACACGCAGGCAATAGTAAGGCTTTATTTACTCAATCCAGCATATTATTAAAACATAATAATTTTTCAGGCAGATAGGATAAATCACACAAACATTTTCTTTCTGAAAAGGGCAGTTATTACTTAACTGGTAGGTAACTAACAAGCTAATACATACAAATCATAATAGAGGGTTTTCCTTTATTCAGCTCTTAGAGACTCCTCGATAGCTACCAGCTCTAAGGCTTTTTCACTAGTTTGCATCTCCTGGTTGATTATATCTTCACCATGGAAGAGGGTATTGATGTGCTCCAAGTTGATAAGGAGAGAAACGAGAACTTAGTTAGAAACTGCTAACAAGTTAGGAAATCACTCACCAGTCAAAGACCATTTCTTTGGTTATATGAGGGGTTCTTCTCTGTTGATATTGGAAGATGAAGAGGTCCGAATTCAATGGTTCTCTGCATTAACCGTATGTTAATCCTGAAAGAATTAGATATTGTTAATTAGAATTAGACCAACGTCATAGCTTGAATATAGTTAAATAAGGGCATAAGCCTTAATGATAATCGATAACAGATTAGTTTCAAAGTAAAAGAATTGTTACTTACCTAGTGTTGATCCTGAATGTGACTTGAATGGGTTTGCAGCTGTCAAGTTAGTATTTCAATCACTTGTCAAATAACAAGCTTTTGATCATACGAGATTTTTCTTATACTCCCTGGAATGATATCAGCTAAACTAAACACCGATCATTAATTGTGATTAAGGAATTCGAATGAGAAATACGAGGGTATAGAGAGCTCTTTATATTTTCATCTTACTACTCAGAGGTTATTAGTTAAATATGTATAAGAAATCTCCTGGATACTTATAGATTAATTAATGCAGAAGTTTAATTAGAACAAATTCTAACTTGTCAGGGTAAATTAGGATTAGTAACGAATTGCATAACTTTTGTCAAAATTAAAAAGGCATAAACCTTAACAAATAACATATAATCAGTGAATTGTAAGAAAGAATACCCAATTATTGTAAACATCTTAAAATTAACACTTTATAATAAAGTTATGGCGCCCATTTCTGTTGATTAATGAACTATTATCTTTATGTGAAAGTGAAGCGAACTAAAAAGCCCACATTGGTTAAACCCTAATAAAAACCGTACATTGAGCTAGTCGGAGACGTGTGAGCCATCCAAGGTAAGTTACAAAAAAAAGGGGCACAATGTAGGCGCATAATTTTGAATTTACCGTCTCTGCACACCACTAGGATCATGGCGGAGAACTTCAAGGTCACAAAAATTGAGTATGCTGACATCAAAAGCGCCGACACAGAGAGGCCATTCTGATTTAAGGTATTATTCTGTGGTTAGGGATACTTCCCTGCCCCACCCTGTGCAACACAGCAGCCGTTAATAAGTACACCGTGCCGGCCAATTATAAAAAGGAGGTGGAGTTCAGTGATGGCGACGAATTCAAAAAAAGATAATATACGTATAAGAGTACACATACATTTAAATTATGTTCCGTTTGAAAGAAAAATTGGAAAAATTATCAAAGAGATCGTAAAGCTTATAAAGCAAAAATATAAAATATATAAAAAATATGCATTTATTAATTTATTTAATATATCAGCGCATAAAACCACCAGCCTCTACACCGCATGGTAATTTAGGTTACAGATAATACATACATACAAACATATATAAAAAATGATAATTGAAATACTTAGTGGTTTACGTTATCACTTCTATACATACCACAAATTGTTAATTCATTGATTACCAATTTTATCAATGTAAGCATTCACTTGCTTACTGTATGTTAATTCATTAATGCTCATAAATAAATAAAAAATGGGTATACATTTCAGTTTCTAATGGGAATCCTCTAATTATTTAAAATTTTATGACGTCATTTTATCTGTTGAAGTTTTTATGATGATCACAAATGTGAACCTATTTAACAATATGCAGTGGATGTTGAATTTGTCAGAGTTCTGTTTAAAAGTTTATTTTAGTGTAAATTTTTGTTTATTTGTAGTTTATAGGAAGACAAACTTACCATTTAACTGGAATTTTATACTTTGCCGTACAATAATACTAACTTAAATTTTATTGTAAACACTAACAATTAAACTTGTATATTTACCTAATTTTAACCTCTTGTTATCAATTTTAAAATATTGAAATATGAAATCCTAATAATATAAAAGCTGAACAGTGTGAATCGCCCTAAAAAAATAAATATAAAATTTAGGAAACTTGAAATGTTAACAGCGAAACATTTGTAGAATAATTTAGATAAGCACTACATTGGAAATGTTTACAAAATTTATGAAAACAACACTGAAAACTAGGCAACCCAAAAGACGTCTAAGCACGATAATACTCGTATTGTATTCCAACCAAAAATTGAAGTAAATCATGGAAAGTGTAAGTCATGTCTAAGTTGATTTCATACAATCAATACATAATTTTCTAAAGTGAAGCCACAAAGCAACCACTAATAGAGCGATTTCTCCCATAGTAAGCTTGTATAAAAGTTTCAGCGCCCTATATTGGCTTGAGTCAAAATGCAATCACTCTGTTAACCAATTATTTGTCCGATCGCCAACAAGCTGTCAGTTTGAATGGTCAACAATCTGAATTTTCTAATATTACGTCGGGAGTACCGCAAGGTTCTATTTTAGGACCCGTTTTCTTTACGATTTACACTTCTTTACTTCCCTCTGTGCTGCAGTCATGTACCTCTCATTTTTATGCGGACGACTCACAAATTTATAAATCGTTTAAACCTGAAGAAGTTGTCGAAGCGTGTGAAGCGATAAATAAAGATCTTGCAGAGTTAGCAAAAATATCTGAGCAGCATGCTATGACACTCAACCCAGGTAAATCAGCAGTATTAATATTCGGTAAAAGAACTGACCAATTAAAAATTAAAAATTTTGTAAATATTAAGATCAATAATCAAACTTTACCTGTAGTTGAATCCGCAAAGAATTTGGGTGTAACGCTTGATAGCGGGTTACGGTTTAAACAGCACGTATCAAAATGTTTGCAAAGTGCATATTGTAACCTTCGACTGGTTTTTCAAAATCGTCAAGTGCTCAATCGAAAAATCAAGATTATGCTGTGTAACAGTCTTGTCTTATCAAAATTTGATTTTTGTGATTCAGTATATGGTCCTTGCTTAGATGCACGGGACAAATCTAGGATTCAGAAAGTTCAAAATGTATGTTTACGCTTAATATTTGGCATTAAAAGGTTTGAAAGAGTTTCGCATAAATTAAAAGAAATTAATTGGCTTAATATGAGCAACAGACGTTACTTTCACGCTGCCTTCCTCTATCACAAAATAGTCGCTACTGAATGTCCACCATATCTGTATAACACTATTACATATCGCACCGATGTCCATAACTTAAATTTAAGATTCAGGGGTAAAATGAATATACCTTTACTTTCTAGCGAGCAAGGTAAAAGATGTTTTTTATACTGTATTGCAAAACTTTACAATGGTTTGCCCCTGGATATTAAAATGCTACCACCTTCTAGGTTTCGGTGCCGGCTTAAACAACTACTTCTTTGTCCAGTTACACCTGCTGCAATTAAATGAGTGTTTTTTTTTTCATCTTTTGAACTTTTGATTCTTAGACTTACCTATACATATATTTTGTGGTTAATTAATACGAAAAAATTTTCAAAATAACCTGTGTTGCTGTTTCGATGCGATTTCTCATTTTTATTCAATATTTAACTTGTTTCTTTACTTAGTTTTAGGTTTAGTTTTTAGTTTTTGTGCAGGGTTAAGTGGAGGAGCGGTCCGCAACTATGTTGCCCAACTGAACTTCGCCCTGCACTAATAATTTTAAAAGTATAATACTTTCTTTTTATATTTATGTCAATAAAGACACTTTATTATTATTATTATTATTATTACAACGGGTGGGCCAGAAACTATTCCAGCAAGGCGGCAAAATTTAAATACGCCAATACTACGATATTTGAATTAATCAAGGATATGCCGTCAACACCAATACAAATTTTGCATATACATAATTTGCCTTCATCAGAATCTCGATTTTAAAGTTTTGAACCGCATAAATCGGAATATGCAAAATCTTTATAGGTTCTAAAGTTTACAATAATTATGGAAAATGCAAACAAAATATTTGCGAATAACAAATATATTTTTTCTACTCACTGTATAGAAAGTCGGCTTTTGCGCCCTAGTTTTAGGAAACAAAACTGTCAATTTCCCACCAGCGGGAGCCAATTTTTATTTGCTCCCGGCGGGAGCCAATATTTATTTGCTCCCGCATTTGTGTTTATGTCACCATGGATATCACACCAAAGCTTTACAACGTTATGCTGATTTGGAAATTAGACAAAATGTCACTACAGAAATCTAGAGTCACGGTAATGATTTACTAAAGCACAATTTTTGAAATTTCGCGCAATAAAACATGCGTTCGAAGAAAAAATCATATATATATCACTGGAGCAAAGGTTCATTTCCTCCCTTGTGTGTTTAATGCCCTCCGCTGACGCGTCGGGCATTAAATTCACACGCGGGAGGAAATGAATACCTTTGCTCCCTAGATATATAAATAGCTATTAAGTAATTCAAATAGCAATATTGTTTAATAAGTATTGTCAATCTTACAATAGTCGTGCTCAATTGCATTAATTTACTTTGGTTCGTAATGCTTTTCACGCATTTTAAATGATTTGTCGGTGTCAGTTTGACGTAAGAGTTTACTATTTACGCACTTTTCAAAAAGCGGACAGGTGACACCAGCGCCTCCTGACGGGTGGGCCAATCTCTAACAAATATTTGATTCGACAGATGCATTCAGAAAACATTTCTATTAGTAGGTTTTTTTTATGCCGTTGGGAAATTTCTGTCTCCTACACTAAATCGGCACAATTTGAAACAACACTTCTTCACATACCAAACCATCATTAATTATAGTTTGGTTCACAACCTTGCTGAGTGGCGACACTAGCGCCCTCCGACGGGTGGACCAGTCCCTAACAATTATTTGACAGGTGCATTTAAGAAACTCCTCTAGTGGTTGCTTTGTAAGTGAAGCAACTTTTAAGTAATGACGGTTCATCTATAAATTGAAAATATAACTGTTTTGTTAAGGCATTATAACAAATTCTATGATGTAAGTACCTATGTATTAGTTGTTTAACCTCAGTTTGTAAAACCGTATACTAGCATAGAAAATGTTGAAAAACGTATGTCTTCCAAAATACCCAAATGCATATGTCAAATTTAAAGGTTATTTACAAAGTGTCACTGAATGACAATCAAGCGGTCTGGCCTGATTTTAAATAGCTTTCCCATTTCTGGTTGGAATACTCTTTTTATAAGCAAGCTATCTTTTGAATTCGGCACCATCACTAAACCCCACCTCCTTTTTATAATTGGTCGGCACGTCTGCAACACCACTTACATGAAAGTAGTTCGTTTGAAGTTCATTTGACCATTCATCTTGCCTTTAAAATGGTGGTTTGTGTACTGATCCATCATTTTTACCTTTAGATCGTCCCTGTATTAGTAGCTTCTACGAATTTAAGGTTATTCAATGTAAGTAACATATCAGAACTTAGGGGAAATTTGAAATATATATATATATATATGTTGGACACAGATGACGAATATCCTCAATTGTCGAAATGAATTTAACCAATGCGGGAATTGAGCAAATTAATTCGGCAATTGGGCGAATTTAGGTTTAACACAGTTACACAGACTGAGCATTCCATTTCGGCAATTGAGCGAATTCGCATTTGAGTCTTACTTGTAAACATAAGCAACTTAACCTAACTAAACTTTGCTTCCTCTAATTTATTGTTTTCAGAATCACAATGGACGTGAAGCAGGAATTACCTGATAGTAATTTCCACAGTGCAACGGCCGTCGCCTTACAAGAACGAGTAATAGCAAACTTACATGTACAGCAAGAGGTTATCGAAGGCACTATCGACAACACAGCCTATCATGGATTGAATATCAAACAAGAGGAAATTGATATCAAACATGTATTGCTCGCTACATGTGTAGGAAGCGAAAGCAGTTTAGAAGAACAATGTATTTGTAAGGTCTGTAAACATAAAACAGAAAACATGAGTTTGTGTTCTATTTGCAAAATGAAACCAGTAGCAAAACAAGAGTTAGTTAACTATATGAGAACAAATACAGGACAGAAAGCTCATTTATGTTTTATTTGTGAGTATGAAACAGTTAAGAAAAGTCATTTAGTTGATCATATGAAGATACATACAGGAGATAAACCTTATTCTTGTTCAATTTGCCAGTATAAAACAGGTCAGAAAAGTAGTTTAGTTCGACATATGAAGATACATACAGGAGAAAAACCTTTTTCTTGTTCATTTTGCCAGTATAAAACAGGTCAGAAAAGTAGTTTAATTCGACATATGACAATACATACAGGAGGAAAACATCATGCATGTTCAATTTGCACGTATAAGACAGATCAGAAAGATAATTTAATTCAACACATGAAGATACATACAGGAGAAAAACCTTATTCATGTTCAATTTGTGAGTATAAAACAACGGAGAAAAGCAGCTTGGTTAAGCATATGAGGGTACATACAGGTGAAGAACCTTATTCCTGTTCAATTTGCGAGTATAAAACGACTCACAAAAGTCATTTAGTTCAACACCTGAAGATACATACAGGAGAAAAACCTTATACATGTTCATTATGCGAGCATAAAACAGCACGGAAAACTCATTTAGTTGAACATATGAAGATACATACAGGAGAAAAACCTCATGAATGTTCAATTTGCACTTATAAAACAACTTGGAAAAGTGCTTTAGTTAAACATCTGAAAATACATACAGGAGAGAAACCTTACTCATGTTCAATTTGTGAGTATAAAACAACGGAAAAGGGCAGCTTGGTTAAGCATATTAGGGTACATACAGGTGAAAAACCTTATTCTTGTTCAATTTGCACTTATAAATCAACTCGGAAAAGCACTTTAGTTAAACATCTGAAGATACATACAGGAGAAAAGTGTAACTTAGACATATGTGAACATATACATGAGATAAACCATATGCATGTTCAATATGTAAGTATAAAACAGCTGCGAAAAGATATTTAGTTGAACATATAAATATGCATACAGGGGAACTTTTTGATTATGCATATATAAAGCAACTCATAAAAGTAATGTAGTTCAAGATATATGAAGATAGATACTGGAGAAAAATTTTATTCATGTTCAATTTGTGAGTATAAAACAGCTCGGAAAAGTTATTTAGTTCAACACTCGAAGATACATACAGGAGAAAAACCTTACTGAAGTTCAATTTAGGAAACACCAGGGGTACGTTTATAAATTCGACTGGATAACGCTAGCGTGTACCACTGCCGTTTATAAATTCCCGGTGGCGGTCACCGTGTAGCCTTCCCGTATTTCTAAACACATTGCGGAACACTCTGTGCCTACCCAAGTTACCCCACGTCTTGAAAGTGGGAGAAATTACTCAGTCAGCTGTTTTAGTTGTGTTTGGAAAACACGTTTAAATAGCTATAGCAGTTTAAGGTTAGAATACGTGCGTTAGGTGCAATCAATCGTTTTTGCTGTGTGCAAGTGTATACACAGAAATTAAAATGGCTCAAGCTGAACTACCTTTAGCCATGACGTTGTTACTGATGATAAAGGCGAAGTTATCACCAATCAATCGGACGAACTTCTTTTGTGTGATAGAAAAAGTAAGTTAATAATTATATTAAAAATAGATACTGATACTAACATTTATATTTTAGCTGGTTCCTGCATATATGTGCCAGTAACGGACCACATTACTAAGATATTCGGAATTGAAATCAAACATATACAAGAAGAAATTGACCGTAATGTCTTGTACAATCCTGCTGAAGTATCACAAGACAGGCTCGCTAGTCCTACTTGCAAATGGTCAAATAACGCAACATTAAGATTAATTTACTTGTACAAAAAGTACGAAATGGAGTTTTTAAGTACGTCCATTAGAAATGACTCCGTGTACCAAAAAATAGCTTGTGATTTGGACACCGAGGGATTGAAATTTTCAAGTACTCAGTGCAAAGATAAATTTAAATACCTGAAAATGCGGTACATGAAAGTAATCGATAACAAAAAACGAAGTGGAGCTGCACCAATGCCATTTGATTATTTTGACCAGATGGACGAGATATTTGGCAAGAAAGCGAATGTAGAACCTGTAGCGATTGCATCATCATCTAGGCCTAACAACAGCATAAACAACACGTATAAAATAATACGTTACTAAATTTGTATTAATGTGAAATCGGTTTAAGACGATGAAGAACAAGAAGTTTTGAAAGACAATACATCCCATGAAACGCCTAGAAAAAAAATAAAAAGAACTAAACAAGGTATAACCGAACGACGACATCAAGTAAAGTTGAATATGCAGCTAAAGGCAATAGACAGCTTTGAAACAATGATGTCTAAATTAATAGAAAAACTATAACTTTGACCGATTAATTGTTTAAGGTTAACCATTATGTTTAAAATGTAGTTTTTTTTTTATTTAAGTAGTTTTTGAAATAACTGCTCATTAATTTTTTTGATTATGTTCTTTATTTAATATGTTTACATAAGTGTAACACCATACAATAAATCTTTAATTTGAATAAAAGAAATTATTGAATCAAATCATATAATAATGCACACAAATTATCCCTCTTTCTATAAGCGTCTTCCCTGTTCACTAGTATTCTATCGTTTAAAACTCTCCAAATTATTTCATTAATGTATTCGTCAATGTGTAGATCAGCGTTGTCTAAACAAAGATTATGTAAGACACAACAGGCAAGTACTGTTGCCGGTATTAAATCAGTTCTGTTCATATCTAAATACTTAAGGCGTCTAAATCTTCTGAACAGAAGAGCAAACGATCTTTCAATACATTGTCTAGTTTGGGAGATCATGTGGTTGAAATTCCTTTTAGAGGCATTTAGATTGCCTCTATCTATATACGGTGGCATACACCACGATAACACAGGATAAGCTTTATCTCCAACAATAAATTCCTCATTTGGAAAATATTTCCTTGTCTTCTAAAACATCTTTGTAAATATCCGAGTTGCGGAAAATTCGAGTATCGCTCACGGAACCAGGATATCCAACGTAACAATCAGTGAATTTTAATTGTGCATTGCATATAGCTTGTAGTGTAATAGCATAATCACATTTTCTTGTAATATATACCTCTGGATCTAATTTCGGTGCCTTTATGGGAATGAATGTTCCATCTATTGCACCTATTACGTTATCGACCCCAGCTATTTGACAATAACTGTTCTTTACTTTCTCGATGTTCGCCCTTGTTGGCCATTTTATGACAGTGTACGATAGTTTATTTAGATATGTTTTTCGGACTTTTTCCACTGTCTAGGGTGTAAATCACACAACGTTTCGGGAGTTTTGTTCTACTCCCGTCTTCAGGTGTTCCTGGTTAGTCCTGAGAAGGACTTATATTCTACGTTTTTCTCCGTAAATTTGTGCCTCCCCCGGGGTTTGAACCCGGGACCGCTGATCGCTAGTCTGCCACTCTAACCACTAGGCCACCAGGGCGGTTAGAGTGGCAGACTAGCGATCAGCGGTCCCGGGTTCAAACCCCGGGGGAGGCACAAATTTACGGAGAAAAACGTAGAATATAAGTCCTTCTCAGGACTAACCAGGAACACCTGAAGACGGGAGTAGAACAAAACTCCCGAAACGTTGTGTGATTTACACCCTAGACAGTGGAAAAAGTCCGAAAAACATATCATAATAGACCACTGCCAAAAAATGACATTCAGAGAAGAAGTTTATTTAGAGCACGTACAACTCTGAAAAATGCCACAGACAATGAGTTTTTCCCCATGTCAAATCTCTCTCCTACTGATCTGAAAAACATTTTTATTCGTGTTTAAATAATCATATGAAACGTTATTTTTTACCTATAAGAATCTGGAGTTGCAAGTAACCACAATGTAGCCAGTAACTGCTTTTCAACATTCATAGCTGACCTTCCTCTAACAGTTTTCTTACATATTAATTCATTAATAACGGGCAGCAATCTGTCATAAGTTGCTCTAGAAGAGAGTCTAAAATGCCACTGAAATTGCTCATTTGATAAGTTAGGCACTAGTCGTTCTACGTAATTTTCAATTCGCACGGGCTTAATTCTTATAGTCACTTCATTATGCTCCTCCTCGTCTATTACTGTCGTAATTAAGAGACACTCTTGAAACATTTTCTTGCTTACGGCAATAGCCAGTCCACAGACCGCAAGTGTTCTCTTTCTATTTTCCATTCTTTGGTCGAATAAAAGAGGCTATGTATCTGTCAACTTGTTTATTATTACCGCGACACCGTTTAAAAACTTTGGCTAGAGTGATGATCACGTGATCTACCCTTCACTCTACCAGTCGCCTAAATTTATAAACGTACCACAGTGGCTTTTTTAGAGTGAGTGATGACAAACCCAGTAAAACGGGTAGGGAATACTTAGAAGAAAGTAGTGGCGATTTTAAAGATATTATGTTCCATATCTAGGCTAAGCAAGTCTCCTATTTTTATTATTTATCATGATGTAATTGCTATGTTGTTTGCTAATTTACAATAAAAGTTATTAGAAAAATAAATAGGGAAATACTTTAAGCTGGACTCTTTGTAATCGTATTGCATATAGGAAAATTGAGCAGCGGTGGAAGAATTCAGCAATATTCTGTTATCATTAAACCGTTGTATCTCACTTATACAGGGTGTTTCAGAATAACTGTTCCTAATTCTCAGAATTGAGAGAGGGCATGTTATTCAACACTTTTTAATAATAAACTAGTGTTCGGAAATACTTCCGTTTCGAGAAAATACGACATTAAGGAATTGAGTCTTTCAACATGATGGTGCACCAGCGCATTTCGGTTTAAATGTTCGAGATTATTTAAATGCACAATTTCGAAACCGATGGATTGGGAGACAAGGTCCTATTCTTTGGCCTGCACGTTCGCCAGATATGACTCCAATTGATTTTTGTATTTGGGGTCATATTAAATCACTCGTCTATGCGACACCTGTGGACACAGCAGAGGAGTTAGTGGCTCGAATTATTCTTGCTTTTGATGACATTCGTGATCGTCCGCAGATATTTCGAAGAATTCGTCGGTCAATCACACATCGTTATACCTTGTGTGTCGACAATGGCGGCCATAATTTTGAACAATTCTTATAATTTTTGTGTAATACCATTTTTTAAATATTAATAAAAATTGCAACCGCTGGAAATCAATAAAATCGTTACTTTTCACATTGAAATTATTTCAAGTACTCAATTCGTTAATGTCGTATTATCTCGAAACGGAAGTATTTCCGAACACTAGTTTATTATTAAAAAGTGTTGAACAACATGCCCTCTCTCAATTCTGAGAATTAGGAACAGTTATTCTGAAACACCCTGTATATCTTAATATGCTACAAGCAAGGTGCCTGGTAAGTCATACATTTTGTATTGTGGATCCCCCTTACTTATCTACTTCAAAATGTTTCTATATTATAAAAATTAAAGTAAAATAAAACTTTTAATTTTAAGTGATTAGATATATAATACCTCTTATTTAATAAAATTTTAAATTTTGATATACATTTTTAGTATAATAATGCAATAACGCAAATTTAGAAGTTATTTTATAGTTCCACAAATTAGGCACTATACATAAGTGTAACACTCCTGATGGAGTATCGCTATCCCTTCCAGAGAGTTTATGGATCCAGTTGCTGGGGTGGATCAGTCCTCATATAGCACTATTATATCACGCGTACACACATGTACGTACACTTATCGCACATATACACTTACGGATACTGTTCACAGATAATTGTGATTTTTGCTTTATTAACTATTTGTCTCCACACTTTCCTGTTCACTATTTTGTCTCTCTAGTTATTGATTCTCATTTTTTTATTTTCTATTATTTCATCATACCACGTTATTCTGGGTCTTCCTCTTGCTCGGGTTTTACTGCATGATAATAGTTGTGTTTTCTTTGTGTCTCGTCACATGCCCTAGCCATCTGGTGTGTTGGGCTTTTATGAACCTTGTTATATCTTCTCCATTTATATCCCTTAATAATTCATGGTTCATCCTAGCTCTGATCTCGCCTTTACTGGTTTTTATTGGGCCATGTATTGTCCTTAGTATTTTCCGTTCGAAAATCCTTAGTTCTTCTGTTTCTTTATTTGTAAGGCACATTGTTTCTGTGGCAGAGCTGGGCAAATTACTTTTAAAAAGTAATTAATTACTAATTACCAATTACCGCCCAATGTAGTAATTTAATTACCAGAGATTCAATTACTCACAGGAAATAGTAATTTAATTACCAATTACTTAGTAATTGTAATTGTACAACATCAATTACTTTCAATAAAAATTATTGTCATATAGTTGTATTTAGTAGAATTTTCTTGCAAGTTGCAACTATCATTAGTGTCGTGTCGATTCGTAATCGTTATCTAAAAATGCTTAATTTTTATGTTTTGTTAACTATAGTAACCTAATACTTTATCACTCTTGAAGGTTTTTTGATAATTAAATCTTCTAGCTACATGCACCGTTCACCAAAACCAAAAGTTTTTAGTTTGTTTTGATGTAAGATTAAGTAAATAAATAAATTCAAGGATAACAATTATACAGGGTGTCCCAAAAAAAATAGGACACCGATTTGGCTAAGATTCCTTGGGTTATAATAAACCGATTAAACCTAATATACTTTAGTACAAAGTCCCTTCAGTAAGAAGGTATAGGGACTTGGAAGTTCAAATCTATATATTTTTTTATATTAGTTTCCACATAAGCTATCACTAAAGTTCAGCTTTTTATCACGATTGTGTATTTAGTTGCCGAGGCCCGAAGGGCCAAAGCAAATAAACCACACAAGGATTGAAATGGAACTTTCAGTGCCCAGGGGTACATTGTTTTTTAAAATCTAGAAATCGCGAAGTTACAACATTTTAACTATCTTTTATAGGTTACGTTGACGTCGGTTTACTTCACTGCCGATTTCTCGTATTTTATTTGACGATTTCGACGTTCTTCAATGCCAATTAAAAAAAAATGTTTTCGAATATGAAGAAATGTCGAATTTAATTTTGGCTAGATTTTGTAATGATATTAGAAAAAATAGCACGCTGAATATGTTATAAAAGTGATTTTTCCATGTTCGTGATAAATTAATCCATTCGCTCGTAAATTTAACGTTGAAAAACTTTCACTTTTCTTAACTTGTAGAACAATCTATTATTAAATACGCTGAGGCTGAATGACGAAAAAAAGGGGACTTACCTTAGTATACAGGGTGGATCATTGGATTTCTTAAGTGTTTGACAGCAAATTTGTATTTAGATTTTGTAGAAGAACGATCCAATTGGCGCAACTTGAGCATTTTTTGTTGGCTCTGTTCGAAAATACTTTTTTTACCACTTTATACGAAAGTGACATTTTCTGTCGCCTGTTAGGGGTATAGGGAAAATATACGTTTGAATCCCTGGTTGGTTTCCAATGGCAGTGGGAGGGAAAATAATACATTGACTGCTGTTGCCAGTAGAGACGGGAGACAATGTGATTATTATTAATAATAAATCAACTAGCCTCCTGGTTTTCATATTTAAATATTTTTGAATGCAGCTGATTACAAGAGATAGTCTCATCATAAAATGTAAAAGTGTTGTATGTATAACTCTGGACTAAAACGTCATTTCATCCCTTGCATGATTACAATAAATTGATTAGGTACTGTTCTCCCAAACTCTGAAGAACTAAACTACATCTGCGGGAGGGAATGATACATTTTCCTCCCTAGTAATACAAATAGTTATTAAAAATGTATTAGATAACTTCTGAAATTTTGAAACAAAATATCAATTTGGTGTTGATCCGGGACCGTTGAAGGTTGACAGCTGACTGATAAACCTAGTTGAAAACGGCTGATTGAAATAATAATTCGTACTTTAGACACAAAAACAAGACATTTGCTCAAGCACGTAACAATGAAGTCATTTCTACATTCAAGTGACCTTTATACTATGTGTTCAAAAAAAATTACATAAGGGCAATTTTTAGAATTCTCAATCACGATATCAGCGTATAATATAAACTTATGACAGCAACAACAGTGATTATGTTAATGAATTCTAAAGCTTGCTGTTGCCAATACTGTTATATTCCATGGCCAAACCTTAAGTAATTTCTTTTTGAACACACCGAATAAGAAAATTACTGTGAACGCTCGACAATTAAATTGCTCAGGTTGCTTTCATATTTTTACTTCAAATTTCAAAATGTTATTAACATCTTTAATAATACCTATTGATTTTAAGTTTAGTGCAATAAAATATCTGAAATTACGTAAATTGGGTCACTATACACTGTTCTTTTAAAAAACTAAATGGAATTTTGTGTAAAATCATTAAGAAGCCAATATTTTAATGTCTCGTAATTATCAAGGGGGTTTTTAATAATAATCGAAGCTAACATGCTGCAGCAGTCCATCAAAATTATGCACTAGTGCCAGTATACAAAGCAGCATATGAGCATTACAAGGCAAGAAAGCGACAAAGAATGGATAATTTACAAAATGTTCAATGCAAGAATGCGGTAAACTTATGCGGCGGCGTTTTAAAATTACCATACGCCATAATGCATTTTTGAGTCAACCAAGCATGGGATTTTGCAATTAGGTACATTTTATATATGTGTTTTCGGCTGTTTAAATGTTGTTATCCGATTTTATCCGTTTAATTCAATTCCTCACTCAAAAACGTAATGTTCTGGACTTAAGGTCTATTACACTTGCACGGATCGTTTAAAACAAGCAAATTGAAATGAATAAATAATCATTATGAACCAATATCGTCTAATGAAGCTATTTAAAATTATTATTTTACCGTAGGTATTGTAATCTGTAATGTACTTACCGCAAATATTCTTATAGCGTCTTACACTTAGCGTTTCTCACAATAAATATTAGTGTCACTTTTACAAGCTACAGATACACGCACATATGCTCGTGGACGCGTCATACAAAATGCAGAAGTTGCTGTTATTCGACTTGTCAGAGGAAATAATAAATTAGGCTTATATTGCGCGGGGAATACCCTGCGATTTGCTTAATATGTAACTTAATAAGACCTTATCTTATTTATGCGTTCTGGAGAATTAGCACCCTATCGAGGTCAGTAATTCAGTGATTGAAATACCACAAAGTAATTCAATTACCTCGAGTAATTTCAATTACCACAAGTAATTCAAATACCTATAAAGTAATTTAAATACTTTAGAGTAATTTAATTACACTAAAGTAATTGAGTAATTGAATGCAGTAATTAATTACTTTTAAAAAGTAATTTTCAAGTACTTTCTAACAAAGATGCCAATTCCCAATTACAATTACCGCATTTTGAAAAGTAATTCAATTCCAAGGCAAATAAACAAAAAGGCATTTAATTAGTAATTTAATTAAAAAGTAATTAATTACTGCCCAGCTCTGTTCTGTGGGGTAAGTGGCTACTGGTCTTATTAGGCTTTTGTAGATTTTCATTTTGTTTTTATCTTAATTTGTGACCTTTAGCAGGTTTCTGTTTGCATAATATGTTCTTGTGCCAGCTTGTATTTTCTGCTTAATTTCAGTATTTCTTTCGTTATTTCTGTTTAATTGTACTCCTAAGCAATCAAAATTATCTACCTTTTCAAAAGTGTATTTATCTATTTTTAGGGTGTTGTTTCTTGTATTATTTTTTTACATACCATAAATTTGGTCTTTGCTTCATTTATATGCAGTTCTATCTCCGTTGCTTTATTACCGATTATTTTGAAAGTCAATTTCTCTGTTTATTATGTTTCTCAGTAGGTACTTTTTCTAAAATAATATTGAACAATGTTGCTGATAGAGCGTCACCTTGTCGTACTCCTGCATTTAGTCTGAATGTTCGTATCGCCTTCTGGTGTTCTGACGCAGGTTCTTGTATCTCAACGTAATTTGTATTAATCAGGGCAGTTTATGTGGTATTTCCATTTCTTTTAATGCTTTCCTTTTTTACTTTATCAAAGACTTGTTGGAAGTTGATGAATAACAGATAGATGTCGATGTTGTGTTCGTAGCCTTTCTCCAGTATCTTTTTAATTATGTGTAACGCATCTATTGTACATTTTTCAGTTATGAATCCTTGTTGGTAGTTTCCGATTGTATTATTTATGTATTTTGTCAATTGTTAGTGTAATAATGTTAATAAATTCTTGTATACTGTATTAAGTAGCGAAATTCCGATACTCTTTAGGATCTCCTTTTTGTTTTATGGTGACTATCACTCCGTCTTCCCATTTTCTAGGCATTTTTTCGTCTTTCCATATTTATTTTATTATCTCGTAGATTCTTCGTTGGAGTTTTTCTCTCCGAGTTTTAACAGCTCTCCGTTTATCTCTATCCGAGGTTCTGATATTTCTTCATTGTAATTATCTACTGGTTCCTCCTCTTGTCGTTTGTTTTCCTCTTCCTCTCTTGCTCTTTCAGCAGTTTTCGAAAGTGTTTTTCCCGTATTGCCTTAATATTATCAGGTGACTGTTCTATATTTTTTTCTTCGCCTTTCATTCCTCTTGCATCGTTACTTCTGCTGGGGTTGTTTCTTATTTCTTCCATTTTTTGTTTTAGCCACATATTCTTTATTTATTTGTCTTGTTTGCTTCTTTTATGCATTTTTTGTAGCTTTCTAGATGTTCAGGTTTTATTCTTCTTATTCATTTTATCCTTGCTTTTCTTTTGAGTTTATGTATGTCATCACATTCACTATCGAACCATTCCCTCCATGTTTTCGTTCCTTGATATCCTATTATTGTTTGTACGCTTGTTGTTGCACTTCTACAAATGTTACTCCATCGTTGATCTATGTCCGTTACGTACTATTTTTTTCTAGTTGTTTATCTTCTTTCATTGTATATCTCTCACGTCGTCTTTCATTATTCAGATTTTCTATATTTAGTTTTTTGCACTCCTTTCCTTCATTTCGGCTTCTTGTTTTCTGCTTTATTTCCGTTATTACTAGGTAGTGTTCAGTATTCGCATCGGCGCTCTTCTAAGATCTTACTTATATCGACTATGAATTTTTCTTCTTCTTTTTGGATGAGCACGTGATCTATTTGATTTCCTAATTTTATGTATTTTCTTGTGTTTGAATTTTGTTCGACTTGTAACTTTCCGCCCAGCGCGAACGCGATTTTAGATAATTAAAAATTAATTCACGCATTCTCCTATGGCTTAAAGCACGTTAAAAGTGTGAGCGTTTCATCCTTCGCCGCGCGAACTGCGATACGTAACCGCTGACCAACTCAGATACACCGGCACGCACTCGATAGAGAAGTCGCCCTCTCCAAGAAACCAGAATAATCAGCTGATTACGCCAGCTAGAACTATATAAAGAGGAAGCAGAGCCATTGTAAAGCATAATTCTTCTGGACCTATTCCCTCGCCTAGCTCCATTCATCTGGAGGGCGCTTCGAGTGCTCATCGAATGAATGAACTGAAAATAATTCCCTAGTTCCATTCATTTGGAGGGCGACTCGAGTGCTCGTTAGTCAATTTTCCCGAGCCGAAACACCCGAACCTGCGTTCCCAAACCACTAATTTCATCCCTAACGACATAGCCCAAGCTTCGCGCAAAACTCGCATCTTGGGGACCAACCTGTATTTATCACTCAATGATAGCTCGCACCGGAGCAAAGACGGCGCTCAAAAATTCGCCATTCCAATTCTCGGGCCGCTTCACGGCAATCGCAGCAGGTCCTCGCATTTTAATGACGATTTCGGCGTACTTCACTGCCGATTTCAAATAAATTGAATTTATTCATGCACTGTAACCGTATCCACGGCGGTCACTAATCTGTCAATTTTTATGCGAGTAGTTCAAACGTACTACTAACGTGAGGCCGAATCCGAAGCAAGGGTGGTTCAATAATAACTAGCACCTTCCTGGGACAACGGAACTCTACATTGACCGAAGAGTACCAGATTTATTCTTGTTATAAACATTGTTACATTTCATTTTGTCCTATGAATTAAATATAATTTTTTGTATTCGCTCCCCAAACTGGTTACTTTGGAAACTGTGTAGGATCCTCAAAATGGCCATTTAGAGGCCTTGTACTTAAAGTCGTCATGGCAACATTTTAGCGGACTCAAACATTAGTTGCCATGACGACTTTAAGTACAAGGCCTCTAAATGGCCATTTTGAGGATCCTAGAAAAATACATTTTCGCGCGGCCTCCTAATATAATGCCGCGTTAATGGTAATTGAAACTTCATATTATAATGTTTGGAGAGCTAATACAAAAAAACGTTGTATGCAACACGTCCTCAAATGGCTTTAGAGGACTCATCTTCATATTACGACTCGTCCCCTAAAGCCTTGCTTTGAGGACTAGTTACATAAACTACTATTTATGTATTAATAGCTAATGACATTATACGTTTATAAAGTTATTCTGAGTGCTTTACTATGTTACAAAACTTGTGTGTAAGAAAACTACCTTTGGCAATCTGAGTTGCCTGCAGCCAGTATCAGTCTGGCAATTTGTAGCAATCTCATTAATCATCTAAATTAAATTAAAATAGCCAGTACAGGCTACATAATTATTACGAAGTCCAAAATGATGTTGCTAGGTTACACAGTGTATTTCCATTGTCGTTAGTAGATTCATAAATTGTCTCCTTTCCAGCTACACTGTTTATGTAGTCTTCTTTCCCAATTTGCGCATTCAAATCAAAAGTATCAAAACTGTGTCATGTTTGGGTACTTTTCACATAGTTCTTGGAGTCTGCCATAGAACTGTTCTTTTTCATTCTCGTTTGCTACTTTTGTTTATAAATGGACAGGTTTGTTGGTTTTGTTTTAATTCACAGATAGGATAATCTTCCATCTATAGGTTTAAAATGCAAGCGTTTTCACGTAATCTTCTGTTCACACTAAAAGCTGCGCCATTTTCCCCTGTTTACTTTCCCTGAATATAAATTCGTGTATTCTTTTTTGTTAACTTCTTCCTGTTCTTTCCATCTTATTTCTTGGAGCGCAGTAATGTCTGCTTTATAGCGCGTTAATTCTTTTGCTACTTCTTCCATTTTTCCAGGGGTTAATAGTGTTTTTATGTTCCCTGTTCCTATCCTTAATGTGTTTTCTGTTTTATTTTTCTTCTTTTTTATTAGTTTCTTTTTGGCGGTCTTATGCTCATTTGCCTTTTCCATTGCCTGTGTAGTCGTCGGTGTCTGGATACTTGGTAATTCTGCTAGCTTTTTGATTATGTTTTCTACTTTTTGTTCTAATTTCGTGCCATCTATTTCTTGAAGCCCTTTAATTATTATGTTTTCATTTTTTTTCTCTTTCTCGCGACTCTATCGTTTTTTAAGCACCGTTATTCTGACAAGTTAGGTAAGTAAAGAGAATTTAAGTGAAGCGTGTTAGTTGCTAGCTTTTGGTCAACATACCTAAGTACATTAGCGTTGATAAGGCGATGGATGCCAGTGTTTGGCCGACAGGAGCGTATATTAATATATTTTTCAGCCTCGAAGGACACCAACCCAAAATCCTTGATCTTCAGTCCCGACTTGCTTTTGCTAAATGTGTGAAGTATTAATAGTGACAAAATTGATGTTATCAGTTGATATTTGTAATTACAGTAATATAATATTCTTATGTTTCTCGAAAGCTGGAAATAATACAAAATATCTTAAGAGTACATAGTGATGATTTTCTTTAAGTAGCTATTATTGTAAAACGGTCTACTAAATGGGCAAAGTTGCTATTTGGTAAAAGTCAAATTTGAAAGTAAAAAATATTGATCTTGCCGAATACTGCATAGATAAACAATTTGATATATGCGGTTTATATTGGAAACCAGAAGCTAATGCCCCTACACTTGTTCTGAAGTTGTTCTATGCAGTGATTTTAATGTCAATTCATTTAGTGGTTTCAGTAAATTTTATATGTTATGTAATGCATTATCTAGTTTTAATTTGTCACACATAGTATATTGGCCTACTTGAGTGAACTCTGCCAGCTGTATGACAATACATCATATTTTTTCTAATATGTGTTCAGATTATAGATGTGTCTAAGATAACGATATTTTGGATCCCAGACATATTCTGCTGAAATTAAAAAATATTAAACGGGTAAATTTACGTAGTAAATTTTGTATTAGTCTGCCACCTGAAAAGGTAGAAAGACAACAGAATTAAGTAAGTAAATTTTGTATTAAAACTGTTTTAATAGTTACACTATTCTAAATTTAGTACGTGAGCTTCTGAATGAAGAGTGGCTTAACGTTTACCCTAAAATACGAGGAGCGTTCAAATATGTATTATAATTTGAATTGCTCGCCAAAAGAGAAAGACATGCAAAGAAGTTGTATACATTAATTAATGCTCTGGAACAAGTCCTAACTTCATTCAGTGGTTAAGTCGTCACAATACATTTTCGTTCAATTGGCAAACATGAGTGAAGTGGGAGTGCATGCAAGCGTGGAACAACGCATTAGTAGTAAATTTCATATCAATGAAGATATCAAACGATATGAAATTTGTGTAAGAGTTGAAAGACGGTTTGATGTGCAACTACTATCAGGCATAAGCGTTTAAAAAAGGAGTAACGCGTTTAAAGATCGCTGCAAAGGTGCAGAGAATGAACCGCATTCTCGCCGTCCAAAACATTGACAACAGAAGAGAATGCTGACAGAGTAAAATGCACTTATTTAAAACGATTGTCGATTTACAGTAAAGGATATTCCTTCTGAATTAAATATCAGTAGGGGTAACTTGAAAAAAAACGCGAGTTCTCTGTCTGCGTCTTACAGGATAATGCTCGACCCATTTCGCTATTCACACGCTAACTGCGATTCAAAAATTGAATTCGATCATGCTGTCCTATTTACCATACATTTTGAACCTTGCTGTATCAGTTTCTTATTTGTTTGGACCCTTAAAAGAGTTTCTAGGAGAAAAATACCTCATTGTAATGAAGAAGTCATCGAAATTGTTCCGAAATGGGTGCGATAGCAGCCAAAAGAATTTTTGTCTCGTGGAATACAGAAACTTTCGCCGGAAAGATGGCACCAGTTTATTAAAAGAGAGAGATTCTGGGTAGAAAAATGGCATGACATACATTAGACTCCTTGTGTTTGTTTTTGAATAAATATTAAATTATAATTTAAATTTGAACGCTTCTCGTAGAAATTAATGAAGCATTCGAGTCTCTCAATATCATAATTTTATACTATTTTAATATACATTTTCCAAAGAACCTATCTATCTAAATCTGAAGGCTGATAGGAGCCTGAATACCGATACAGCCAATAAACTGCGTGACACTGACAGGCGACTACTTCATTACATCTTAAAGAACTGATAGCCAACTAGTATTTCAATCAACTGAATGTGTTCTACGTTGAACAGTTTCGTAAGTAAGAGTCGACCGCAAGGTATCCATAGTTTTGAATATCGTCCTAACGTTAAACCAATTTCCAATTCGTTTAATTTTGTCAGACATGCCTAGAATATACAGGGTGTTAATAAAAAAACTTTACACACTTTAGCAGGTGATAGTAGAGATGAAAACAAGAAAAAAATTCTAATACACTTAGGTCCAATACTCCTTGGTTTTCGAGATATGGAATTTTTTAGTTTTTATTTACACCTCTTATGAATGCGATTTTTTTTGTTTGGGGGTACTTAAAAGATCTTGTTTACGCCACTGAAGTGAACACAGAAGATGAACTTTGGCAGCGAATTGTAGACGCCTGCCAACAACTAAGGACTCTAGGTGTTTACCATCAAGTGCGTGAGTCTCTTCGACGACGGCTGCAACTTTGTTTACAAGAGCAAGGACGACAGTTTGAACATCTTCTGCGATAACTTTAGAGTGCGCTAAATGCGTTGTTTGTTGTAGTTTTTTTTGTAAAAAAATGTTGATTGACATGTATTCTGCGATTGTTCGTTTTTCGCAGATAACGCGATATCGCATTCATAAGAGGTGTAAATAAAAATTTAAAAATTCCATATCTCGAAAACCAAGGAGTATTGGACCTAAGTGTATTAGAATTTTTTTCTTGTTTTCATCTCTACTATCACCTGCTAAAGTGTGTAAAGTTTTTTTATTAACACCCTGTATAGTAAGAGGGTTGTATTTTCGAGTATCGTTTTTCTGTACATGGGTGTTATTGTTCAACGAAGAACAACATTCAAAGAATTGTATATACCGTGTGGTTGGCCATACCTCTGGACATAGGCAATTTACATGGCTTATCACGGTTATGCATATTCCTGTTCACCATCTTTATTGGAAAAAAATTGTGGTACTAAATTAAAGAGAATAATTTTTCGAATCGTTTAATATTAAAAACTTGTTGGATAATGTTAATTGTGCATCCCAAATATAAGTGAGGGGAATATCTAAATTTTAAAATTAATATTTTTAGGCATAATTAACATTATCCAATAAGTTTTTAATACTAAACGACGCGGAAAATTATTCTTTTTAATTTAGTACCACTACAATTTTTTTCCATAAAAATGGTGAGCAGGAATATGCATAACCGTGCTAAGCCATGTAAATTGTCTATGTTTACAGGTATGATCAACCACCCGGTATAGTATTCCTTGTGAATACGGGATATACTATATCGGTGGAACGTCACGACTTTAGAAGTTTGATCAAGAAATACAAGATTGACAAATCTAAAATAGCAGAACATGCGTGGAGTAACAACCACAAAATACATTAGCATAACACAAAGATTTTATCTAAAGAATTGATATCAACTAGACGTAAAATCTGCATATATTTTACGCAAAGACGAATACGTGTCTACACATGTAGTTGATTTAAATACTGGTTGGCTATCACTTCTTAAAGATGTGATCAACTAGTCTTGTCAGTGTCACGCTATTTATTGCGGAGGTTAGTTGTGTTCTGCTAGATCTCCAATAAAAAAAGCTAAGTTGTTATTGATTTTTAATGTAATTATTTAATGTTGATAACGAAAGTAGATTTGTTTTCCGTAACACTCCTGTTTTAATATTTTTCATTTTGTAGTGTGGCGAAATACCCACAAAAATAAAATGATCAATAAATATTACTGCAACCAGATCTGCATGACATCAAATACAGACAAAGAATCACTAAGAAATAGGAAGTAGGTGATACGGGTTTTTATTGCTAGGAAATTTTTTGCTAATTGATAATCGATTTCCTAAATTTAGCAAAATTTAGAGTGCATTAATACTAAAATGTTGAATTGGTCTTAATGAGCCCTCACGAGCGGTATATAGAAAACGTGATTTTTTCAGATAAAGTACCTTTTTTGTTTCAAATATGTGAAAGTATCGTCAAGCAAAGTTGTTCAAAATGTAAAATTATGGTCGCATGCAAAATTTAAGAAATATTGGCTCACCTTTATCAAACTGTGTGAACTAGACGAAGTACTTTTGTGGTAACAAGATTTCATAAAAGTAGTCCGATATTTCTGGAATCTTACGTGACCAAAATTTTACATTTTGAATAACTTTCCTTGGTGATATTTCAGACTCATTTAAAAAAGGTCGTCCAAAATTCGTCGTTGTGCCAGAAAACATTGATGCTGTGTGCGAACTGATAATGCAAGATCGTCATGTGACCTATCGTGAGACTAAGACATCCCTGGGCATTAGTGTGACAAGCATGCATAAGATATTTTTCACCCGCACGGCCAAATACGTCATCGAGAGATCCCCGCTCCACGTATGCACTGCTACCCCACTTAGAATATCCGAAGTGCTTGCTAGATGCACGAAGCACGAAGAGGGGCCCATAAAAGCGCTTCACGACCGAATTCATGGGCATTCATTCATTCATTCGCATTCATTCCCGAGATTTCTCCCAGATAATTCCCCGTTCCCGTTTTCCTGAATCCTGATCCTGTCCGACCGTTTAAAGAGAATTTTCCCTTTATACTTTGGAATCCAGTATCCTTAGTATTTCCTGTAGCTAAAGTTGAACCGACGACTCCAATACTGGAGGCCGTGTTCCTAGCTAACATTTAAGTAAATCCATTCCTGAAGGATCAGTTCTCTGAGGCGATGCTCTCCAGTGGGGAACCGTTTTGCTGATCAAACCAATGCCTGTTATAACCTGGACTCAACGTAAACTTTTAGCCCAAATTCCGTTGGCAAATAATTGTAACGAATTTCCTGGAGGACGTATTCGAGACGAGGGTTTATTAACCAGGCCGTTTCATATGTCTATTTCATAATTATTACATCAGCCAAACAACGTAGATTTGCCCGACCCGATCATATCAAATTTCATGTTATCACGGCCCGGCACGTAGCCAACTTCAAAGGCCCCTTTAAGTTTGCTTTTAATACCTTTTGACTACAGAGTTCTACTCACCGTTTCAAACAACTTCCCATCGCAACTCCGCAGAGCGACCGCCGCAACGATCTTAACCTGTCGTGTGACAGGAAGCAGGGCCCCAGGTGGAAAACCGTCGTTGGCTTCCCATTCCGTCGCATCCCGCACAAACACACCGCCGAATCACCCGGATTTGCAACACTATCACGGTGTCGTAAGGCACAAATAATAACATAATCGAATTAATCTATATTTACAGCTACACGTGCTTTCGACATTGAACCTGATATTTGAGCCGAAGGTTGGCACCACCGCGAATTAATTTTGGCAAATCGACTTCCCGACCAGTGGCGTCTCGTCGATTTATACGAAGCTCGAACGGCCGGACCATCCACACACGGATGCAGGACGGGTTGCCGGGACGTAAGGAACTCGCAACAGGACGTCCCGTATAATTGTTCAATTTATTGTAAAATACATTTTATTTGGTTTTAATGAATAATAATTATGTTTGTAAATATAGTACACTATAATTAAACTGTATAACATTATCCTGGTGTTTGTTTGTTGATCTCAAAGTGTATATCTGTCTGAACCAAATTGGCTCCGACTGAGAAAGCTACCCGATGGTGATTAATTAATTCATTAACCCTTATTAGCAGAAGGGCCGATCGTTACATGGCGCCCGAGCAGGGACGCGAGCTCAGATATACATAGAGATTAGCAAACACCCGCCTGAAGCTCCAGATACCAGATTGGCGCCCGAGCAGAAACATACCTGGAAAAATGTTTGATTAAAATTTTGTAATTTGAATAATTTACAAAACCTGTTACAGCATAGCCGTCCAGAGAAATCTACCGGAACCCAGAACCAGTCAGAGCTAGTGATGTCTAGCATAGAATTCCTAGATTGTTGTCCAAGTCCTTTCCTGTATCCAGATAAGATCTTTCCGAAATCCCGTGTAGTCCAGATAAGATCTTTCCGAAATCCAGTTTAGTCCGTAAATCCTCCTGCAACCCTCAGAAATCAGCCTCATCAACTGATACGGGCCTTGCAACCCCGAGACACCCGAGCGAATGCCAGATGAAGAAGAAGGCAAAGATGGCAAAAGAATGCCAGGCCATGGCCGGAATGCCAAAAGATGGCCGAAGATCTCAAAGTGTATATCTGTCTGAACCAAATTAACTCCGACTGAGAAAACTACCCGATGATGATTATTTAATTCATTAACCCTTATGAGCAGAAGGGCAGAACGTTACATGGCGCCCGAGGCAGGAACGCGAGCTCAGATATACATAGAGATTAGCAAACACCCGCCTGAAGCTCCAGAAACTAGATTGGCGCTAATCTAGTTTCTGGAGCTTCAAGCGGGTGTTTGCTAATCTCTATGTATATCTGAGCTCGCGTTCCTGCCTCGGGCGCCATGTAACGTTTTGCCCTTCTGCTCATAAGGGTTAATAAATTAATTAATCACCATCGGGTAGCTTTCTCAGTCGGAGTTAATTTGGTTCAGACAGATATACACTTTGAGATCAACAAACAAACACCAGGATAATGTTATACAGTTTAATTATAGTGTACTATATTTACAAACAATTATTATTCATTAAAACCAAATAAAATGTATTTTACAATGAATTGAACAATTATACGAGACGTCCTGTTGCGAGTTCCTTACCTCCCGGCAACCCGTTTTGCATCCGTGTGTGGATGGTCCAGCTGGCCGAGTTTTGGAAAAATCGACGCAACGCCACTGGTCGGGAAGTCGATTTGCCCAAATTAATTCTCGGTAGTGCCAACCTTCGGGCTCGAATATCAGGTTCAATGTCAAAAACACGTGTAGCTGCAAAAATAGGTTAATTCAATTATGCCATGATTTATGCCTTACGACACCGTGATAGTGTTGCAAATCTCGGTGATTCGGCGGTGTGTTTGTGCGGGAGGCGACGGAATGAAAATCCAACGACGATTTTCACCTGGGGCCCTGCTTCGTATCTTCAGCACACGACAGGTTAAGATCGTTGCCGCGGGCGCTCTCCGGTGTTGCGATGGGAAGATGTTTGAAACGGTGAGTACAACTCTGTACTCAACAAATATTAAAAACAAACTTAAAGGGGCCTTTGAAGTTGGCTAGGTGCCGGGCCGTGATAACATGAAATTTGATACGGTCGGGTCGGGCAAATTCTACGTTGTTTGGCTAATTTAATTATTACGAAATGGACATATGAAACGGCCTGGTTAATAAACCCTCGTCTCGAATACGTCCTCCAGGAAATTCGTTACAATTATTTGCCAACGGAATTTGGGCTAAAAGTTTACGTTGAGTCCAGGTTATAACAGGCATTGGTTTGATCCGCGAAACGGTTCCCCACTGGAGAGCATCGCCTCAGAGAACTGATCCTTCAGGAATGGATTTACTTAAATGCTAGCTAGGAACACGGCCTCCAGTATTGGAGTCGTCGGTTCAACTTTAGCTACAGGAAATACTAAGGATACTGGATTCCAAAGTATAAAGGGAAAATTCTCTTTAAACTGTCGGACAGGATCAGGATTCAGGAAAACGGGAACGGGAAGTTATCTGGGAGAAATCTCGGGAATGAATGCGAATGAATGAATGCATTCCCATGAATTCGGTCGTGAAGCGCTTTTATGGGCCCCTCTTCGTGCTTCGTTCATCTAGCAAGCACTTTGGATATTCTAAGTGGGGGAGCAGTGCATACATGAAGCGGGGATCTCCCGATGACGTATTTGGCCGCGCGGACGAAAAATTCAAACTCGTAACGTAACGTAGAAATCGCTAGGGAAAAACGCGCGAATTAATTTTAATTCAGAAGAACGCGTTTCTGCTGGGCGAAACGTTACACATTTAGCTGTCAAAAAGATTTGTTCGTGTTGGATTCCGCACAATTTAACAATCGATAAAAAAAGACTAGTTTGGTTTGGTGCAAGGAAATGATTTAAAAATACAACCGCGGTACATCAAATGCAGTGTATAACATCTACACAGGTGATGAATCTTTGATTTATTGTTATGACCCCGAAACTAAACAGCAGTCGACTGTATGGGTCTTCCAAGTGAGCGAAATCCAACAAAAGTTGTTCGTGCTCGCAGCACTTTGAAGCAAATGGTGGCCTGTTTCTTCGGTATAAATGGTCAAGTGGCAGCCATGTCTTTAGAGCAACATAGAACGGTCAACTCTGAATGGCATACAACCATTTTTTCGCCAGAAGTCGTCAGTGAAATAAGGAAAACGAACCGCCGACGAAGGATTATTCTCTATCAAGACAATGCGGGCTCACACAAATCGGCTCTAACAACCTGTTATTTGAGCACTCAAAACGTCGAATGATGGGTCATCCGCCGTACAGCCCTGAGTTGGCACCCAATGATTTTTGTTTGTTCCCTCAAGTGAAGAACAAACTACGTGGACAACGCTTTTCGACGCCACAAGAAGCTGTTAATGCATTCAAAAACCATGTTTTGGAGATACCTACTTCGGAGTGGAAAAACTGCTATGCCAATTGGTTTAATCGAATGAAAAAATTTGTAGATCTTAAAGAAGAGTATTTTGAAAAACAATAAAGAAGTTTCTACACCCCAATCATGGCTTTTGTTATTCATTCTCAATACATAAATAGCGACCCTCGTAGTATGCATTATTTGGATTAAAAGTGGCTCTGTTTGACTTGGAATTTTTGTGTTAATACATAATTCAAATAATTGCTTCTCCAACAAAGTGACACTTTTAATTCAATAAAACAATATATTATTTTGTTTACAATCAACATTTTTATATACAGGTTGCCTAAAATTGTACGAAACATGGCAATTCCATGACTTACAAAACATTTAAATACTATTTGCCATAAGAGAAAGTTAAAATATCAACGATTTTGTAAACATTTATCTCTGTCATTCAACAGCAAACCGGGATCGCCTAACTGACACATTATTGATGCAATGCAATCAGAATTTGTTGAATTACTTAACCTTTCAGTACATGCTATTTCAGAATCTATTATACATATTGCAATGGCCCAATACGTGGTTTATTTTTAATTTTTACAAGCTCCACGTTGGCCGCGCCATTTAAGTTGCAATGATTTCCCTAATATATTATGACTGTGTCAATAAATATAAAATAAAGAGATCACCACACAACTAATTTGCTTTTTTCTTGATCAAATTTAACTGAGTGATTATTTTTGCTATGTTCTTTCTTTTATTCAATCTTAAAACAGTAGTTTGCCCTTTTTAATATAATGCACTAATCTGATGTAAAAATTAGCTAGCTCAAAACATTTCGCATGAAACTCGAATTTTCCCACGGGTCTGAGGTTTCTTTTAGTTATTTGGTAATAAGAATTGTACGCCACTGAAGACGTAGTTCAGATGCAACGCTGCTCACTTGTGCCTAACCTGACATAAATTTACTTTCTACAGAAATCGTGTTAAGTGCGGGTCGCTTTATGTTTTATTGTGAATAAAGCAATTCGAATGAGCGAATTAAAGGGTAATATTTGAATCTCGCGCTTTATCTAAGCGTCTCTCTAGCTTTTGTTTTATTTCAGGTAAAAATTGTCATTTGTTTCTCAAATTTGCATCAAATTGAAAATTCCATAACCACCCTTTCTAATGGAGTTAATATCAAGACGAAAATATTACGGATGTCCTGGATTTTACTCGGAACAGCTCCGCAGCAAAGCTCTTAGGTCCCTCGGTGAATTTCTCGGTTGTAATAATTCAAACAGCTTCACACTAACCTTTTTATGACTTATCGTAGGTGCTTCCCGATGAGCTGCCGAAGGCGAAAACTGCCCACACCTTCTCTCGCAGTAGCTTGCCAAACGTGCGGTGCTGCTGTGGTCCTCGTACCCCTCCTCTGGAATGGCAGGAACTCCTACATAAGCCCTGTGATCCTCAAATGGCCCGAACTGGTTGCAGGAAGTTTCGTCGCCAGGATCGTAACGGCGGCCGAAGATGAAAATAATTTTTGTAGCTCAGATTCGGCCACCTTCATTTACACTAAGAGCACTGAGCACTTTAACTAATTTTTAGGTTTGTAAAATAATATTTAGTACATGAAAATTAAAATTAAACACGATCCACAAATTTGCTGTCAAGCAGGCAATTTATTTCATTTGTTAATAATCGCGTTCGTTAAAAACAAAAACCAATCTACAATTTACAAACAGGATATTGAACTGTGTCAACATAGAATCTCTACAACTATTAAACTTAAAACTAATACATTTTTACAATTACAATCAATTTATAAAAATTGTCTTTGTATTTCTACGATTATTGTCCATCGATTTTCATTCACGTTTCACAATTTAACAGGCCTTTTTGTACACTAATTACACTGATCACTGCTTCCTTTTTGGTCCATTTCCTCCTTAGCTAATTGGAGTTCAAGTTACTGTCTACTTTCACTTCTGTACTTGATGATCAAAACACTGTTTATAATCCAGCTAATTTTCCAATTTTGTTGATCCATTTTTATCTTGTTATTCGCTTTTAGACCTGATTTTGTGCTCGTTGCACCTTCTCTGATACGCTTTCTGCTTGATTATCTCTTTTTAACTTGCTCAAAGAAATCATTTACTACGTATTATTACTTTAAAGATTGCTAGACACGCATTTAATTCTAACTTCTGTAAGAACTTTATTTCGGTTGCATGTATTAAATAATGCCATAATTTTATTAAAATGCTTTAAGACCTGCAAACCTATGACAGTCAAGTTTCATTTGATTCTAGCTTTCTTTAATTTATTCGAATAATGGCTCAATTTGTCCATGTAATTTCAAAACTGACACATTATGTGAAAATTATACAGATTTGTGAATCATAGCAACTCTGTGCTTTTATGACTTTATATTTAATTATTCGGCATCGCTACCAGAGCTGATTTAAGGGCCAAATACCATTACAATATATACAGGCTGTCTCCGAAAGTTCTCCTGGCACTTAAGTAGCATGTTCTAGAGATCATTTCAAGCAAAAAAGTTTATATGAACATGTGTCCTATTCTCAGTAACTACTCATTCTGCCGTCATAAGCTAGAAGGCGATATCTACAAACAACGCGTTTCGTGATAAATGGCGAAACGTAACTTATTGATGTTTCATCACCATGCGGTACATGACCGTGGATTTTTTGTATTATAAATATGAATTTAGTTGTGTTTTATATAAAAAGAAACCATATTCACCATTTATATCAAAAATAAGGAAATTGTAGCGAAAAAACGTAGATAACGCCTTTTGACTTTAAATTGCAGCAATCGACCGAACACTAAATACAGATTGAAAAAGCGGCATCTACTTGACAATGTTGTATAATGGAAGACTTGATACTACAGGGTGGCCAATCTAAAAGAGGTCCCGTGTCCTGTACCATACTGAAAGTGATAGTGAGCGCTCGTGCGGCGTCACGTGATGTCCAGCGGCCATTTTGTGTTAACTGTGTATTGCTCAGTGTTGCGTTGTCACTTGTTAATAACGGTTGCGAATACAGCTCTGCAGATTTTAAATAAAAATATAATATTAGTTTACCTATCTGTATTCACACGGGACCTCTTTTACCTTGGCCACTCTTATTAATTTAATGAAACGGCAGTTAGCCGTATCTGCACATTTGCGACCACAAAAACAGACAATAAAGGCGGTATCTAACAAAACAAAAGAAGAAGGCGGCTTCTACACGCAGATACTGCTGTTCACTTTAGCATTTTGCACATGGCGCCTTCTTGCGCTTTATAAGTAATAAAATTTCTGTAGATACCGCCTTTCTTCATCTGAAAATCATAGTTACAGTGCAGATATCGATTTGTTACTTATCTAAAATTATTGGAATTTTGTACCGATTCCAACGATACCAATAACTCAATTTCGATTTTTTTGTAGATACCGCCTTCTTGCTTCTGACGGCAGTATTGAGCTATACACATTTCAAACTAAATTAATCTTAATAGTAATTTACGTTACGAGATCGGAAAGTAGTGTTTTGCAGGTCGAACCAAGTAGATTCCAAACTTGGTGAGCTCACGGTTTTCTGTATTTCTTAGGTAATCTTCGACATGTCGCTATAATAAAAGAAACAAATTGTTATTTCTCGTGTAATTCATCGGTGATCGGCATACCTGAAAATCAGCCCGTATGCAGGCTACAACGTCAACTCTGTGGTATATTAATTCCTAACGTACTTGCAAAAATTTTTTGAGCCAGAATCAGTTCTATTCAAGAGATGTTCCAATTGTATGGAATATAAATGCAGGCCTGGGAGCTTATCATTGCCAAAATTACAACAGTCGTTGAATTATAGCTCACGGTTTTCTGTATTTCTTAGGTAATCTTCGAAATGTCGCTATAATAAAGGAAACAAATTGTTATTCCTCGTGTAATTTATCGTTGATCGACATACCTGAAAATCAGCCCGTATGCAGACTACAACGTCAACTCTGTGGTATATTAATTTCTAACGTACTTGCAAAAAATTTTTGAGCCAGGATCAGTTCCATTCAAGAGATGTTCCAGTTGTATGGAATATAAATGCAGGCCTGGGAGCTTTACATTGCCAAAATTACAACAGTTGTTGAATTATAGCTCACGGTTTTCTGTATTTCTTAGGTAATCTTCGACATGTCGCTGTAATAAAGGAAACAAATTGTTATTTCTCGTGTAATTCATCGTTGATCGGCATACCTGAAAATCAGCCCGTATGCAGGCTACAACGTCAACTCTGTGGTATATTAATTCCTAACGTACTTGAAAAAAATTTTTGAGCCAAAATTAGTTCCATTCAAGAGATGTTCCAGTTGTATGGAATATAAATGCAGGCCTGGGAGCTTTACATTGCCAAAATTACAACGTTGAATTATAGCTCACGTTTTTTTGTATTTCTTAGGTAATCTTCGAAATATCGCTATAATAAAAGAAACAAATTGTTATTCCTCGTGTAATTCATCGTTGATCGGCATACCTGAAAATCAGTCGGCTGTGAATGTAGAATAGTAGGTCTACCTGTACACTTACTTTTACAATGCAGTGCAATCAAAGCGATGAACAACAATTTGCAAATGTTTCGTAGTCGAAATAATTTATAGGTTATGTGTAAACATCAGACACATTTAATATGCTTAAAACGTACGGCTTTTGCTTCGGCCGTTGGTAGCGTTCTCTCTTTATTATTAACCAAAATGCACTTGCCTTTGAAGCTGTGTGCGTAGTTTTAAAAAACACAAGTAATAGGCATACTAAGTAATTGTTTTCTGTGATAATATCGCTATTAAAAGTACTACGAAGTTTGTTTACAAAAACCCGAAAATAGAAATGTATGAATGCAACCATGGTACTTTTTATTGTGTAAACACGGCCTGTAGCTTTGTGCATTATTATATAGGTATGATAAGTTCACAGCCTAAGTCGATTCAAAAAAATTCCACTGAACCAATTGGGGAAGAACTGAGCGATGAAGTTTATATTCATTTAAATACACTATCCTCGGCATCTTCTGTTCAATGTAACAACAATGCAAGTGAGCGAAAGGTGACTGCGGCCAAATTAATTAAACAAAAATGCCTAGAAATCAATTACTTCAATTTAGAATTATCTGATTCAGATGCACTGCAGCACTCTCTTAAACAACTTAATAATGTGTACAACTTATTGCAAGTAAATAACACCAAAAAAGTAATTGGGTTTAAAAGCAACGAACGCAATACTGAGTTTATTAATAAGAAACCTGCATATAAAAGAATTAAAAAGCAACTTCAGTTTTAGGAGAATATTATTTTTAAAGCATATTTATAATAATTTGTAATGAGTAATAAAATGCAATAATAAGGCAGCCGTGTTGTATGGATACGTACTCCTCACAAACCACCATCAAGCAGGCAAGCTCGATTTTTTCAAATAGAATTCAAAAGAACTACTCTTATGATGTGACTGTGCAGACAGAAAAGCCTCTGTATTAGCACGGTCTATAAACAAACCAGTTCTCTCACTTACTGTCGGTACCTTTGATGTTCGTGTCCCCTAAACATCTACTGCGCTTATTGCCGAGAGTCGATCTGGGTACGGCGCATTTATATTTGAAAATTTACAGGCACGACATATTGAAGAACGGAACAATAATCGCAAATAATTAGGTAATTTAGTTTATCGCACAACATGTGTGTATTCAAATCTGCGCGAATGCCGTGTACGCATTTGGCTGGAAGCTCTACCTGCGTAGTAAAATTCGGGGACACATTTTAGGGCGAGAGAGACGACTGGTTTGTTTATAGACTGTGGTATTAGGCACAAATACACTAAACTATATTATTAACTGGAACTGCAATCATGCACTTTTGACGTACAACCAATTGAATTGCGCAGCAGTATTCGATGCATGCGCACCTTGGTTTGAAACTCCGCGCAATTTACTTTCTACTATTTGAACAAAGAACGAATAGTGAGCTCCATCAATAAATATAACTTGCTATCCTCTCAACAGTATGGATTTCAAAAATGTGTATCAACACAAGATGTCATAGTAGAACTAATAGGAAATGTTGAAATGGCCCTTGATAAAAATACACCATGCCTTTGCATCTTCGTCGATCTAGCCAAAGCATTTGACACAGTCAATCATGTGCAATTATTAGAAACGGTAGACAATATAGGTATAAGATGCATAGCAACAAAAAGTTTCCAATCATATCTGGAAGATAGATTCTAAATTGTATATATTGATGGTGTCACAAGTGAAGAATCCACAGTAGAATATGGAGTCACACAAGGTACAGTCCTGGGACCCGTGTTTTTTACAATATATGTAAATGATTTACTACAACTAGAAAGTAAAGGTAAAATGCTCTCTTATGCTGATGATACGGCTATCATCTACAAAGACCACAACTGGACCAACCTCACGCGAAAAGCAGAGAAAGATATGGAGACAAAAAAAACAGTGGTTCAATAGAAAACAACTACCAGTAAACTTTTAAAAAACGAAATATATACTATTTACAAATTATAAAATTACATTATCACCGTACACGCAGTTAACTTTATCAGATCTTGAAGATGTTACGGTTCATATTCAACAAACTGACAGTATAAAATATCTGGGTATAAATATAGACGTCACCTAAGATGGAATGATCATATTAACAACTGAATTAAAAAACTAAGAAGCATGCTGTATAAGTTAAAAAACTAAAACAAATACTAATGCAAAAACATATGAAAACTCTGCTGCAATACGGTATCATAGCATGGGGTTCTGCACCCAATACTTCTATTAAACCACTAGAGGTCATACAAAAAAGATCTTTGAAAATAATGTACAACAAGGAATATACATATCCATCTGAGCTGATTTATACAGAAACAAATATTTTGAATATCAGACCTCTCTTTGTAAAAACTGTTATAATACAGTAGTATAAAAATAAACATAAATTAGAAAACACTAACTGAACATAAATGCCTGGAGACTGGATCAGGATTCCGTTGCTTTGCGCTGGTTCTATCCCTAATTTTAAGCGCATAAATGAGACTGCATTTATGCTTTAAGTTAGCTTAGTCAATGGCACTTAAAGGGACGACAGTAAACCACCCCTGAGACGCAGCCTCACGTCTCGACAGTATTATGGCTTGGTATAGGGGTAGTGAATGAATCAAACATTAAATGCAGATTGATTTTATTATAAAAATAAACGTGTATTCATACAAAACAAGAATGCTTAACGAAGTAACAATATCAAAGTTCAAATGTACAGTTTACTGGCCCAAAGCGTTTACAATTACAAAATAACAACGTAGCAATTTAGCGGTTTTATTTCCTGCTGGAGCGAAGGTCGCCCGTTGAACCTGCACTTGTAGGTCGGTTTTGTGCATGAGGTGCAGATCTGCAGTTTTCCTGGTCTTTAACTCTTCTGATTGCGAAATTACACTGGCTTTTAAATTATGAATAATGTTCCGTAAATTTGGACTGAAATTTATATATATATGTTTAATCTAATTTAAACATATTAAATTTAGTAATTATGAAGCAAAGACTGGTGATTGCGGCATTAAAAACTTCTGCTATTAAATCAGAATTGCATTTAAAAACGTGCGACTGGATTTCGTAAATTTTAGAAAATAAAATTTATGTGTGTTTAAATCAAGTTTAAACACTAACCATATTACCACACGAGAAATAAAACAAAAAGCTATTTCAAAATTAACAGAATGAAGAAAAAAGTGGGACAAAAATTGATAGAATTTCTGGGTTCTAAATTGCTTAATGCATTACCATGACAATTAGTAAAAACCACCAAACCACCAAACTTTCAGTATTTAAGTCTAAATGAAAAAACTGCTTAATTCAAGGAAATTGCAGTGCTATATTAATAATTATAAACAATGTTACATCTTGTTCACATATCTTTATGTAAGTTCTGGATCTGATCTTGCAATATAATGTGCAATTGGATTATTACAAAATATGTAGTTGATAATAAATACCTGTAAATTAAATATAATTATAGAATCATAAATAGTAGTACCTAATAATAATTTAAATATTATAAATATCATATCGTTAGTTAATAGACAGAGTGTAATTAGATTTAGGTACAATACTTTCCCACAGAAGCAATTTGCTTCAGGGAATAGCATTTTTCACGTTTATTGAAACTCAATGTTTTATCAATCTCATGGTCCATGAGATTGATAAAACGCGACTATTATAACACATATATTTACTGCCATGTATATATGTATAATAACTGGATGCTCAATAGACTCTTATTATCATTATTATTAACTTTTGTTACTGCTAATGAACGCGCGTAAACCACTAAATTTAGTGTTTCTGTATAGGTACAGTGTGCTAAGAGGTCGGCAAACAGACCGATTTGACATAAACTTTTGATCTAGATATTTGACAAAGAGGTTGTGACATCCAATTTTCGTATATGGCTTACTTTTGATGGTCAAATTGTCAAGACATTGACCATTCTTAGAATCTCTAGAACCAACTATTAAGAATATACGGCCAATTCAATGAAAAAATTTAGATTTGCATGTGTGAAACAATCGATCGTAACATTACAAAATATAAAAAAGCACTTTCATCGTATATCGTACGGTAATGTACTACATTTCCACATGCAAAATCGTTTAGTAATGTGGTACTGTACACCATAGCATCCATTATAGCATAGCAACGACGATTCATTTTACCTTTGGCAATACTGAAATGTATTGTTGGTGACACTGTAAGTATATATCAAATTCGAGGTTAACAGGTTAGGTTTTGCGTCAGTCTTTGTTAAAACTGATGCAAAACCTAATCTGCTAACCTCGAATTTGACATAAACTTACAGTACGGTCAACAATACACTTCAGTACTGCCAAATCGTGCTTTAGTACATAAAAACGCGTTCTGCTCAGCTTGGTTATGTTTCGACGTTTGTCATTTTATGTAAAAACCTAATATTTCACATTTCACACAAAATAGTATACGAAACGCGTTAAAAAAGTGGTTTTACTGAAGTTGAATGATTATTTTAGTACTTTACAATACTAAACTCGTTGCGTAAGATACTATTATTACATATGTGTTGTAAAAAAATGGTCCAACCAATCAAAATATATCACGGTATTTTCCAAAGTTTTAGCAAATTATATACAGGAACACTGAAACTAAAAACTTTCTACAACATTTAATATGGTGACACCTTTCAAACTTGTTCTTACTTTATTGTTTAATTTCGAAGAATACCACGTCCATTGTCATTATGTAACCAACAACTTCCGGCATTGGACTGTGTCATTGTTGGGATAGGGGAACTCAAGGTTTTGCCCACTTTCACAAGAGGCTTCGTCAGGACATAAGCAAAAGAGCACGGTAACTTAACATGTAAACTACACCAAATGCCAAGCTCTTTTGTAAGAGAAGGGATATAATAGCACTGCAACTCAACGTTTCAACCATACTAGAGGCAAAACTCTTCCGAATGGGTGAAGAGATCTTCCATCTCAACAATGTCATGGTCCAATGCAGGAAGTCCTTGGTTATACTTTACTAGCTTTTACCTGCGGCTTCGCTTTGATATTGTTTCTCAGTACAAACTCTGAAACCCCGTTTCACCACTATAGGGTTTTAATTTTATGTCATGTCCACCGTCTTGGACATAAAAATAAATGCCTCATTAACGACACCTATATCGATTTGTAGGCTTATTTACCCAATTTCACCCCCTACGGGGTTGATTTTCGTAAAATCACGACATACGGATCTGCTTATTTGTTTTTAGGAGTACTCCTACGAAGTTTCAAGTTAAAATGTCTATTTAATATTATTTTTCTATACACAATTCGAACCCGCATTTTACCCCTTTAGTTACGCCCAAAGTAAATCTATTTTCTTTTCGTCTTTAACTGAATCTGGCAAATTAGTTAAAGGTAATGTTCGCCATTGATTGTCTACTATTTGTACATCCGTGCCGTTAGGGATCATGCGTTTGAATAATTCAAAAACTTTTATGAAACTAGAATTAGCATTTCTAAATGCATTCGACAATGCATTTTTACTTCCTTTTACAATATAGGAAGTATTAGGTTTACCCCAAAAATTCGAAATTGAGTTTTCAACAGATCTTCACGTTTCAGAGTCCCCTGAACCAAAAAAACATAATTTTTTTCATTGGTCTGTGTGTCTGTGTGTCTGTATGTGAACAGAATATCTGAAAAACGAAGAGGTATGGAGTTGAAACTTTATATATAAGTTTTGTGTACTATGTAGATGCGACAGCAAGCTTTTGAAGAAAATCGCATAACCGGAAGTAGGTGTTTACTCTTGATTTTTCAGTTTTTTTAAATTTTTTCAAAAAACGGCTTTAACGATTTTTTCAAACTTCTTATTTTTATTACATTTTTAATGTGTATTGATGTGAGGTAGGTGATTTTCCAGTTGAATGCTTCTAAAATGGGTTTCTGTTGTTTTTTTTCTATTTTTTTATTAACTCCTATTTTAAATAGGACACCCGGTATATTATTACATTATTGAATTTAACTTATAATTCTAAAGAAAATTTGTCTCTTCACCTAACGCTCTATTTTGTACCGTTTTTGTAGAATTTGCAATTTTTGAAAATGTTTGACAAATGCTTAAAAATTTAAAATCAAACTTTTGGCCAATTATATGATCACTGTAAAAGGAAGTTGTGTGCGTGTATCACACCAGATTTTTTGGAGGAAAGAAGATAAACACCTCCAAAAATTCGGTTTGAAGATCGAACCTGTTTTAATTTCTACACATGCTATTTTTAAAAAGGTTTTGACATCTAGGGAACAATTCCTTTTTCATTTCAAGATATTTTATGGTTTTGGGAACTACTTACCAATTTCAAAAAGTCTACCCCTAAAGACATAGATTCGTGTGTTAAAAGCTTACTTGCATTTTTACTATGGTAGAGGACGTGATACTGTGACGAAGGATAGAGGGATTTGGCCTTACCTATTGGCGAAAGTTATATTAGTTATTTTGCCGGCTGGTAAATATCGGGCTTGTTGGGCTAACTCGCCGAGCAGGGTCGGGGTTTTAGCTACGGTGAGAAAAAAACAGAATGCGAAGGGAGAGGGCGCCGGGTCCTCGACGTCGACTAATTCTTGAGTCGGGCCTCCTGAAGGTATGGGATAAATCCAGCAAATCAAATTAGCAAAGACCAAATAACTTATCACAGCATTTATTTAAATAATTGGTACTGTAGTGCAAGCAACATACACACATACTTGACCTACATCAGCATTATCGGCATTCTGCGAAAGTTAGGCAATAACACACTAGTATGATTAATTCCTATCGTTCCTGTACAAAATGGGCACCACAAATTTGCACACACCCTGTGAGGCGGGGCGCGGCAAGTCAGAGCAATGCAAGTACCTAGCTAACATTTAACCCCGAGTGTTAGCTCGAAATGACATTCATATGATACGCAAAATTTCTAATTGGCGAAGACACCGGCGATTATATGGGCATATGAACTCGAGGTAGTTTCTTAATGTAAAGACATCAGAATATTCAATAAACGCTTCAACAATTACTTGAATATGCTCTTAACAATATTATTTACACTTCAAATTGCGTAAACAAATCACGGAAGCTTGAATTCGAGCATAAGGCTACCGAGATGGGGTCTCGAGCCACAGCCGTTTTAATAAGTGCTAACGATTTAATCTGCAAATGGCGGAGAACGGATTCCGATCAAACTGGGCCGAAAACACCGCGGCTTGGCCGACAAACACGGCTAAAACGTGCTACCGGTAAGTGTAACCATTCTAAAACAATTCTCCCCAAGCTCCAAATGCTATGTTACTATATTTTGTATGAAGTCAAGGCAAATTTAAGCGGGGCCTAGGGCGCGCGATATCAGCAGCCCGGAACCAAGGTTGACACACTTCAGGTAAACCAAAGTAACTTTTAAACCGTAGCTATCGGTAAGCAGCAGTGCAGCTGGCCCTAACTTGAATCTAAAGTAAACACCTAAAATTAAGGCGACGAGTATATCCTGTTCTCGTGCTATCTGCACCAAATGATTTGGCTAATCAGGAATAAAATACACAAGGGGGAAACGATTTACATAGGATGCCCTAATGTTAACTGTGCGAGAAAATTGTCTAAATTAACAAAAATACACATGGCGAGGCGATTGATATAGCGTGCTCTTATAATGTCTAAACGAGTGATTCGCCTGTAGGAGTACACACCCAAATCTAATTATTCCGCTTGATTTCTTGCAGCCTGCGCATATGGGGCAACGGAGATGTGAGGGTCAAGGGCATCGACTTCCAGTGGCGGATCGAATGTCGCAGATAGCCTTGCGCTGACGCCAGCGACGGCAGCGAAAAGACTGCAGGTATGCAAAAGGCGACCTCTTATTTCCTAACGGGGTCCATAGCGGGTAGATAGCGAAATCCAATTGCAATTCGTCAAATTATAGGAGCACATGGCTGGTTTCCAGCGAGTTCCCACCAAAAATTGAGTCCCAGCAAAATTTGGCTAGAAACATACAAAATTTCCAAGTAAGCCCCCGATTATGAAGCAAGAGCTAACGTCAGCTTACCTAGTGTTGAAGGGTAGCCAGGGTTAACGTGCAAGGGTAACGTTGGCCCGATAAATCCGCCGTGGTGACAAGACGTAAGTAAATCAACCAAAATCTCTAATTACGAACGTCTTAAAAGGGCACTTGTACTTCTAGATCTTCAATATAACAAAAGGGAGTTGGAGCGAAACCAATGGGCTCTTAATTGAAGCACAAACCCGGGGCACAACTCGGTTACACAAAATTTCAAATGGAAAGGAACGTGAGGAACCAATCGTGTGTTCAACAAATTCAGGATATCAAGAACTTTCCAAAATTTTGGGAAAAAGAAACCTCAAAAAAACCTCCTGAGAAGTCGAACTGCACCAACATATAACAGCACTGCAATTGCAATGTATCAAGCCTGAAATTTGTTTATACCAAATGCCCATAAAGTTGCCTAACCACTAGGCGTAAATGTATATAGAATTGGAGCAGAATAAATTCAACTGATAAAATGTAGTTAATTTCTAGAGGAGTTGCATGCGAAACAACCTATTAATTATAGTGAAATGTGTAAAACTAAAATACAACTAGCTAAGACTTCACTAAAGCATGCGAAATTACAAATTGAAGCCACCCATTAAAGCTTAAAAATACAATGCAACTAGCAAATTTTCACTAATTCCAGGGAAGCTACAAACTATCCGTAACAATACCAGATTTTACTAATTCTTTCAATATCAAATGACTACTGGATACATTTGCCGGCTGGTCTATCTCAATGAAGACAACGTGCAGTGTATTATAAATACTAAAGTTAATGAAATAGCAGTGGCCGGCGCCAACAAATCTTTAAATAACCGCAAGTGTATTCAGGTCATCACAGACAATTCGTAAACTCAAAAGTAGCACAATACTCTGAAATCAAGCACACAAAACCAGGTAGCACTAGCATAAACAAGACGTAATAATATCAATGTATAATAATCACAGGTAATAAATTACATGCAAAGCCAGCACAGTGTGCGGGTAATTATTCTATAAATATATGCAAAAATCAGGTGCATCTCAAAACACATAAACTCGACTAATATTGCGAGTAATTTAACATTTATAATTTTCTAAAATATACAAATAGAGACAGACTACGTTAAGCATAACTAGCAACAAACTGAAAGTGATTGTAAAACTGACAATAGGCTCCGAGGATGAAAATCATTGACTGTATTAATTTAACCGTTCAAATGGGCCCTGAAGGGTACCCATGGAGATCGTTAAGCAAGCTACAATGTACGGCAACAGTTCGATAGCAAATGTAGAACCCACGGGGTACTGAAGGAACCCAGGTATAACTTGCTCGCCAAACACTGAAGCAAGGCAAGTTATGAGAGTAGGCACAGGAGCACTGTACACCAAATTCAAATAGTGTTAAAGTAGAAAGAATACACAGGTACGTCGAAGGTACAGCCCGGTAGAAAAACGAATAAGAAGGATTCACACCAGAATGCTATAGGAAAGTGCTCGGCACTAGCAGGCTGGAGAAATACTACATCCAAATAGGAGGGACTCGACGCCATTGCATTAATTATGGGCCAAGGATGCCATGACCACCTCGAACTGATGAGTTTTGGGGCCTCCCACTAGCAGCTAGAAGAACGGCTAAGATATGCACGCGGTACTACAGAAGTTTAAATAAACTTAACCCAAACTTGGGCCACGTGCAAAACCAATTTCGACAGCACGCTAACCAGAATCCACCAAGATTGATGTAATATGAATTTCTCTTGGAAAGCCGACCAAATATAGCGAGAGCTAACCCAATACTTTACAGCGTAACGTCACCAAACGCCCACCAACCTCTCGGCGACAAAAATAGAAGCGGACTGCTCGAAAGCGTAGCACAAAACGAAAGAAGAAATGAAAACGCCAGCCGGCCATTTTATCGTTTAGCGTACCGATAAAATTCATCAAGACGAAGGAAGGGTGAGAGCGAAATTCAAAATATGCGCTCTAGACCTAAAATCAACCAGACGGCGCTCAACTATCTATAAACCTTTTGTTACAGGATTAAATGCTCGAATCGACATCGATCACAAGCACGGTCAAAAATCGGGGAAAAAGTAAAGGGTTCGCCGGCTTTACTAAAAAGAACACCGATCTTAATGTGTCGGAGCAGATGACGGCGCTCCAATTACCCTCGGTCTAGCTTAATCGGGAGGGCGTGATTCGAAAACTCAATCAAAGCCGACAGTACTTACCCAATGACTTTTCTTAACAAGGTATAACCCATTGGCGCCACTTACTTCTAAAAGGGATAGCTAGAGTGGTAGAAGTAAGAAGGTACACGCAGCCTCTGAGACGGTCACCCCAGGTACGTTGCTAAACATCTCAGCTTGTCGTTCACCAAGCCTCCTCCGAGTCTTCAAGTCCAAACACACAGGGTGGCCGTAAAACAATTAGCTTACCTTAATTGGCCACCCCCTAGAGCAACACAAAAAGGAAAATTGACACTCGACCAACTTTCTTGGGGCTTACTTACTCAAAAGACATGCTTTAGCTTTACAAATTCAATTACATCTGGCCTTGGCCATATTAAACTGGTTTAAGACCCAAAGAGAGGTTCAAGATTCACTAAAAGAATGAACTGACTTTAACAAGTTTATTATTTAAGGAATTAAGTTTACAAAATTACATTGAAGATGATCACCCGGAGGTGAATTTACATTGAATACAAAAGGTACATCCTACATGAGATATGGAGGCCCCAGGAAAAAGTTACCTTAGCGTCTACGTTAAGTTTAAATTATAAGCAATAATACACAAAGGAAAAACAAAACAGAAGGGAGGCCCCTGTGCATAACAGTCAAATAAAAAGGTCGTACGCAGTGTTCATTAATTAATATAGCGCCGAACGCGTCGTTTCTTTCGACACTTCCCGATCACTTAAAAAGGCGCAACAGAATACAAAATAATTTACCTTGTAGCTGGAAGCATGTTGTTATTGACTGCAGATGAACTGGACCTCGTCGAAACTTTGGTGGGACGTTGCGGAGGTGTTGCGAGTTCTCCAGGTAAGGGCAGACAGGTTGGGCAGAAACCCATAAAAGGTGGTTGAAGAAGAACGGCAGCTAGCAAATGGACAGAAAGCGAGTATCCCGCGGAGAGCTTACTATAAAATTCAAACACGGCGTTGATACATAATTTGCATAAAGCAAGGATTTCCCACACTCAACTTGGAAAAATTAACTGAGGCTTAATAATGACGTCTCTAGACAAATGTGCAATTAGTGCCAATCACTTCCCCCGGGAAGTAAACTAAAGAAGACGCATTGCCTTTTTATCGACGCCGGCCGAAATTCACCAACACGCCCGCCGCACGGGTTTTCGATTTCCACGAGATTACTACTTTTAACTTAAGACTTACTAGTACATTCACAGAAAACCTCCCGGACCGCCAACACGCGGCCCGGTGGCGACGTCCACTTGCACGTTTGATCTACTTGATGGTTGGTCACTAATTAATTCAGAAGCTCGCGGGTTAAAAATGCAGGCCCATTGGAAGAAAGTTTTGAACTCCGAAACTAATATTTCCATATGCACGGTCAACCATGGGCTTATCAAACTTTATTTCATATGCCCAAAGCTTGGCGCAAAGGCGTAGGCGAGAATGCAACCTTGCACTAAAAAACAAAGAACAATAAACACGAACTGTCCCAACATGCTTAATCATCAAATTGCCAAAGCTACTCTTAAAGAATACCAAGAAACTTCAAGCGATAATTTAGAAGCCTAATTACATCCGGCAGAAGGCAAGTTGGAGGTTAAAATACAAAGTGGTTATATCTGAAACCTAGAACAAAGAACGTCTTATTCTTAAAATTCGGGGAATTATGATCCAAACAGAAATGACTGCAAGCGAATACGCGGTCCCAAAGAAAATGCTTATAAAGGGTTTTACAGGTCACAATTCGGCGAAATCTAAACTGGACTGGAATGCTTTTAATAAACTACGCGGTCCCAAGGAAATCGCTCACGACGTTTATAGGTCGCAAACGTCTGAATGCTTGCTAATACGAATTTGAATGTAACTATACAGGGCCGTAATCAGTAAGAATTATTAAAGCGAAATGCAATTGACATTATCTTAGATAGAACGAACGAGATCGAAATGATCTAACACTTTATGAACGCATTCCAACCGTAACAGACATCAACTAGTACGAGTAAAAATATTTATGTAGTGCGTAATAAAAATTAAGCAACGAGAAGAGAAAACAAAACAAAACAAATAATGTGTTGCGAAATCAGAGTTGAGTCAGGGGTTCCTCTAGGTCGTGACAACGACATAGGCGCAGATTATGGTTGTCGGGGAGAGAGGGAATTCGCGGACTCGGATGATGGTGGTGATACAGCAATGCGAACGAGAAGAAATAATATCGTTCTAACGTTTCTCTGTAGCTGACGCATTTTTGTTGCTTATTTTACTGATTAATACATCTATATTACAAAGCTACCTTTTGTATTACTAAGTGCACAACACATGAAAACAAGGGAAGAGGAAAGAATTAAAAGAAAATAATATTCTTGATTTTTATAAATAACGCTAGCAAGATGGTGTCAAGTGGCAACTGTATGTATTTTTGGAAATTCCGACAACCTGTTATACACATTACTGCGTTTGTCAAACAAATGAGATTTATGGATTTGAGGTGTTGTAATAATACGGAATTTGTTAATTACTTCTCGCGGGTAGCTCTGGGTTCAAAGTTGTAAACAACTGGAGTAAAAGAGTCGAATCAAAATTTCACAAAGGTTTATTTGGTTTAACTAAATTTAAAAATTAAAAGAAAACTCGTGGTTTTTAATATGCACATTATAAACAAAAACATAATATAAGGTTCCTCTCTGCGTTTCGGGCGGGGCGGCGTTCTTTGGTGGCGGATACAAAAGTCCTTCCAGCGACCTGGAGCTCGAATGGCTAGTAACAGACCACAATTAAATAATCTAGTTTCAACTCGTTAGTCCGGGGGTTCTCCATATTATAGGATTGGTAAAATAAAAGCCGTAATTTACAACCACTGCAGGCCGGGCAAACGAGAAAGTTGACCATGCTAGCAAAATGAACAGAGAAAGTCCAAGCTCGGCCACCGAGGCAGGCCAAATAGTTTCAAAGTCTGCACAAATGAGACATATAGCTATACAAATACTTTAAAAAATTTCAAAAAAATTATGCAGGGTGCTCAGAAATTGACGCCGAATGTTGCTATTTCAAAAATTCAAAAACTTTTTCAAGTTTTCAAGTTTCTACAAAAACCGTTCATTTTAGATATAGGGATGTAATCACAAAGTCCCCATACTTTTCAGGGTAGAATGTACTAGTGCCATTTAAAAAAATAAGTTTTCGAATTTTTTAAATAGCAAAATTTGGCGCCAATTTCAGAGCACCCTGTATAATTTTTTTGAAAAGCTTTCTAATATTTGGATAGCTATAGATCTCATTTGTGCAGACCACCCTGAAAATAGTTAGCCTACCTCTCTTGGATTTCGAAAAATTTAATTTTTTTTTTGCAAGGCGTTGCATCTACCAAAAATTTCGAAAACACTGAAATAACTCAAAAATTGCGTACTCTAGACATATGATGCCAGATATGACGTTATATTGAAATTTAGCGTAGATCCCAAAAATTAAATAAAAAATGGGATAGTCCATTTAAAATAACGAAGTTGGGATCCATTTCCAGTATTACCGGAAGTTGCAGAAAACTAAAAATATTTTTTTGTATTCGCTCCCCAAACTGGTTACTTTGGAAACTGTCTAGGATCCTCAAAATGGCCATTTAGAGGCCTTGTACTTAAAGTCGTCATGGCAACATTTTAGCGGACTCAAACATTAGTTGCCATGACGACTTTAAGTACAAGGCCTCTAAATGGCCATTTTGAGGATCCTAGACAGTTTCCAAAGTAACCAGTTTGGGGAGCGAAAAATACATTTTCGCGCGGCCTCCTAATATTATGCCGCATTAATGGTAATTGAAACTTCATATTATAATGTTTGGAGAGCTAATACAAAAAAACGTTGTATGCAACACGTCCTCAAATGGCTTTAGAGGACTCATCTTCATATTACGGACTCGGCTGCGCTTCGCTCCGCCTCGTCCGGAAACATTACGACTCGTCCCCTAAAGCCTTGCTTTGAGGACTAGTTACATAAAGTACTATTAGTTGAAACGAGCTCTTCGGAAAACCTCCGTATTCAAATTTTAAAAAAAACTAGATGCAGTAATTTCCCATATACATATCGACTCAGCTCGTCGTGAAGGACCCTGTATAGTGTATATACCGCCAGATCGCAGAAAAACTAAACGTTTTATACCGGGTGTCCATTCTTAAAGTCGAACATAGGCAATTAACATTAATGCATTCACTCGTTCTTTATTGAAATAATTCATTGTTCTGTAGATAATTTTAACAGACGTTGACAGAAAATACTTGATTTACGCCAAATAATTACCAATTTTTTTGACAAATGCTATCGAACTTGAAAAGCAAGGCCTGGCATATTTAAAAATTCCCAAGTTTTAAATTAGTATTTTAAAGTAAAAATCGCATCTGGAATATTATTATTGGTATCATTTGATGCGTAATAATTTTATCTTTCCACTGATACCATTACCTTCCCTGTAAGTTGAATTGGCGAGCAGGAATCCGCAAAAACGTTCAATACAATGTTAATCGCCTATGTTCGACTTTGAGAACGGACACCCGGTATACAAACCAATGCGTAAAGCAAAACATTAAAAGCATATACGTACAATGTATGTAATGTATAATCATAGATACAAAGTATAAGAAACTACTCATAACTCCCTAGAAATTTTTCAAATTATTTCTCCCCCAATCTCATGGTAAGCATGAAACTACAGCAACGTCTTAGCAACCATACATTCAGGCAATCCTTGATGTTACTTACATATTCTTATTTTAAATGTCCTTGTGACATTTTGAAATGTCATACGATGTTTACTAATACGCTGGTAAATAAAATATTGTATGCACCACTTGAGATTTTTATGTTTTTTTACCTTCGGTTAACTTGTCATAACGATGTCAACCTCAAGGAAAATACATATTCATATCTCCCTTAATGCATAAATATCTACAATACACCCCTGAAAGGTGTGTCAAAATATTAATAATTATTATGAAATGCGAGTCGGAGACGAAGTCGAGGGCTTTTATTTGATACTTATTGATATTTTGACTGAGTAATTTATGGATGTTTGAACTAATTATTTATAGAATTTTAATCTAATTAAAAAGTCATACGTATAAACGGTAAGTACTTGGCAAATAAACGTTGCACCTGTGATTTTCCTAGAGCGAGCTTTTTTATCAAATTATTGCACAGTCTGAAATAATCTGATACAATTTTCTATTGGTTGTTATGTACTCGTATATAAAAGAAATAATGCATGAAACAGTGTAATTAATTAGTTTTTAGGGCTTACCCTCTATTCTCAAAAATGTCAAATTTTGTTTTTCTATATTTTTAAGTAAATCGATAGGAAATTAAACTATTCATAAGAATGCTCATATGATTATTTTTTTATGAAAATGTAGTAGCGTGTCAATCGATTATTCTAATTTCTTTTTTATAATTTTATTAGCAATCAGAATATAATGTACACATTCTATGAGCTAATAGTATGTATGTAAGATTGACATTAGGATAGACACCCAGAGGTATCGTCCTTTATTTATTCCGGTACCTAGATCTTTTGGCCACTTTCTCTTCAGTCTTCGTACTTCAGGTTCTGCAGTTAAGGCGTATGGTGTGGTGATGTTTTGTAGCTTTCTTTTTAATAATCTCCCTGACATTCTAGTAAGTATAAATATTAGATACATGTTGCCGAAACATGAAATATCGGTAAATTAACATGAAATTTAATTTATTGATTTTTTATGGACAAATACACAGTAATGTGCTTTTTGTTTCCTTTTGTCAGTTTTCATGCTTTCTAGATTTTGCATTTTATGAATGAGACTTTGTAAATTGTGTATTAAAAGTAAACTTATCTGATTTAATTTACTTGTTCGGTTATGTTAAGTTTAGATAGATAATGAAAACTAAACTTGGGTGATAATTTTATATGTAATAATTAGGGGGCGGATTTTAGGCCGTTAAAAAAGTGAAAATAGGCTCCTTATTCAGGCCACAAAAAATGCCAGGTTTAGGCCTAAAAACCTAAAGTAAGCAATTTAGGCTGCATGGCCTAAATTAGGCAAACAATACTGTTTTGATTTTCTGAACTTAAATCTATTGGCTAAAAATGTTGTAGGTATTATTTTTTATTAATGGTAAAGCTTAATCATTCAAACAAATAATAGATGCTATGGAATAAACAAAAATAAAATGGTGGAAAAATAATGACTTACTTAGTCATGCTAACTAATAAAATAATGATAATTTGATAATATATAATATGTATATGGAAGTTGATGATAATATAAGTGCAATATTAAAAATACCGAGCATTTGCCTGACACTAAATATTGTTCGAAATTTTCTGATGAAAATGCACTTCGCTTCTCAGCAACCACATTTTGCAGCATCGAAAATGACCACTCTACATCGCAAGATGTAATAGGTGCGTAATTGTACATGCTCCAGCTTACATCAACATTTTCTATTTCTGCGTCTTCTCCGCTCAATAATTTCTTAAATAGGTGTACAGTCTCATATCCGGGATTTTTAGAAAGTACATTCTTAAGTTTATTGCAAGTTTCCCAACTGGCCCGGAGTTTGCTTTAATTCAGTGCAATATAGGTAAAACAAAGTGTCCACAAATTGCAGGCAATGCTCAACCCAAGTCGAAAAAAGCGGGCTGCGAGATTCGAGATTGGGCAGATTTGAGGTTAGGTTTTAGATTGGTGGCACAGATAAAGAAAGCGTCTTTGTGTAGATCGGGGTTTCCCGGATGTTAGAAACTATGGTAACATGGTTGGTGGGTCGGTAATGTCAGGATTTTTGACAAATAATGGCATCGGCAGGGTGCGTTCAAAAACTTCGCTCGAGCGTGGTGGTCATGTAACACTCTTACAAAGCACTCAAAACCGTTTGAAACAAATCTTTACCTCTGTTTATTTGTTTCGCCAATTACCCATCTATTTCGGACCAGCTCGTATATATTCACTTGAGTTATAATCCGCTGTATTTCAAATAACATCAAATCTTGTTCCGCGCAATGGTACCGATTTTGGATTTTCTGAATTGTTCGTTATCGCAGTGCGCCACTCTTCAGCTGTTTTTCTCGCCGATACCTGGTTTCATGAGCACTTATTTCTGGCATTTCAACGAAGCAACAGTCTTCTGTGAAATCATTGTGCGTGCTATTGCACTACAATTAATTAATTTCGTTTTCGAGAGCTGATGACCTAAATCAGGTATGATTGCGCTTCTTTGTTTAGTATTCAAATATTAATTCCTCTTTCCTTAGCTCTTAAATAATATTTGAACCAACAAATTCAATCTGGACTCCGAGCCGCCCTAATTATCGATTCCGCCGAATGAAGTTCATCTCAAGTCTCTCGACCTGGAATTTGATTCTGCTTCGATCACGGGCCATTAAGACAACCCTGGGTAGTTCACAACAGCAACCTTGGCCAGTTTTTCCGCTACACGTAACAGGCGCCGATATCCAAGGTTAGTCCCTATCACTTTGAAGGCAAATGACCAAACCGGCCCTAGAATTTATCTGGCGCAGCTGGTTAAAATTATTCCCCACGTAGCATAATTAATACCAGAGATTTAATTTCCAAAACGACCATTGTCAAGTTTGCAATTATAGCCTCGATTATAACTTAATTACATAATTCATTTTAACATATGTTTTTATTTGATATGTATTTGATGATTAGAACCCACGACTAAATCGCCGAAAGTGAGTTAGCTCGGCCATCGCGGTAAGTAAAGACCTTTCAGAGCTGCCGTGGTGTATAAACTGTAAGGGGGTTGATCTGCGATTTTTACTACCATTGATTATTATTAGTAATCAATCGCAGCTTCCTTATTGTTTCACTGGCGCCTAACGCGTTGGGGCTCAGTTTTGGTATTACATCAGCTGTGTAACCTGCAATTATTTAATAAATCTAGATTAAATTATTTACCCAAAATGAATGTCAACGCGCTTCGGGTCGACGAGTTGCTGTATGAACTACTGTTCAGGGGCTTTGACCGGGACGCGGTGGAAGTTATAAACGTTGATCAACGACGACGGTCTTTGCGTGCGAGATTAATGCTAGAAAAAGCTGATCCTACTATGCTTGGCGCTTATCAATTAGCAGCACCGTTTGATGTCCAATTTGAGCTTGATGCTTGTAAAGGCAAATTAGCTGAACTTTCTGTGTTAGTCACTGCCTTTTCGGGTGCGCCTTCCGACTCGGAATTTGCTAGACTTGATACGCGATTGACACATCTTTATTCACGATTAACTAGGCTACAACCCTCCTCTGAACAGGAACATGAGCATGCTACCCTTATCAGCCAATGCTTAGATTTGTTACAGTCACTTGGTAATGATCATGACGACTCGCAATTACAAATTGCCCCTTTGCTCTCAGATGTTGATGCCACTACAATTAATTTTGTTGATCCAGCTACTACAGTAGCGTCACCTAGTTCTGACCCTACTGAACCTATAGCAGATAATATTGGTGACAACCCTATTATCATTGACCATTCTAACCCAGCTGCTTCATTTACATTTCAACGACCTAGGGTATCCTTTTCTGATGAGGTACGGGCTCCTCTTATACAACGGTCAAGTATGTCAGCCACTACTAATTTACGACATGAATTAGACCGCATCCATTATTCTACGACGTCCCTTCCTAGACATGCGGGCTTAATTTCTGTACCAGTATGTAGGTGTGGTTTATCATTTAATGGAGCTACGACTACTATGGGGGTAAATTCTTTTCTACAGCGTGTCGAAGAACTTAGGGTAGCGCGTAACATTTCTTACTACCAATTATTTTCTTGTGCTGTTCATCTCTTCTCGGGACGAGGGTTGGTATGGTACTGCAACATGACTGCATGTAACCAGCATAGATGCTAGGATACAGATATAGGTTTTTGATAAATAAAAACAATTGTCTTTCATATTTGAAACTGAAACCTCGTGTTTTATTTCCTTTGAATGCAATTCTAGTATTAATGCAGTTAGTTAACCCTATTTAACCACCAACACTGCATAATGGTGACCCCGACGTGAATTAACACTTCGAACACCGAAAAGTATACTTCAGCCTGCGACCAATTCTAACGTGAGTGATATTTCAGACTGATCGTTCCCGACTCCCTGGATATTCCTTGCCCTTGCATCGTATCCTGAGCCTATTCGATGATCCCTGTCTTCACCTATACAATTGGCACTTGACTGATCCTGTCACAATTGACGCTTGACTGATCGTTCCCGACTCCCTGGATATTCCTTGCCCTTGCATCGTATCCTGAACCTATTCGACAATCCCTGTCTTCACCCATACAATTGGCACTTGACTTGAATCACCTGAATTCCTTCTGCGAACCCTACGCGAACCGTTGAAATTACGTCCGTCTGCTTTGCCATCCGGGGAGACAGTTGTTTTCAGTGACCTTCATGCTAAGTATTTCATTATATTAACGTAAAAATGAACCGTTTGGCATTTCCTGAATTCCAAGCAAATGACATCGAACTATATTTCACTTTGGAGGAGAGGCACTTCGCTCAGAGTCAAGTTCAGTCACAGAAGGAAAAATTCAATATTATTTCTCTTCATTTACCTCCTGCTGCACTGAGCAAAGTGCGTGATCTAATTGTCGATCAACCCCTTCATTTCCCATAGTACACAAAGATTAAGCAACGTTTGATTCAAGCTTATGCCGGAACGTCATCTGAAACTCTGAAAGATTGTCCATGCTGTTGAATGAAATTCAATTTATCGGTAATCCTTCAGATTTATGGTACGAGATACTTAAACTTAGCAGTGGTATGGAGTACCCAGCTGCTTTCCTACGCCAGTTTTTCCTGTCAAAGCTTCCTCAAAACCTTCGCATTATAGCTGCGTGTCACGATCACTTATCAATTGAAGGTTTGACAGCGAAGCTGGATGAAATTCATAAATTAAGCGCTTTGGGGACTCCAAACAATATCGTAGAAACTGATTTACCTGTTAATGCTTCGCAAGTAGAATGCTTAAGTAAATTAAATACTTTAATCGAGACATTGGCTAATATGACGTCTGTCCTGTCAGAAAATTTGAAGTTTGCAAAATGTAGTAGATTAAACCCTAATCAATTGCTGTTTCTTGAAAGTCATCTGAAGGAGCTGTTGGACGCTAGGATAATTGAACGATCCAGCAGTCCCTGGGCTTCTGCAATACATATGGTGGCCAAAGCAGACGGTTTGTATCGTGTGTGCGGAGACTACAGACCACTGAACGCTGTAACAATAAGAGACATGTTCCCTGTGCCGTTCATTCAAGACTTCACCTACCGGATTGCTGGGGCAACCATCTTTACGAAGTTGGACCTGAAAAAGGCCTACTTTCAAATACCAATAGCACCGGAGGATATGGATAAGGCGTCCATAATAACTCCCCTTGGAGCTTTTCGCTATAGGCGACTCAACTTTGGATTTTCGAACGCACAGAGTAGCTGGTGTAAATTAATGCACCAACTATTCACAGGGATGTCTTCTTTTGCATTTTACTACTTAGACGATAACTTAGTATTTAGTGGGACTGTTAAACAGCATTTAGAACACATTAGACAAGTTTTTTTCCAAATTACATGAACACGGTTTACCTTTAAACATAAATAAATGTAAATTTGGTAAGGCCAACCTTGATTTTTTGGGGTATAACGTTTCCTCAGAAGGAATAACGCCCCAAAATTCAAAAGTTGACGCAATTAAGGAATTCGCCGTGCCCTCAACACAGAAGCAGCAGCGTAACTTTATAGGAATGATAACATATTATCATAGATTCATTCCAAAGTGTGCTGAAATTCTGGCACCACTTCATGCTTTAGTTATCCCGGGAAAAAGCAGCAATAAAGCTTTTTGCTTTGATGGTTGTCACATAAGGGCTTTTGAAGCAGCTAAAGACGCTTTAATTAAAGCTACACTGCTTGTTCACCCGGTAGGAAACGCTCCTATTAGCATTTGGTCAGATTCTTTGTCTGTAGCAATTGCTGGGGTACTTCAGCAGCTACAGGATGGTATGTGGAAACCTTTAGCCTTCTGCTCAAGGAAACTCACCTCAGCAGAATGCAAATATAGCGTATTTTCCCGAGAATTATTAGCAATTTACTTTTCCCTTAAGAAATTCCGTTATTATGTTGAGGGTAAACAGTTTTTTATATATACTGACCACCGCCCACTCACAGCAGCAATAACCAAATCATCTGGTGATCATCTTTCGCGCAATTTTCGCATGTTGCAATATATTTCGCAGTTTTGTAGCGATATTCGATACGTCAAAGGCTGTGAAAATTTTACGGCAGATGCTTTAACACGTGTTTCGTTAATTAGTTTGCCTAATACTGTTGATTACGAGAAACTAGCTTTATCTCAAGAGTCAGATCCAGAATTGCAACAATTGTTGAGGAAATCGAATTTTTTCTTTTACAAAAACTCGATCGATAAATCTACAAATATCGCTAGACATTACATACCTGAAAAGTTCCGATATCGTATTTTTAAATCGATTCACGGGACAGCCCATCCTGGCATTCGAGAAAGTAGGAAATTGCTTTCCAAACGCTTCCTGTGGCCTTCGATGCACAAGGATATAAAGGAATGGGTCAACAAGTGTCCAAATTGTCAAAGACATAAAATAATTCGACACACCAAGCCTCCACTTTTTGCATTTGAAGATCCTGACAAGCGTTTTAAAGATGTTCACTTAGATATTGTCCATTTGCCGAAATGCGGTCAGTATAAATATATTCTGTTCGTAATTGGCCGTTTTTCTAGGTGGCCCGAAGCAAATCCCCTCGCTTCTATTACCGTAGAAGAGGTTATCACTGCATTTGTGAAGAATTGGATATCACGCTACGGAATTCCAAAGATTTTGACAAATGATAACGCGCAAATATTTTTGTCAAAGAGTTGGCAGGGTTTTATTTCGACGCTTGGTATCCAAAATGTTCGAAGCAGTTTATATCACCCAATTAGTCAGAGAATCGTAGAAAGGTTTAACAAAACCCTTAAACAAGCAATCTCTACTACAGGTGCGTCTTCATGGGTTAATAACCTGCCTTGGATTTTATTGACTATTAAAGGTCAACCGTAAAATCAGGTCTTGAAGTTTCCCCTGCTGAAATTTTGTTTAATTCAGTTCTTCGACTCCCTAATGATTTCTTTGAAGAAGAACCCCTTTCGTCGTTGTAAAATTTATCACCTTTCGCTAATGAAGTTAGGTCACACATTGCAACACAACAGTATTTTTTCACAAAGAATTATCCGAACTCAAAATGCTATATCAACAAAGATTTGGCAAATTGTACACATGTGTTCTTGCGCAACAGCACGCAAACAAAGGGTCTTAAGCCTACATATCTGGGCCCTTTTAAAGTAATTAGAAGGACCGATAAGTACTTTGTTTTGCAGGGTGTTAAGGGTACTGTAAGCTTTGACCGCCTTAAGCCTGCTTACCGTAATACGTAATGCAATGCTACTGCTTGCAAGGTAGTTTTTTTAGTTCATTTAAGGTAGACCATGTTGTAAGTTTCCGCTGCTCGCTGTCCTTTCTGATTTCAGAATTCTGCAAGACAAATTCGCTTGCAGACAGCAATCAAAGCTATAGCTACAAGATTGCAGCTCGAAAAAACCGTTGCTGCTACCTGTGTTGTGCAATTTAGATTATTATATTTTTGTTGTTTGTTGTATTTAATGTTATTGTTATTGTTCTTGTTGAAAAGATAGAAGTTTTTTGCAGCTAGGGATAACTATTTACTGATTATAGTTCTCCATAGCTTTGCTTCTCAAAAAAATAACCCCAGATAACCAAATCAAATATTTTTGACTGCATGTAACCAGCATAGATGCTAGGTTACAGATATATGTTTTTGATAAATAAAAACAATTGTCTTTCATATTTGAAACTAAAACCTCGTGTTTTATTTCCTTTGAATGCAATTTTATTATTAATGCAGTTAGTTAACCCTATTTAACCACCAACACTGCAGTACCGTGCTGTGTATCACCGGGTCTCAAACTGGCACGAATTGGTAGCTAGGTTGCGATCTGATTTTTTACCTACTGATTTTGATGGAGAATTATGGGATGAGATTAGGAAGCGCAAGCAGGGGGCTGATGAAAAACCCTCACTTTATATTGCTGTACTGCTAAATTTATTTGACCGATTACTCATTAAACCATCTGAATCAGTTCAACTTAAGCATATTATGAAAAACTTGCAACCATTTTACGCTACTCAATTATCTCTAACAGTAGTCCACGATATTGAACACCTTGCATTTTTGTGCAAAAAGCTTGAAGATGTTAAGTTACAAAATACTAAGTATCGCAATCCTGCTGCTGCTTCATCCTTACAACTGGAACCTGACTTGGCTTACCAGCCTACCACAAAAAAACTTGTGACACAGACTGCTCAAATGACTATTAAACATCCTGGTCCTAAACCTAACCGTGCGAAAGGTACGACTACTTGTTGGAACTAGCGATGTGTCGATCCGGTCGGATTCGATACAAAGGATCGAATCCGGGGCAGGATCGATTTGGATCGAGTCCAAGTATCGGTCCGGCATCGTTCCGAGGAACGAAAAGGTCGCGAGGCTTCAATCCTCGCGGACATTCATTCCTTTGGCATTCCGTTATTCAATCCATTTCAATACAGAATACAATACAATGTGTTGATGGGGAACAGCAATAATGATGATGGTGTTCGTTTTAAAGGCTCGACGTCGACAGGCGACACATGATACGGCCTAACTTGCATGCTTTTTTATCAGTTATCAGTGATTTATAGCTTTTGGCGGCTTTGTATGTGCCCAATTGATGTCTGAGACATATAAACATACTGAATTACCGACTGCGTGACCACTCACCAAAACAAAGATACTCGCGTTGTTCGTTCCGGGTTCGGAATGACCGAGGACCCCGGGTGTCTGAAATGCACATTCAATTTCCATTTCGATCCGAGGAATGGGATTGGAATGAACGAGTCCGCAAAAGTATCGAAACTTCCCATCACTAGTTGGAACTGCCGTAAATTAGGCCATACTTTCCATACTTGCTCAGCAGATAAGGCAATTTTCTGTTACATTTGCGGGCACGCGAATAGTTATTTTACAACCTGTCCTAGATGCCATCCAAAAAACGCAAAGTAAAGGGTAGATGTCACAGCCGATCTATTCCTTATCCCTATCATACTAAGGCTGATACTTTATCTTGGGAATCTTGGTTACGGACTGTGAATGAATTTTGCCGTATGACCTGTAACACTTCAGCTACCTTTACTAAACAACTTTCTGACAACCGTCCTTATTTAACTATTTATATTCATGGCGAACTTATTCGCGCTCTCTGCGATACGGGGACCAATCAAACTTTAATTGGACGCAACGGTTTATATTTACTCCAGAGACATGATCTTAAATTATGTAATAATAAGTCTCCGCTCACCTTGACTACTACTGACGGTCAGCTACAAAATATTTTAGGTTCCGTTGCCTTACCTATTACCATTGATGGTATTACTAGGTCCATCGATGCGGTTATTTGTGACTCAATTCCGTCCACACTAATTTTAGGTGTTGATTTTTGCTACGATTTTAGAGCGAAAACTGATTTTGTCGCTGGGCGCTTCGATGTGGCTGAAACTTTTTCGCTACAGACTATTTGTGGCGTAGTTGATTTGTCAGTACAACAAACGCTTTTTTTAGATCAAGTTGTTGGGAAGTTTGCTGAGATTTCTGGTCCTACTTTAGGATTAACTAATTTAGTCGTACACACTATCGATACGGGTGACGCAACTCCTATTAAGCAGAGATATTACCCTTTGTCTCCTGCTATGCAAGTTCATGCTGACCACGAACTTGATCGCTTATTAGAGATGGGTATTATTCGTCCCTCGAAATCTCCTTGGAGCTCTCCAATGGTTTTAGTAAAAAAGAAAGATGGTTCTTATCGACTTTGTTTCGATGGTCGAAAATGAAATTCGGTTACCAAGAAGGATGCTCATCCTTTACCTTATTTGAATAGCATTCTTGATAAATTGCGCGATGCACGTTATCTTACGTCCATCGATTTTAAACAAGCCTTTCACCAAATTCCTCTACATCCTGATTTATGTGAAAAAACAGCTTTTACAGTTCCTCGACGTGGATTGTTCGAGTTTACTATCGTCCCGTTTGGTATCGCGAACGCACTGCTAGTCAACAACGTCTTATGGATAGCACTTTTGGTCCGCTACTGGGTGAAAACATCTTCGTGTATTTAGACGATATTGTTCTCGTGTTTGGAACCTTTAAAGAACACTTGGACACCATAGAGCAAGTTTACACTCGTCTTAAAGCCGCAAATTTAACTGTCAATATCGACAAATGTCAATTTTGCCGTCCCAGTCTTACGTACCTCGGCTTTGTCGTCGATAAAAATGGTTTACGCACCGACCCTGACAAAATTTTGGCTATCACTAAATACCCTCAACCAAATACAGTGACCGAAGTCAAACGCTTTATTGGCTTAGCTTCTTGGTATCGTCGCTTCGTCCCAAATTTTGCCACTATTACTGCTCCTATTTCGGACCTAATTAAAGGTCGTATTAAAAAGCAGCGTGTGCATTGGACTGATGATGCTCTTAAGTCCTTTAATCAAATTAAATCTTGTTTGACCTCCGCTCCTGTTTTGAGTAGTCCTAATTTCTCACTACATTTCACCTTACAGTGTGACGCCTCCAATTTTGATCTCGGTTGTGTTCTTACACAGAATATTGACAATGAGGAGAAGGTTATCGCCTATGATTCACGTACCCTTAACAAGGCCGAACGCAATTATTCTGTCACGGAGAGAGAGTGTTTAGCTGTCATCTTTGGCATTGAGAAATTCAGACCGTATATCGAAGGCACGCATTTCACTGTGTTAACTGATCATTATTCTTTATTGTGGCTTACCAATATGAAAGACCCCGCGGGCCGTTTAGCCCGTTGCGTTGGAGTGCGTCTGTCGCAATACGATTTTACAATTCGACACCGACAGGGCAAACATAATGTAGTTCCCGATGCGTTATCGCGAGCTCCAATTCAGGTTTCCGCTCTAGAACTTGTTGATGGTGACTTAGACTCTTGGTACTTAAAAATGCTTGAACGTGTTAACCAAAGTCCTAATCAATTTCCTACTTGGCGAATTGAAAATCACCGACTTTTTAAGTATGTTCCCAACCGTCATGCCATTGTTAGCAACTTAGTGGAATGGAAACAGGTTATATCCCCGTGCTCACTTGGGTGTTTATAAAACCTATTGTAAGATTTCCGAACAATATTACTGGCTTAAAATACGTGCCGATGTCATCCGCTACATACACCATTGTGAAACTTGTGCTGAGAGTAAAGTTAGTCAACTTGCTAGACCTGGTTTAATGGGCCAAAATAAGAAGATTTTATACCTTTTTCAATGTTTGTCAATTGACATAATGGGTCCTTTACCTCGTACGAAAAATGGTAACACTTCTATCATAGTTGTATGTGATTGGCTAACCAAGTTTACCCTAGTTAAAGCTGTTCGCGCTGCCACTGCTAAAGCAGTAGCCAAGTTTTTGGAGAACAAAATCTATCTCATTTTTGGCGTCCCTCAAATATGTATGGTTGATAACGGACCACAATTTATAAGTTCCCAATTTAAGGCCCTGATGGAACGATACTAAGTTCAACAAGTTTGGTATAATTATAATGCTTCTTACCATCCCCAAGTTAATTTTGTCGCGAGAGTTAACCGAGTTATCGGTACTGCTCTTCGTTCCTATGTTTCGGATAATCATCGTTCGTGGGACGAACATCTTTATCAAGTTGCACACGCTTTGCGTAACGCCGTTCATGAGGTAACGGGTTACACCCCTTCTTTCTTAAATTTTGAGAGGACTGTACCAGTTTCTGGGACTTATTACGGTCGTCTTAAGAACGTTCAAGGAAGAGTTGTCTTTAGAAACTCGTGAAGACCTGGTTTCAGACGTTAACCAGCTTTCTGACCTTTATCAAGACGTTGTTAAACGCCTCAATAATTCCTACCAACGCAATTCCAAGCACTACAATTTGCTTAAACGTCCATTAAAATTTAATGTCAATGATTTAGTTTGAAAAAGGAACTACGTCTTATCAGATGCGTCTAAATCCTTAAATCAGAAATTGACTCCTAAATATGTCAAATGCAGAGTACTAAAAGTTACCGGTCCTCTTACTTATTAGTTAGTGACCGTCCCCGACAATAAGAACGTAGGAGTTTGGCATATTCAAAATGTAAAACCTTACTTTGGAGAAGGACAAGTAGAGGAGTGAATTTTGGTGCGCATGATTGTGTGTATGTGATCGTATGTTTAGGTGAATTGCTTTCGTGATGAATGTGTGAGCCTTCTTTACTTTTTCAAAGTGTGTCTCTAGACCTGCACGATTTACTTAGGGTGGTTGGTTGGGCGTGCAGGGTCGGTCTCTTTTTGGGAAACCTTTCCATCAAATATTTTTTATTTCCTTTCCCCCTCTCGCTTCACGAGATATCTTAAAGCGTCAGGCCGAGATTACTAGGTTCTTTAGTGGCCTTTATGATTTGTGGTACGCATGAGTTTATGCTTGGGTTTTATCTTTAATGGTTTTTGCGGGCGGGTTTCTTTCGGTCTTGTGGAGATTTCTGGGGGTCGGGGCGAGCGATTGTGTTGCCATCCGACTCGGTGAGGGAGCCACATTCAGTCCGTCACCGGCGCGCTTTCTCCATCTAGCTGCGACGACTGGCTGAATGCCCGAGCTGGGTTTGGTGGTGGTGCGGTCGTTCCCTCTGGCTTCTGGGGTTTCTACCCAAATTCGGGGTGGGTATGGTTTTTGGGACTTTGTCCTGGGTTTTCACCCGAACTTTTTCGTCGTAGTACTTCCAATTCTGCGATGTTTCATACAGGAGTAAGTTTTTGTGACTTACCTCCGGTGTTTCGCTGGGTGTTAGTTCACACAGTGTTTCAGTGTGCAGTCGTTCCTGGACTGTTCACTTTTCCTCGATCAGCAGGGTTTAGGGTTTTTTTTTGTTGGCGCTCTTGTTCACAGTCGCTTACATTCGCGGTGATCACTACGGGGGCCCGCGCTCTGTGATCAACGGCGTCCTCACCTTTTGCTTATTTCCCATTTCACTACAATAGTTTCTTTTCACACAGCCCTGCGTTGACTGACTGACTGACGGACATCGGACTCATCCTTTCCAAATCCGTCTTCATTAAACTATATTCTTTTACTATATTATTTTAATACCTAGGTATCCCTTTTTCCGATTTCTTTTCTCTTCTACCTTATTGGCCTATTCCAAATCCCATTTTTTTAGTTCGGTAACAATTTCCGGCTGCTGCTTCAGCCATTGGCTAAATCTGATTAATTTTTCAGTACGCTGACTAGGTCCAATGCGTGTGTTTTCTGCCAGTAAGCGTTTAAGGTAATCTTCTGGTTAGTTCGTTTTTCGTTGGCTATGGTACGGAGCTTGGTGTCTAACTTATCCACCAACGCTCCTTTTTCATCTAGCGCGACGGATCAGTCTAGCACTTTGCTCACGACTATTCCCTCCGTAGAAACGTTCTATCTCTTCTTTTTTTCTTCACTTTACTCTTTTATTCCCCATCTGTCTCCCTATTTTCCTTTCGCCTTCTCTTGACTGACGATGACTTTTTTTTAATTACTTCATTATAATTATATCTCAGGTATCTCTGTACGTTTTTTTCCAGGTTGTTACTCTGTTAAAAATCTGGCCGTGGGGAGTGAAACAAATCTTTAGCTCTATTTATTTGTTTCGCCAATTACCCATCTATTTCGGGCCAGCCCGTATATTTTCACTTGAGTTATAATCCGCTGTATTTCAAATAATATCAAATCTTGTTCCGCGCAATGGTACCGATTTTGGATTTCACGAATTGTTCGTTATCGTAGTGCGCCACTCTTCAGCTGTTTTTCTCGCCTATACCTGGTTTCGCGAGCACTTATTTCCGGCATTTCAACGAAGCAACAGTCTTCTGTGAAATCATTGTGCGTGCTATTGCACTACAATTAATTAATTTGGTTTTCGAGAGCTGATGATCTAAATCAGGTATGATTGCGCTTCTTTGTTTAGTATTCAAATATTAATTCTCTTTTCCTTAGCTCTTAAATAATAGTTTGAACCAACAAATTTAATCTGGACGCCGAGCCGCCCTAATTATCGATTCGGCCGAATGAAGTTCATCTCAAACCTTTCAACCTGGAATTTGATTCTGCTTCGATCACGGGCCATTAAGACAGCCCTGGGTAGTTCACAACCAGCAACCCTGGCCAGCTTTTCCGCTACACCTAACAGGCGCCGATATCCAAGATTAGTCCCTATCTTGGCGTTTATCGCTCACTTTGAAGGCAGATGACCAAACCGGCCTTAGAATTTATCTGGCTCTGCTGGTTAAAATTATTCGCCACGTAGCATAATTAATACCAGAGATTTAATTTCCTAAACCGACCACTGTCAAGTTTGCAATTATAGCCTCGATTATAACTTAATTACATAATTTATTTTAACATATGCTTTTATTTGATATGTATTTGATGATTAGAACCCACGACTAAATCGCCGAAAGTGAGTTAGCTTGGCCATCGCGGTAAGTAATGACCTTTCAGAGCTGCCGTGGTGTATAAACTGTAAGGGGGTTGATCTGCGATGTTTACTACCATTGATTATTACTAGTAATCAATCGCAGGTCGGCTTCTTTATTGTTTCACGTTCATAAACGCATTCTACCAAAAAAAATACTCAAAAGTTCACGTTCATGGACTTTGTTTCAAAAATTCTTCATACTTGGACAGTGTTTTGAGATAAAAATAAATCACATCGCTCAAACAAAAAGCACTTTCATGAAAGTGGCCAAGGTTTCTGAACCACTAAAATTCTAAAAACAACCAAAGCCTATTTTAGGCAGTATAAAAAGTTGCTTAGGCGGTTATTTCGCATTTTAGTAGTTTAGGCTTTAATACATATGCATTAAAAAACTTGTTTTTGTATGAAACAAATTTCTGCCGTAGTCCCGTACATGGGCCTAAAAATGGCAATTAGACAATTGCCCTAGAATCCGCGCTCTAGTAATAATTGCAATTTTTATAGAGTAAATTGTTTTAGAAATCAATAATAAAAGTTTGCACTTGTTGCACATTTTTGGGAAAATTGTACGGGATTTGAATTTTTCAATCAGCATTAATTTTTTCACATAGCTGTATTAAAACAAATTATTAAAAACATACGATAAAATAGTAAAAAAAGGGAACTATTAACAAAGTTAACTTACTTTAGTTCGAGGCTTTTCATAATCAGTTTTTTACTTTTTCTAGATTTAGACAAGCATAGCTTGGCTTTGTCCATGATAAATTGATATTTGTGAACATTTGCACAATACAAGTCAAGAGATCACACTGTACTAAACGTACAAGGAAAACCCTTGTGTCTTTACTTTAATATAGTAAATATCTATTGTGAACCTAATTAGTCATTGGCAATGTAATTAGTACCTTCAGACATATGGAATTTAGAAATTTTCATTCCAGTGCATCATTGTTTACCCATTTAAAGGAAAATATTTCGGGTTGGCGAACCAGACAAGCTAATTGTGAGGTAAATGTAGTTAAATCTAATTACATTGCGTCTAATTACAATAATTACTCGTCCAGATAAAATTTTAGAGTTACATGTGTTGGGTAACAAACGTAAGGACATATTAGGCCAACTCGGTTATAAATAGAAACTTCGTCTGAGGTAATAGATTAATATATAAGGTGCTAACCGAAATAATCGACTTTCGAAATTCTATACAAAACGAAGTGATATATCTACAGTTGCCTAAATATTTTTCATTCGTGGCGCAAATGAAAAATGTAACGAAATCTGGCCACTCTGAGATACCTATAAAGGCGTTTGCAAACAAACAAGAACACAATCAATAACCCACGTTCGTTGCCCTTCAATATACCAATCCTTTGAGTTCCCTCTTGTGCACAGTATACTCATAAAGCTGAATCCTTCTGATTCTAGACAGTTAATATCTATTGACTGTAATTCCTACGCAACTGTTGTTTTGAGTATGATTTGGAGCATTAGAAAACTACTCCCTTTGTGATTCCACCGTTACGTTACTTACGTATGAAAACAAAAAAGGCATATTTTGTTTAAATTCCATTGAAATTGTCTTGTATCCAACGATTTTTGTTGATTATTTCCACCGATTCAGTTTCTCTTTGCACCACTGTGGTCACTCAAAGCAAACTGATAAAACCACACTTTTTCTGCCTTTACCTTTGATATAGAACGTAGTTTTATTACCACTAGTACTTACTGCTTGTTTTTCTCCTGCTTATCTTCTATAACACCTGGCTTTTTACAGCATTATTGGTCTTATCTTGCTGCTACTAACTACGGAAACATAGTAGCGTGGTGATGTGGTGTTCAGACTTTTAGTAAGGTTGACGTTAGTCAGTCATCCCTAACTAAGATTAATAGTTGAACAAATTTCTTTGCAATAAAGCACAACCTTTGTTCGAAAGCTTGTCATAGATTTTTTCGCTGTGATCACAGTCTTCATGGGGGCGATGGAACTAGATTTAGCTAAAAAACATATTATAATCGCCTTCGCTTTTCTATGCTTGCTAGAATTGATGGGCACCGCTGCCCTCTGGTCTTCCCAAAGCTCTTGATACTCTACTAGCTCTGCAACAGAAATTTAGAATAAGGATGGTCTGCAATCCTTTGCAGTTCTCTAAAATTACAGAATGTGTCTTTATTTATCGTGTCGCCGAGACTGGATCAGTACAAGGCACACAGAGGTTTACGTCCCGCATGTTACCTCAAAAAACCTCTCAATACTCTTTTTGTGAATGTCCAATTTGCCTATCAACCCGTTTTAAACGGCATGGACTTCTAAACTGGTAAGATGACCTACTCTGTTATTTCAGAATTAAAGAATGCTAGCCCATCTGTAACTGCTTTGAGCAAACCTATAGCTAATGTCCATAAAATACTTTTTTCTACTACTAAAAATAGGTTCTTTAAAAACTAGCTTGTTGACGTTTTATAAATCAGCGTGTTAAAAGTGAAATCAGCTGTTTACTTTTAGCACATGTTGAACTGAAAGTCAGGTTATAAAGTTATTCTAGTTACTTCTTTCGTTGGAGGTAAAGTGTTTTTTAAATAATTAAAGCAGTATGCAATGAATAAAGTAAAATGTGTACTATTATAATTACCTTTGATAACTCAGTTTGATAGCTACCGACTGTATAAACAGTTACCTGCGCCGCCACGGCCATCTATTTACTACGACATGAATTATAACGGTCATAAATGCAAACCTTTGTTAAATCGACATTTATGGATTGATAACAGTAAATTTAAAGCCGTAGAAAAAATATTGTATGCAAACTCTTGCCCTCTGCTTCGTTTCATAATTTTCATGTCTCGTGCATAAACATCCACTTTTAGCACATTGTAGTGTTAAAATTGATAAGAAATATAATTCAAATAAAACAACAACAATAAATGAGAGCTGAAAAATCTAAAGAATGCTATAGCACAAACCAGCAAAGAAGTTCTAGAAACGAGAAAAGAGAGCCAGAAGGAATGGATCACACAAGATACCTGGGACACAATTGAACAGCGCAATCAGCTGAAAAGCACGATCTGCACATGTAACGATGAAAATAAGAACATAGAACTGCTGAACCAGGACAACCGAGAGAAGAGAGACTTGAGAGAACTATATCAGATAATGAGAAAGTTATCACAAACAAGTTAGGTATAATGGAAATGCTCCCATCAGAAGCGATAAAGGAGTCCTAATCACAAATGAAAAAGAACAACTAAGAATATGGAAACGCTACTTTGAAAATATCCTAAATTTTGAAACTCCCCAAATAGCGCCAGAAGAAGAAGCACAAAGAGAAGAATTAAAAATAGACATACACCCTCCCACTCGTGGAGAAATAATAAACGCACTAAAGCTTATGAAAATGGCAAGGCCCCAGGGCTAGACAACATCAATATTGACATATTAAAAGTAGACTTGAACACGAAAAATCTGGCAAACTAAATTTTTCCCCAATGAATGGAAAGAGGGAGTATTAACGACGGTACCAAAAATAACTCTAGATAAAATCATGAGAAACACCATTACTGAAAGGAGAATAACATGGGACCTCACCAACCACCTTGAAGATCTGGAGTATGCTGATGATGTATGCCTCTTTGCACATACGTATGAACATATGCAAAATAAAATTAATGACTTAACGAGAGAATCAGAAACTATATGATTAAAAATAAACATAGACAAGACCAACGAAATATGAATTAACACAAGGGAAAGAAGGCCGCTGCAAATTGGAAAAACAGTTTTACATATTTAGGATGTATTGTAGCCGAAGACGGAGGCACTGCTAAAGACGTAAACTCTAGAATACAGAAAGCGAGATCCATATTTTTCAAGCTCAGCAATACATGGAAGGCCAATAACCTAAAAACCGACACAAAGATTAAGATTTTCAATGCATGAGTCAAAACGGTTGCTTTATATGGATGTGAAGCCTGGCTTGTAACGAAGCAGACGCAACAAAAACTACAGACCTTTATGAACCGGTGTTTGCGATACATACTACGAGTGTGGTGGCCCACCACAATCTCTAATGAAGAACTTTGGAGAACTAATCAAAATGTAATAAGCAAAGAAATCAGAAAGATAAAGTACAAGTGGGTTGGACACACACTTCGCAAGAGCCAAGAAGAAATCGCGCATGGTGCTTTAACATGGAATCCTCAAGGCAGTAAGAGACGCGGCCGACAAAAAAACAGCTGAAGGCGTACACTACAAGCAGAGAGCAAAAAGTCTATTGCCGAACTTAGAAACATGGCGAGAAAGAGAGTCAGATGGAAACAATATCTAAAGTACTAAACGGTTATGTGACAGCCGACAGACGTTGTGAGTTGCTCTGCGATTTTCGTTGAAATTTGATGAATTAAGGGGTATTACCAGTGTGGTTTAGCATCAAGTGCGGGTTTAGACATTGAAGGCAATAATTTGTTGGTTTTTCGTGGACTTGTTAACCGTTAGGTATCAAAAATCGGAATTTTGGTGTTTACAACCTATAAACTCGCTATCTCGTGCTTTGAGGTAAACTGTGTTTGCGACAATGTTGAGTTATGAGTATATTTCAGAAGTAATAAGTAAATAGTGGGAAAAAATGCTCAGTGCGGATGTTACACTAAACAATACTAGAGTCTATGCATGTGGCAAATGCAATGAGCTGATAGTAGATAATAAATGTATTGGATGTAATGGGCGTTGTGGTCAGTGGTTCCACATAAAATGTGTTGATTTAAAGGAGAGTGATCGTCAAGTGTTCGTTAAGATTAAGGAGTCCAGATGGTATTGCACTACATGTCATGAGGAAGAGACTGATTTTGCGACACGTATAACCAACGCTGTTGATAAGATGAGGAGCAGTTTTGAGTCTGAATTGGAGAATGTGGTGGAAAAATTAAAAAGTGATATGACTAAGAAGTTTAAGAGCAGGGAGATAGTGACCAGTCAGGCTAGGACCGGTTATGTAGAGGTTTTAAAATCAACGAGAAAAGAGCCAGTTTTAATTGTAAAACCTATGGAAAAGCAGGAATATAATAAGAGTAAGTCAGATATTAAAGAAAAAGTAAATATAGTGAAATTGGACGTTGGAGTTTCCAAAGTAAGAGAGGGCAAAGATGGAGTGTTAATCATAGGCTGTGACGATGAGACAGAAAGGGATAAATTAAAAAACGAAATTGAGAACAAGTTTGACAAAAATTTATATGACTGTGCCAGAGGCTAGGCTGCCGAGAATTAAAATGGTTGGCTCGAAGGACTCTAGTCACTTATCGGACATAGAAGTGATAAGTGATTAGTCAAAATAAATTGCATGTGGGTGTCAATGGGGTATTAAAAATTGTTAAGAGAATAGAAAAAAGAAAATGTAAAGATGAAAATATTATATTCGAAATTGATTCAGTTACGAACGATAAAATACTAGAATTGGGAAAATTGAGATGTGGGTTGTGAATTGGTTATGGTAATGAAAATGTGTATATTACAAGGTGTTTCGAGTGTAATGGGTTTTTTTCACATAGCTAAAAACTGTGAGAAGCAGATGAGATGTGGAAAATGCGCAGGTTTGAATCATTCAGAGGACTGCACGGTAATGGAGGAATGGAGGTAAATCATGGTGCTCAGGACTTGAATTGCCCAACATATCTGAATAGGGTGAGGAGATATTTGCGTACCGTCCAGGGAAGCAACGTATAGCATAAGGATGGGGTATCAGGAAATACTGTTGTAAAGTTAAATAACGGAAATAGTATACAGGGCAAATCTATGTTAGTGTTAAATGTTGATGGTTTAGTTGGCAAACGTGATAAGTTGCATGTTCTAGTCTGGGAACATAAACCAATAGTGGTGGTAGTTGTGAAGACTCATGTGACCCAAGAAGTGGATGAGTCCAGTATTGCGATCAAAGGATATGACCTTATCAGTTGTAACTCAGAGTCGGCGCACACCGGTGGTGTAGTCATTTATATTAGAGAAGAGGTGACATTTAAAGTAATAAGTAAAGTAGTTAGCCATCTGAATTGGTAGATAATTGCAATAAAGTTGCTGGGGAAAGGGCAGAGGTCGACTTTAGTAGCAGGGGTGTATCGCTCTCCGTCATCAGCTCATCAGCAATTTTTTTGGAAAAATTTAGAGAATGGTTGGAAGGTGTTTTAGAAAGTAGTGCATGTGCTATTATGGGTGATTTTAATATTGATTGGACAAAGAAGGAAACAGATTGTTATCCAAAAAAGTTGTATTCTGTAGTAAACAATGTTTGATTGAAACAGTTGGAGAATGAGCCCACACGTGTTACGTTGGACACCGAAAGCATGATTGATCTGGTTATTTCTGATGGAAGTCGGGGACAATGTAGAGTGCTGGATGAAAAATTGTTGGACCATTCTGTGATAAAACTGTTTAGTGAGGAAGAAAAAGGGCTAGTGAGTAAGCATATACAATGTAAAGGCAAAGTAAACAAGGAGATAGTAACGGAAAGTATCAGGTCTTACCTAGAGCAGGAGGAAATGGTACTTTATATAAAAGAAGCCTATTCTATCCGGGTGAAGGTAATAGGAGAAGCATTTGAAAAATCGAGGAGTCAGAATAAAGTGGTATCCAAGTTGCCGTGCCCATGGTATTCAAAAGACGTTAAAGAACGTAGGAGAGGGAAAGACGCAGCTTACAAAGAGTTTTTGTTTTTACGTTCAGTCCATGGTAGAGAGAAGAAGGTTATTGAGGCAGCATGGGAGGAATACAAGTTATATAGGAACAGGTTTGTGGCAACCTGGAGAGACGAAGAAAGAAGATATTATGACAAGTGGATTGACGGGGCAGTGGGGAATCCGGAGGAAATGTGGCGGGTGTTAAAAAGTTTGTTTAAAGTGAAAAGTAGTGAAGTAAAGCCAGTAAAATTTGGGAGAGTGATAGAAGAATCTAGTGAGAAAATTGCGGGGTAACTAAATCATTATTTTGTAGAAAGTATACATGAAATTGTTACGTCCATAACTAGCAATGGTCGAGAAGTTCAATTAGAACATATTGGTACGTCAGATAGTAGTAGTAATGTTACTTTGAGTGAATTTAAGCAATTATCTGTGTCTGAGGTTGTTGTGTCTAGAGGGAGCTAGTAAAAGAACGAAAGTGTTAGGTTAGGCGGAAACGTGTGAGGCAGCGGCAGTTCGTACTCGCTCGTGGAATATGTTGTACGTGCGCGCATACGTTGTCATTTGTTAGATAAGCTACTTATCAGCCTTATTCACTTTGTATCTTGTGTTGTATTAAAAGTACTCGAACCTAATAATTGATGTTGTTAATAATCACCGATTAAACACAACATTTGGCGCAGTCCGGCAGTGAAAAAGTGCGACACGAGGTAAAAATTGCAGGCACGGTTGGTCATATTGAACAGTTCAATCCCAACGAGGCTGATAAATGGACAGCGTACAAGGAAAGAATCGAATTCTATCTACAGGCGAACAATATAACTGATCCGGTTCAGAAACGGGCAGTGTTTTTAAGCATTTGTGGTCCGACTACATTCGAAATCGTTAAATCGTTATCAGCACCGACAGCGGTCAACAAACAGACATTGGACAAAATATTGACATTATTAACCGATCATTTTTCGCCTAGAACATCGGTAGTGGTATGCAGATTTAAATTTCATAGAAGAGCTCAGCTTCAAGGGGAAGGCATATCCGCGTATATCGGTGAATTACGTCATCTTGCCGAGGAATGTGGTTTCGGAACAACCTTGGAAGACATGTTACGTGATCGAGTCGTTTGCGGTGTCCGGGAAGAAGCTTTGCAGCACCGACTATTGGGTGAACCAGAACTCACGTTCAAGAAAGCGCAAGAGTTGGCGCTCGCGCATGAAGCTGCCGCCAAAAATGTTTCTGAACTGCGAGAAACTGTCATACCGACGAGCAGTGCCAACATTAGAAAAATAACTGGTAAATCCCTAAAATCCAAAAGTAGGTCACAAAACGTCAACATAACCTGTTTTCGTTGCACGAAAAAACATTCACCAGATGAATGTTTCTTTAAGGAAGCGAAATGCAATTATTGTGATAAAATTGGACACATTGAAAGAGCCTGTCTTTCAAAGAAAAGGGACGAGAAGAAAGGAAACAATCCCGGAAATTCAAATGCAAAGAAAACAACAACAAATAGTGTTAGTGCACAGAACGTAAATAGTGTAAATAACGAACATTACGAACCTATCTACAGCATCGATGAATTTGGGGATCCGGCCACAAAAGTAAAGGTACCGGTTTTACTAAATAAAACGAGGTGTGTGATGGAGGTCGATTCAGGGGCCGCATATTCAGTTATAGGACAGAACACTTTCGGGCGTTTATTTAGTGCTGACAAACCAAAATTGCGCGAAAACAGTGTGATTTTACGGGACTATCAGCAGAAACAAATAAAGACAATAGGAACGTGTGATGTGCTAGTGGAACTAGGAACTTTGTCTGCACAATTACCATTAATCGTAACAAATGGTGATAATGCTAGTTTACTCGAAAGAAAGTGGTTTAACCCACCCAACATAAAGATTGCGGGAATAAACGAGGTAACTACAATAAACTTTAATGCAATCGCTGCAGAATATGCAGAAGTGTTCTCAGAAGAACTTTAAAAACTTAAGGGGCCTCCAATCTCCTTAGATTTGGATCCTTTGATTAAACCGGTAGCATTTAAAGCGCGAAAAGTACCGTTTGCAATAAAACCACTAATTGAAACGGAATTAAGTAAACTATGTGACCAGGGGGTGCTAGAACCAGTACATCACCCACGGTGGGCCACGCCAATCGTGCCAGTACTCAAAAGCTCCAGTGAAGTCCGAATATGTGGAGATTATCGGGCCACAGTCAACAAAGCAGTGAGAAGGGATGTTTATCCAGTACCGGCAATACAACAATTGTTTGCAACATTGTCAGGAGGTAAAGTCTTTGCAAAACTTGACCTGAAGCAAGCATACCAGCAGCTGGAAGTCGATGAAGCCAGTGCAGAAGCACAAACGATTATTACTCATAAAGGCGCATTCAAAGTCAAAAGATTACAATTTGGAATTTCCGTAGCACCTCAAATTTTCCAGAGATTTGTGGACACACGTCTAGCAGGTATTCCAGGTGTGTTACCGTATTTCGACGACATCCTAATAGTTGGAGGTTCGGATCAAGAGCTTGCAACTCGACTGAGGGAAGTACTGCGACGCTTCCAAGAAGATGGACTTCGCCTCAAACGCGAAAAGTGTATCCTGCATACAAGCGAAATCATATTCTTGGGATACAAAATAACGGCAGAAGGAATACAGCCTATGGAAGAAAAAGTATGAGCAATTAAACAAGCACCGAGTCCACAAAATAAGCAAGAACTTCAAGCTTTTTTGGGTTTGCTAAACTTTTACCATGCATTCTTAAAGGACAAAGCTACAGTAGCAGAACCCTTGCACCAGTTGTTACACAAAAATAAAATGTGGAAGTGGACGAAGACAGAAGAGCAAGCTTTCCAGGAGTTAAAGGACTCGTTGTCAACAGAATTACTATTAGCCCACTACGATGAAGCAAGACCGTTAGCACTTACCTGTGATGCTAGTCCATATGGAGTTGGGGCCATCCTAAGCCAAACGACGGAGGATGGGAAAGAAGTTCCAGTAGCATTCCACAGCAGGACACTAACGTCAACGGAAAGGAATTTCGCGCAGCTGGACAAAGAAGCACTCGCCATCATTGTAGGAGTCAAGAAATTTCATGACTACATTTTTGGTCGAACCATTGAGATCAGGACTGACCATAAGCCGTTGTTGGGAATCCTGGGTGAAAATAAGCTAACGCCAGACGTTTTATCACCTCGCATGGTAAGGTGGAGACTTATTTTAAGTGTATATGATTACAGATTGCTGCACATTCCAGGGAAACAAATTGCACATGCTGACTGCCTGAGTAGGTTGCCACTTGTAGAAGAAGAAGAGTTGGTGGTTCCGCCAGCACACGAGGTCCTAATGCTGGAAGCCATACCAGAACCAGTCATCACGGCAAAGGATGTTGCAGTAGGTACAGGCAAGGACCCGGTATTGTCACGCTTCTTACACTGGACCCAAAAGGGATGGCCAAACAGGATCCAAGACATCCCTCCGGAACTAAAAGGCTTTTGGGGAAGACGAAATCAATTTTCAGCATACCAAAACTGTCTACTACTAGGCAATAGAGTGGTAATTCCTCCAAAAGAAAGACCTGAGGTACTGGAAATTCTGCACTCAGGACATCCAGGGATAGTTCGGATGAAAGCATTGGCCAGGTCTTACGTCTGGTGGCCAGATATGGATGCACAAGTAGAAGAAAGGGTGGCAAATTGCAAACAATGTCAAGAAATTCAGGCGATGCCACCAAGAGCTCCAGTTCAGCCGTGGGAATGGGCAAGAAGACCATGGTCGAGGATCCATATAGACTTCGCAGGTCCCATGCAAGGCCAGTATTTCATTATAATAGTAGATGCATTTTCGAAATGGTTAGAAGTGCGTCTCGTACCAACAACTTCAGCAGAAGCAGCAATTAAGACTCTTCGAGAACTATTTGCTACACATGGCCTTCCTGATGTCATCGTAAGCGATAATGGAACAGCGTTCACCTCACAGGAATTCCAAACATTTGTAAAACGGAATGGGATTCGACATGCAAGAATTGCTCCATATAACCCGGCAGCTAATGGTCAAGCCGAGCGAATGGTGAGATCGACAAAGGAAGGATTAAAGAAGTTGGGGGAAGGAGATTGGAACACTAAATTAACACGATTCTTACTACAACAGCACATAACGCCTCATGCAACAACTGGTCAAAGTCCAGCAGAATTGTTTATGGGAAGGAAGCTGTCAACCGCCCTTGATCGGTTGCATCCAGATGTGGTGCAAGAAATGGTTGCCAAACAAGAGAAAGGAATAGAAGAGAAACCGCTTCGCAAATTCACTAAGGATGAAACAGTATTTGCCAGGAATTATTCAGCAAGTGGTCCAAAATGGATACCCGGAACCATCGAAACGACTGCAGGTCCTCTTTCATACAGAATAGCAACACCTGAAGGTAACAGATTGCATAAACACACTAATCAGCTTCGCTGTAGATCCACTAAGATCACTGAGGTAGCCCGAGATGAGCCAGAAAGTATTACAATACCGGAGAGCAGCTCAAGTGGGAAAGAACCAACAGCCGAGATATCTGACACAGTGGGAATGGAACAAGATCCAGACACGATGGGTGCAGCGGCATCAACATCAACACTAAGGACTCCTCGTCCACAGAGAACAAGGGTCCCTCCAAGGTTTCTCGCGGATTTTACAAACTAGGAGGGAGGGGTGTTGAGTCTAGAGGGAGCTAGTGAAAGAACGGAAGTGTTAGGTTAGGCGGAAACGTGTGAGGCAGCGGCAGTTCGTACTCGCTCGTGGAATATGTTGTACGTGCCCGCATACGTTGTCATTTGTTAGATAAGCTACTTATCAGCCTTATTCACTTTGTATCTTGTGTTGTATTAAAAGTACTCGAACCTAATAATTGATGTTGTTAATAATCACCGATTAAACACAACAGAGGTAAAAAAACTAGTTAAGAGTTTGAGTAATACTATGGGTTCAGATGGCATAAATAGTAAGTTACTTAAAGATATATGGATGTCAGGTGGTCAATGGGTAACACATATTGCAAATCAATCGCTAGCACAAAAATATGTTCCTAATATTCTTAAGGTATCTAGCATAGTTCCTATTCCTAAAGTTAAGGGTAGTTTAAGTTGTTCTGATTTAAGGTCTGTAAATATGCTACCAGTCATTGAAAAAGTTATGGAATCTGTAGTGTACAAATTGTTATTAGATCATGTGAAAGATACTAATGCTATATCTGAATGCCAATCAGGATTTAGGGAGCAACACTCGACTGAGTCTGCGGTTCAATTAGTGATAGAGGACTGGAAACAAGCAATGGGTAATAATGAGGCTACTGTGACTGTATTTATTGACTTTAAGAGAGCTTTTGAGACGATTGACCGTAAGATGTTATTAAGAAAACTTAAGTACCGGTATAAAGTTAGAGGGGTTGTGTTACAATGGCTTGAAAGTTACTTAGATAATCGTTACCAGCAAGTTAAATATAACGGGGTTAAATCAGATAAAGTTAAAGTTGAGTATGGTGTACCACAAGGGAGTAAATTAGGTCCATTGTTGATTATATTATATGTCAATGAGGTAGCAAATATTCTTAAAATTTGTAAAATTCATATGTTTGCAGACGATACTTTAATTTACTTATCCGGATGTAATATTGAAATTATTATTGAAATTTTAAATGGTGAATTAGCTCTGATTTGTGAATGGTTAGCTAACAATAAATTATGTTTGAATATTGACAAAACGCAGTGTATGTTGATAGGTAATCAGGTAGAGAGTTGGGATAGCAGTAGAAATTGCGATGTAATTATAAATGCGAGGGCCATTGAGTGGGTAGATAAGTATAAATATTTAAAGGTAATTATAGATTGCAAGTTAAAGTTTCATGATCATGTAGATCACATAATAAAGAAGGTGACGAAAAAAATTGGAATAATTAACACCTTGGCTGCCTATCAGATTTCACTTGCCCCATGCCTAGAGCCGAATAGTGTAAAACGCCGCAGGTTCAAGCGCGAAAGCCCAGTCTGTTCATTATCCGCCATATTGCATAATTCCGGAACCGCTAACGCACAAACACAGACTAACACTCATACAACACACCTCTAAGATTGCCAAGCTCCAACTGCAAAACCGATGTAAAAATTTTCATTTACATTACAACATGTGTAGACCGCAGATGTGACGTTGCTGGCACTCAGCATGACTGCTGAGTCAACGCATACCGTGCGTTGTAGGCAGCCAACGTGTTTTAATAGGGTGAGATTATGTACTGTCAAAGAAAAATAAGGAACTGTTGTTTCAGACTATTGTTATACCTCACTATAAATATTGTTCGACAGTGTTATTTTTGTTAAAAGAAAGTGATATTGATAGGTTACAGGTAGTTTTTAATAAGGGTATAAGAGCTGTTCTGAATGTAAATAGATATGCTAGGATAAGTGATATGTTATGCGAGTTAAACTGTTTAAGTGTTAAAAACCAAATTTCGTGTGATGTTCTAGTAATTTTATGTAGAATAGAAAATAATATATTACCTCAGTATCTGAATAGATTTTTAAGTAAAAATAGGGAAATACACCACACGAAAATGTAACCGATACATTCTTAAACCTGTGTAAACAAATAAATTGTGCAGTGCAACAACAGGATATCAACAGTTGTTACAGGGTTAAATCAATGTACAAGGGTGAGAAATCTTACTCCAGCAAAATCGTGGTGTCCCTTGTAAGAAATACAACAAAAAAATACCTTTTACAATGTAAAAAAAGCTACGACAGACTCACTTATAGAGATGAGGAATGCCAAAGATACAGTGAGGTATACATTAATGACAGACTAACAAAACACAATGCTTATGTATACAAAATAGCAAGAGATCAAAAAAGGAACGGCATCTATAAATATGTGTGGTGTAAAGGTGGAAAGATTTATGTGAAAAAAAACGACGAATCGGAGAAAATACAAGTCACTGGACTCGACTTCTTTGATGAATAGTAAGGAATACGATATGGCTGAACTATATAACAACTGCGAAGAAAAAGAAATAGATAACCTGACAGAAATAATGACTCTTAGTGGTAATAACCTTTTGTACCTTAATGCACGTAGTATAAGAAACGATGGATTTGATAGATTTAAGGAAATAATTACTCTTAATACGATAAGCTTAGATATAATAATTGTTAGTAAAGTTTGGATTGGTAATGATGAATGTGATTACTACAATATAACGGGATATAATAGCATACATAGTTGTAGATTAGGTAATAAAAGAGGAGGAGGTGTATCTATCTTCTTAAAGACTGATTTGCAATACAAAATAGTAGAAAATTATGAAACTGAGTGCAATAACATATTAATAGTGGAAATTACAAACCTAAAAATAACCAATAAACTAGTTGTAGGTGGAGTGTATAGGGCACCTAGTCAAATCAAACCAGAAATAGAAAGCTTTACAGATAAACTGGAGGAAACGCTGAGTATAATACGGGGGAGTACAATAATTGTTGGGGACATGAATCTGGACATTGGAGTGAATGGAAATAATAATGCACAACTGAATCGATGCCTGAGCACACTCGAAAATTGTGGCCACAGAATCTTGAACAAACTTCCGACAAGAATAGCACTCTTAACAAAAAGCACCATAGACCATGTAATTGCAAACATATCAAATATAACGAAAATAACAATATACAACGTTCACAATGATTATAGTGACCACAACATGCTACTGACCAACATTAGAAACGTGAAAAAAATTAATTATACTCAAGAGGAAGAAAACACAAAAAGTATAAATGTTACATGCGTAGATAAAGTCAAAGAGTATCTGAAGAAAAAACCAATAACCATCAACGACATAGAAGATGCAGGTGAAATGTACAAAGAGTTTATAAACCAACTAAATTTAGCAGTAAAAAGTGGAACGAAAGAGAAAAAAATAAGAACAAATAAAAATACAAGAATTACCGCGCCGTGGATGAATGAGCAACTAAAGAAATTAATCAACACAAAAAATAAATTATATCACCTGTACAGAAAAAATAAAACTAATGGCAACCTAGAAAGGGAATATAAAAACAGGAAAAATCAAGTCACAACACTTAGAAGGCAGCAAAAAAAAGAATATTTCAGTACAAAGCTAAACAAAAACATTGGTGACGCACGAAAAACATGGAACACAATCAACGAAATATTAGACAAAAGGGTGGTAATGGGAAATAAAATCATCAAGATAAAAGAAAATGATAAGCTAATTGTGGAAGGAGAACAAGTAGCTAACATTTTCAATAAATTCTTTACAGAAATTGAAGAATCTCTCGCAGAGAAAATAGAAAGCAAAAAAACGGACCAACCAACAATAACCAAGTTGCAGGCACCGCACAAGAACAGGAGGCTTAGAACTGTACAAACTACACAACAGAAAGTAATGGAAATTATAAATGGGTTAAAAAATAAAAAATCAAAGGATAATGATGGTATGTCGAACTACATGTATAAGCAACTAAAAAACGAATTAGTGGAACCAACAACGTCAATAATTAATGCATCACTAAGAATGGGAAAAGTACCGCAAAAACTCAAGGTAACGAAAGTGATACCAATTTACAAATCTGGTGAGACGACAGATCCGAATAACTACCGACCCATCTCAATCATACCAATAATGTCAAAAATAATAGAAACGATTGTAAATTTGAGGGCGAGGGAACATCTCGAAGAAGTAAATTTTTTCTGCAAAGAACAATACGGATTTAGGAAAAACAGCAGTACTGAAGTAGCAGTAGCGGACTTGGTAGTTGAACTACAAAACACTATGGACAGGGGAACGCTAGCGGAAGGAATATTTATAGATTTAAAAAAGGCTTTCGACACGGTAAACCACGACCTACTCCTGAAGAAACTAGAAGCAATAGGGATCAACGATACCATGATGAAATGGTTCAGAAGTTACTTAAGTGGAAGAGTACAATATGTGAGGATAAATGAAACAAATGGTGACCAAATAAAGATTGTCTACGGTGTACCTCAAGGATCAGTACTGGGCCCTCTACTTTTCCTGATATATATTAACGACATTAGTCAATGTGAACTTAGAGGAAAAATACAGTTATTCGCAGATGATACTAATATCTTCTACAAAAGCATGGCTACCACTACCTTATTTAATGAAATGCAAGAAGATCTCAACACAATTACCGAATGGTTAAGGCTTAATAAATTAACAATTAACACCAAAAAAACAAACTACATGATAATAACCAGTACCCCGGTGAACCATATTAGACGGCTAAATATAAAAGGTGAATATATAAAAGAAACCACATCGGCACGTTACTTAGGACTAACAATAACGAATGATCTTAAATGGGAAAAACATATTGATGGTATCAGAAATAAAATATTAGGAATTACAGGAATACTCAGAAGAATGGCGCCAGTTACCACTGAAGCGACTCGGAAGTCAATATACTATGCCTTAATACATAGTCACTTAAAATATCTAATAATAGTCTAGGCAAACAGAAAGCAACCAACAAATTCATACCCTTGAAACAATTCAGAACAGAGCAATTAGAAACATATACAACTTACCACCACGGTACCACAGGGATGACATGTATAAAGAGACTGACATACTGCCGTTAAAAGCTGTAAGGGATCTAGAGATCATCATTTTCATCCACAAAACAGTCCACGCGCAAAACACCTCAATTACAGTACTAATCACCAACGAACAAATGCATGAACACAACACCCACAACTGTAAGAAGATTCATACAGAGTCAATAAAAACACACAATCATGGAGTCAACTCTATAAAGCATAAAATGACTACAACATATAACGCCATACCCAGCACTAGCAAGAATGAAAAGAGCCCACGCAAATTCAAAAAGAAAATCAAACAATGGATGAAAAATAACCTTACAAACTACATTTAATAGTAACTTAGACTAGGTAGTGCATTATAATAGCTATAAAAAAATTAAGTGTGTTAACATTATGTACCTAAATTGTAGAATTGTAAACCAGAGAGCACAATCCAATAACGAGCATCTGCTCTTGGATATTGACTTCTATTAATAAATAAATAAATAAATTAATAAATAAATAAATAAACATATATATAATATCAGGCAAGCAGACAGTTAATGTAGATTTAGAAAAAATAAGACTTGTACCATGAACTCTGTTTTTTATAGAGGAACCATATGTTATAATAAGTTACCTAGAGATATAAGAACAGTGAACTCAATAAAGAATTGGAAGGGACCTGACAATGCGCGAAGGAAAGCAAAACTGTATCCAAATTGTAAGAGAGAGACGAAACGTGCTTGTAGGATCCCCATCTTTCTCTTGAGCGTAGTAGGGAATGTCGTCATTCTGCGATTACTGCATTTAATTTAGAATTGTGGAGAATTTTTATGTATTTTTAATAAAAACTTAGTGAATTAAGTGTAAAGGATGTTTGCCTTATACTATTAGCACGTTTGCTGAAGTTAAAAACACGGAGTAGTGCTATTTAACGCTAAACTAAATTTTGACTGTTTGGAGTCTTCAGACTTTAGTACATTAAAGTTGTGTTTCGAAGTTTACAATGGTTTTAAACTGTGTTGCCTATAATTGCAATAATGTACATGACATAAATAAGGCTATTTCTTTTCATAGATAAATCTGGTTTTGATATTTTTTTGCCACAAATCATTCTAACCTTAAAAATGTTTTTGCAGTTTTCCTTTTAAACGCCCAGAAATGTTAAAACTTTGGATAAAAAATTTAGAAGTTTTGTAAGTCGGGGTGGTGTTCTTCAAGCTTGAAACATTATTTATAATATTGTTACTTTTCTGGAAAAACAATTTAGATCGTTGATAAATGAGGGAGAGGTATTAAAAAAAGGACTAAATGTTAAAAAAATCTTAGTAAATAGAGCTATAAAATATTTTTCCAAAAAAATCAACCTTTTTATTCCTATACACCCCATAGCTCATGAATTTCTTGTAGAGGAATTACACGAAATTCAAATCGTTAGAAAAGTTACAAATATTTTTTTTAAATGTAGAATGCACCATTATTCCAAATTGGTAAATACTGAAATTCATGGTAAAACTTCTACGATTAGGCAGAAATTACAAAATTCATTTTATTTCAAAATTGTTAAAACTTGTAAAAAACGCATATAGCTACGTATACGTATACCTTCATAATCCTTATTGTTAATTGTATATTTGTTTATTCTTGTAAACCCACAGTCTCTATGTCGTGTTTTAGTTTAATTTTTTATTGTTTTCTATTAAATATATGCACTAATTTACCTGCTATTTATATTTTGTTTAGATACCTATTAATACTTTACCTATGTATGATATTTGTCACAATCATATTTTTAAAAAAATTAACATTATAGTTTTTATTAATGTAACGATGTACCCACTAAAACAGGAATTACCGTAAAGCTTAAAATGTGTTCAAACAATATTAAGTGAATAATAGTTAATTATTAATAATAAAAATATTACTAGTTGGTCATAGTGCTCATACCTATATTCAATGTGCACTTTATTATTTAATTTTTGTCCATTTTATAATTAATAGAAGGTCCAATAGGTTTTCTAGAGTTTAAATAATCATTTCTCGTTAATACATAATGAAAAAAATAAATAAATTATTCATAATATCAAAGATATAATAAAAAAATTGAAAACATGTTTAATTTTCGCCTTGTGCGCCGTGTGTAAGAGTGCAATGAGGATACTACAATATACCTATTTCACTCGGCCTCACTTTCGCGGCGCTACGAGCCCGTTCCAATTCTTTATTGAGTTCACTGTATAAGAATGATTAGGAGTATAGGGGATTTTAAAAAGGCTGTAATTAAAGTAATTAGAGAAAGCAAAGTTATATTGTAAATATATTCTAAATTATAAATTAGTGATATATTGTAGCAGCAAATTTATGAATATTTAAGTATGTTGGTATTTTTTGGAATCTAATCAGCCTGTCGCTACTTTGCAATAAATAAATAAATAAATATGTTGATGACCTATGTGCCTAATGGCATAAGGATAATGATGATGATGAATATAATTCATTACCAATTCTAACAAAAATAGTTGACAATATGTGTTTCTAGAATATTTACACTTAAAATGATGGTACCAAAAACGTTCTAATAAGTTAAAACAGTGCTTAAGTTGTGTATATGGTTACTGTAGGTATATCCGGTTGTGGATCACCCTTTACATGAAAGTAGTTCGTTTGAATTTTACTTGATATTTTTATTTTCTTGCTTACAAAATGGTGGTCATTTTTACTTCTAGACCGTCGCTGTATGCTTCTTTGAATTTCACGTTATTCGACGTAAGTAAAAATATCAGAACTCAGTTATGGGAACTTTACGTATGTTGGCACCGGATACCGATTTTCCTCAATTGCCGAAATGAATTTAGCTAATGCTACAATTGAGCAAATTAATACGGCAATTGGGCGAATTTAGGTTTTACACAGTTTCCAGACTGAGCATTCTATTTCGACAATTGAGCGAATTCGCATTTGAGTCTTACATATAAACATAAGCAACTTGACCGAACTAAATTTTCCTTCCCCTTTTTGTTTTCAGAATCACAATGGATGTGAAGCAGGAATTACCTGATAGTAATTTTCATAGTGGAACGTCCACCGCCATGCAAGAACGATTAATAGCAAACTTACATGTACAGCAAGAGCTTATAGAAAGCACTCTCAACAACACAGCCTATCATGAATTGAATATCAAACTGGAGGAAATTGACATTAAAGACGTATTGCTCGCTACATGTGCAGCAAGCGAAAGCAGTTTAGAAGAACAATTTACTTGCAAGGTCTGTGAAAATAAAGCAGAAGACGAGAGTTCGTGTTCTATTTGCAAAAAGAAACCAGCAGCAAAACATGAGTTAGTTAACCATATGAGAACAGATACAGGACAGAAACCTTATTTATGCTTTATTTGTGACTATAAATCAGTTCGGAAAAGTACTCTAGTTCGACATATGAAAATTCATACAGGTGAAAAACCTCACGCATGTTCAGTTTGCACATATAAAACAGCTCAGAAAAGCCATTTAGTTCAACACATGAAGATCCATACAGGAGAAAAACCCTATTCATGTTTAATTTGCGAGTATAAAACAGCTCAGAAAAGCCATTTAGTTCAACACATGAAGATCCATACAGGAGAAAAACCTTATTCGTGTTTAATTTGCGAGCATAAAACAGTTCATAAAGGTGCTTTAGTTCAACATATGAAAATACACACGGGAGAAAAACCTTACGCATGTTCAATTTGCGAGTATAAAGCATCTGATAATTGTTATTTAGTTGAACACATGAAGATGCATACAGGAGAAAAACCTTATACATGTTCAGTGTGCGTATATAAAGCAATTCGTAAAAGTCATTTAGTTCAACATATGATGATTCATACAGGCGAAAAACCTTATTCCTGTTCAGTGTGCAGATATAAAGCAAATCGTAAAAGTCATTTAGTTCAACACATGAAGATTCATACAGGAGAAAAACCTTATTCTTGTTTAATTTGCGAGCATAAAACACTTCATAAAAGTGCTTTAGTTCAACATATGAAGATCCATGCAGGGGAAAAACCTTACTCCAGTTCACTTTGTGAGAATACAGCAGCTGAAAGAACTGATTTAGTTCAACACATGAAGATGCATACAGGAGAAAAACTTTATTCATGTTCAATTTGCGAACATAAAACACTCCATAAAAGTGCTTTACTTCGACATATGAAAATACATACTAGAGAAAAACAGTACTCATGTTCTATTTGCGATTATAAAGTAGGTCAGAAAAGTGCTTTAGTTCAACATATGAAGATACATACGGGTGAAAAACCTCACTCATGTTCAATTTGCAATTATGAGACAGCTGAGAAAAGCTATTTAGTTGAACACATGAAGAGGCATACAGGAGAAAAACCTTATACATGTTCGGTATGCAGTTTTAAAGCAACTCTTAAAAGTCATTTAGTTCAACATATGAAAATACACACAGGAGAAAAACCTTTTTCATGTTCAATTTGCGAGTATAAAACAGCTCAGAAATGTGTTTTACTTCGACATATGATGATACATACAGGTGAAAAACCTTATTCTTGTTCAAATTGCGAGTTTAAAACAACTTGGAAAAGATGCTTAGTTCAACATATGAAGAAACATACGGGCGAAAAACCATACTCATGTTCAATTTGCGAGTACAAAACAGCTCTGAAAGATTATTTAGTTATACATATGAGTTTACATACAGGAGAAAAACCTTATATCTGTTGAATATGTGAGTATAACGCAGCTCATAAATGTATTTTAGTTCTTCATATTGTAACGAATGCGAGAACGACTTCCAGATCGATCTAGAAGCAGGTGTGCGCGATGAGTCACTTCGAACGGATGCCCAGAGAACGGGCCCGAGGTCAAATGCGTCATGCTTCCGTCTGGAGTTTCTAGTGAATATCGGGACTGTCTGGAAGCTTCTGGAGGGAAATTATTGGCCATATAAATACCCGGCCGTCGGACCCGCAGTTCAGTTCTGAAATAATTCTGCGGCAGTTCGAACTCACGTCGAGGCTTGTTAGAAGCCCCCATATAAATAAAAACGCGTGTACATATAACTAAATAAATAGATAACCAAATAAATAAATATATAATCGTTAGTGTTTAAGAGTGATATAAATAAATCCGTAGGTAATAGAAATACGTGTGCCGATAGTGGTTAGTGCTTGTATTAATTTGTAATCTGCTTGATAATTCTCTCGTGTGTTTGTAAATAACAATAATTAATCCAATAGTTGTAAATAAATATTTGAACCCATGTTTGTTGTATAATTTTAAATAGCCCGAACGTTAAGAACGTAACAGTGGTGTCGGTGTGAGGTTTTGAACCGGGGGCTATAAGAAAATTATTGAACAAACATTAAAATAAATAAATTATTTAACAAGTGCCGATAAAACGACGGTCAGATAAATAAATTCAAGTGAGTATTGTGCATGCCTTTGACGAGATCTCAAAGCAGCAAAATGGAAGCCCAATTAAGCCAACTTTTGCAACTGATGCAAGTTAGCCAGGACAAGGCAGAGAAGGCGCAAGAGAAAGCGGAAAAAGCACAGGAGGAACTTAAGAAAGAGATCCAAGTTGGCCAGGAAGAATTGAAAGCCGGTCAAAAGGAAGCACAGGAAGCACTTAAGGAATGGCTGAAGGCCGAGCAAGAGAAAGCAGTCCAAAAACTTGAGGAATGGAAAGCCGGCCGAAAGAAGGCAGAAAAACTTGAGGAAAAATTGAAAGCCACTCAAGAAAACCTCAAGGATGAGCTTAGGGAAGAATTGCGATCCGGTCGAAAGAAGGCAGAAAAAGAACAAGAGGATCTTAGGGAACAGCTGGAAGCCGGGCGGAAAGCACGAGAACAGCTGGAGGCCGGGCAGGAGGAGCTGGAAGCCGCAGAAGAGAAAGTAATCCAAAAGCTTGATGGGAAAATAAATAGAAGAGTTCGGTCTCTGTTGTTGGACCTGAGACGCGGCGAGTTGCACGTGGGTGGGGAGGAGCTTTCCCGACACCCAGGAGGAGAGATCGCGGCACAAGTGGTATGGGCGGAAGATGTTATTCTGCAGGGACGAACCGAGAGGGTCGTGGATGCATACCTGGATGGCGATCTCCGGAGCAACGTGGTGCGCGTGGTTGAGCCCGATTATGCTGACATTGTGGACGAGTGCATTCTGGGAATGGATGTTGTGGAGAAGTGTGAGTGCGCTTTGGACCTGAGACGCGGCGAGTTGCACGTGGGTGGGGAGGAGCTTTCCCGACACCCAAGAGGAGAGATCGCGGCACAAGTGGTATGGGCGGAAGATGTTACTTTGCAAGGACGAACCGAGAGGGTCGTGGATGCATACCTGGATGGCGATCTCCGGGGCAACGTGGTGCGCGTGGTCGAGCCTGATGGTGGCAAGAAGCTCACTCATGGTATCCTGGTAGGGAAGACGTTGATGAAGACTGGGCTTGGGGTCCCAGTAAGGATGATGAACGTCAGCAGGGAACTGGCAACCGTCAAGAGGAACCCAATGCTGGGAGGGGGCATGAGCCAACGAAAACGGAAGAAGATAGAAGATTTGGTGGCCCGGTACCAAGATATCGTCGAGTGCGGAGATCATCCCAGCGGCCGTACTGATGTAGGAAAACATAAATCAGTTGAGTTTGGCAAAAGAGTCTTGCTGAGGACCGACCATCCTGCTCTGAGATGGCTGCTGCAGTGCAAGAACCCTGAAGGGCAGGTGGCTGAGTGGATCGAGCGCCTAGAAGAGTTCGACTTGGGAATAAATTATCGACCTGGCACAGTCCACCGCAACGCCGATGCGTTATCCAAGAGGCCTTGCCCTGCGGACTGCAGCCACTGTTCGAGACTGGAGAGTCGTGCGGTACCCATCAATCGTACCACTGTAGTCGACGACTCGTGGGAGCTAGACGAGTTGCAGAACAGCCAGGAAAACGACCCTGACTTAGGCACAGTTATAGCCTGGAAGCAAGATGGCCGTCGACCTACCGGACAGGAGGTCTCCACCACCAACGCAACGATGAAGACTTATTGGGCGCAATGGGACTCCTTGCAGCTGGACAACAACGTCCTGACTAGAATCTTGGAAGATGAGGACAGTGGGGCAACGAGATCACGATCGATGGTTCCAAGGAGTAGAGTGGCCGAGGTGCTGCGCCATCTGCATGATGGCTCCTCTGGGGAACACTTCAGATTGAAGAAGACGTTGCAAGAGGTCCAAGAAAGGTTCTACGGGGCAAGCTGCGAAGGTGACGTCCGAGAGTGGTGCCGGAGGTGCGAAGCATGCGCTACGGGAAACGGACCTGTTGGAAGACGTAGAGCTCCGAGGTGGCAGTACAACGTCGGTGGTCCGTTCGAGGGTATAGCCATTGACATCGCCGGACCATGCCCCGAAACCGAAGCGGGAAATAAATACAGCTTGGTGTGCATGGGCCACTTCACCAAATGGCCCGAAGCGTACGCCGTTCCGAAGAAAGAGACCGGTACTGTCGCTGATGTTCTGGTGAAGGAGTGCTTCAGCCGTTTTGGAGTCCCCCTGGAGTTACATTCCGACCAGGGCCGGAATTTCGAGTTTGGACCGTTCCAGAACGTCTGTAAGCTACTGGGGATACGCAAGACCCGGACCACTGCCCTCCATACTCAATCGGACGGCATGGTGGAAAGGATGAACGGAGCCATGGAGAAGCATCTGGCCAAGGGCGTTTCCGAGCATCCGCGTGACTGGGGCCAGTACATGCACCTGTTCCTGATGGCCTACCGATCGGCAGTACAAGAGACAACCGGCGTCCAGATCGAGGTGTGCTGTTGCGAAGCCTGGAGACCACGGTGGGCTGCTGCTTCTTCAGCCAGTCCATGTGCAAGAAGGGCACCGCCTGCAAGTACCGCCATCGGACCCCCACAAGAGCGAGAAGACAGGCACCCGACGCAACTCGTTCTGGGACAGAACGATCTAAGGCGGGGGCAGTGTAACGAATGCGAGAACGACTTCCAGATCGATCTAGAAGCAGGTGTGCGCGATGAGTCACTTCGAACGGATGCCCAGAGAACGGGCCCGAGGTCAAATGCGTCATGCTTCCGTCTGGAGTTTCTAGTGAATATCGGGACTGTCTGGAAGCTTCTGGAGGGAAATTATTGGCCATATAAATACCCGGCCGTCGGACCCGCAGTTCAGTTCTGAAATAATTCTGCGGCAGTTCGAACTCACGTCGAGGCTTGTTAGAAGCCCCCATATAAATAAAAACGCGTGTACATATAACTAAATAAATAGATAACCAAATAAATAAATATATAATCGTTAGTGTTTAAGAGTGATATAAATAAATCCGTAGGTAATAGAAATACGTGTGCCGATAGTGGTTAGTGCTTGTATTAATTTGTAATCTGCTTGATAATTCTCTCGTGTGTTTGTAAATAACAATAATTAATCCAATAGTTGTAAATAAATATTTGAACCCATGTTTGTTGTATAATTTTAAATAGCCCGAACGTTGAGAACGTAACAATATGAAGACGCATACAAGACATTGAAAAGAACCTCGTGATGATGTTGTTAGTCCAAGCCTTGTCTATATAGGAGAATAAGGTGTTACATAAAAATGTCAAGTCAATTAGTCAGTTATAAGTAAAGTATTACTTGTTATGCTTGTGTTTTATATTTATATTATATGTACAAAAGGGAATTGGAAAGATATGGGTTATAATGGATCCGGCATACAGTATTTCCCTATTCTACATTTTGCCATGAATCGGCGACGAAGTTAGACGTGTTTGAGTGTGTCTTGCAAATTTCGATATATCTAGCTAAACTAATAAATCAATCATACTCGGCTACCTTTCTCGTTACAAAGTGAATAAAACGCAATGGTTTTTACATAGCATCAGCTTGTTGATATTAAAAATCAAGCTAAAAACAACATTGAAGAATATTTTAAAGACACGAACCATTTAAAAGATTTAGCAGAAAAACTTGCGTATACTGTAGTTAAAAACTAGTAGACACTAGTAGACAAGTGGGCATTACTGAACTTGAGAAGGAAAATTCTGAATTATATAAAAAAAAGTTGATGGATTGGAACAATACAGTAGGCGTAACAACATTAGAATCTTTGGTATAGAAGAGGAAAAAAATGTAGACGTAGAGAATGTTGTACTTAATATTTTTAATGATAAGCTTGGTATGCAGCTTACTACAGACCACATAGATAGATGCCACAGAGTTGGAGCTTTTCCGTGGAAGGCAGCTAAGCACCGTGGTATTATAGTAAAATCATATATTTCAAAATTTGGTAATAAGAAATAGAAAAAACCTTCGTGCGTCATCAGTAGTCATTAAAGAGGACCTTTCCAAAGCCAAGATGGATATTGTTTCTTGTGCATCTGAAAAATTTGTCACAGAAAAGTCTGGACTAACGATGGAAGAATTTTTGTAAATAATAATGGAAAGTAACTACCTGTGCATGATGTATGTAGTCAAATTGGAGATAATATGTGAGGATTAAATACAAAATGTGATTTTTAATGTTCGTTTATTAGCAAGGCACTGCTTAGATTACTGTTAATTTTTATTAATTTATTTAGCAACTTGTTGCGTTACCTATATTCTGGTTTCTTTGCTGCTTAATTGGTTTTTTGTGTGTCCCTGTAATATTATATGTAGGGGCATTTGCTAATCTATGTTTATCTAGGTTTTGAGTGTGATACTTATTTTGTTTTATACTTAATCGTCTTCGTTGCAGAAGAGAAGTACTACCTTAATAGCTAACTCGAGATTGGTGCATCCAAATGTTCGCTCATTGTCTGCAAATTTTATTGAACTCATAATTCTTGTGATGTTATTGCTGTAGGTGAGACCAGGTTTTGTAATAATATGTCTAGTAAGAATGTTAATATAAATGAATATTCTTTAATTCAAAGAGATCATAATTTGCGTGGAGGTGGGGTAGTCTTTTATATTAAAAACTCTACCAAGTATAGCGTAATTAAAATAAATTCTCTGGGTTAATTTAAAACTACCAAGCTTATCTTTAGCATTAAGCGTCATTTACTATCCTCCGAATTCATTTATTAAAATAGATGAATTTCTAAAGGAATTTGAAGAATCGCTAATGTTCATAATACTCATGTGCAACAATTTAATAGTCATGGGAGGTCTAAATTTGAATTTTTTAAAATCATCTGATTGTAGTGTTAATAGTTTTATTTTATCCTATTATGTTATTATGACAATAACTCCTTCGCAACGAGTTGCGTTAAGATGCATTTAACAACACTAGTGTTGTTAAGAAAAATAACATAACGATACTTTATTAGCATTAATCACATGTTCACAGCACTGAAATGTATTGTCAGTCTATGTCAAATTCGATGTTAGTAGGTTAGGTTTTGTTTGTTATTTGACACAAACTGACGCAAAAGTTAACCTGAAAATCTCAAATTTAACATAACCTGACAGTGCTACCACCAATACAGTATTGAGTTTTTATTTTCCTAGTGATACCACCACTCGCTGTTGTGTCATTAATAACCATGTTTCCTATTTTTTCAAGATTAGTATTTTAGGATAAAATAAACCGTGTTACGATATACGTAACGTTATTCGCTTTCTACATTACTCGAGAATTTTAAAGAACTCGCTCCTAACGTCGCTCGTTCATTCAAACTATTCTCTTGTAATGTAAAAACCTTGATAACGTTACTTGTATCGTAAATTACTATTATCACCTTTCTTGAAACTTTTGGTTTATTCAAATTATTGATAAGCCAACTAGAATTACAGCAACTTCGGATGCTTTTATTGATTTAATAATTACGTACTAGTAATTTACATATTGTGAATAACTCTGGTGTTACTGACTTTCAAGTTGCTGATCATTTTCCTGTATTTTGTGACGTCGATGTGACAGCTGACAAACCACAAACGCTATACAAAACTTATACGATTTTAGATATTTAAATTTTGATAACTTTTCTGCTGATACGCAAGTAATTCCTTGGCAAACTATATTTTATCATGACGATGTAGACGCTAAAGTAAAATTTTGAAACCACAACTTATTCTCGTTATTTGACAAACATGCACGTTTTATTACCTCTTGTATTACCAAACTGAAGGCACTGTGGTTAATTGACAATTTTAAAATTGTTGATGTCTTTACGTGACAAAGCTTTAATTAAATTCAAGAAAACTAGAAAAATAGCTCATTGCAATTATTATAAAACTCTACATAGATAATCGTGCTACATATGTTGTTCGATTGGAAAAGAAAAATTCCCTGAAACATTTAGCAAACTCTTCCAATTCCAGAACATTTTGGAGAACTCTCAAGGACATGAATATAATATTTGCAGTAACTCAAGGGTTAATAGCATTCCAGAGAATTTGTCAAATGTGAATGGTATAAAAGATCATTTTAATAATTTCATTCCTAATAATAGCAATCCCTCTCTAAATTGCATCTCATTTTACAGAAATAATATAAAACCTGAGGTTGCCAACACATTCAAATTTTGTTCAGTGTCACCTACGGTAGATTATTGCATTTATATCTCTTTTTGCTCCGTTATATTTGCACATTATAAATATTTGCTTTGAAAATTAAATCTTTCCCGCCTGCTGGAAGCAAGCTTTCATCATTCCTTTGCTTACAGTTAGTAATCGTACTCAATTTAGAGATCTATAGCCTATTAGTATTTTACCGGTATTTTCCAAGGTTATGGAAAAAATTATTCTCAAATTAAACTACATTTGGATAAATATAAAATTTTCCAGGTACTCAGTAAGGATTTCGGTCTGAACATAATTGTACAACGGCCCTGTTAAATATTGCACACGACATTTCTGAACTTGATAAAAATAAATTAACTATTCTTGTATTAGGTACCTACTTCATTACACAAAAGCATTTGATGCTATAAATCATGACATACTGTTGGTTATTCTTTCTTTTATTGGGTTCACTTCTAATGCTGCACCATTATTAAGAGGAGTGCCACAAGGTTCTATTTTAGAACCTCTTCTGTTTTTTCATATACAGTGTGGTCCATTAAGTGTGCAACAAATGGGACATTTTTTTATTAGTTGTACATTCGAAATTTAAATATTGCCAAAAGTTAGTGCATGTTTGATAACCATATCAGATGCCCTTAGAATGGCTTCAAGTCAAACAATATACAGGGCAGGACAAAAAATATGTAATTCGTTCAAGAATAAAGTTACCTTATTTACAAAAATATAGCAAAATTTTATTAAGAAAAGTTGTTTAGAATCAAAAGTTATGCTTAAATACAAAATCACGGCCTCCTATTCGAATTTTTATTCTTTTTTTGTAAAATTTTGTATTATCCCCGTATGATACATATTTTTATTATTCTGATTTTATTAAGAGTTTTTTATATGTAAATTATTATTAGTAAAGCATTTGCCTTGTTAAAAAGAATATTTGCGAAATTCTAAAGTTCTGTTAAATATCGTTGCAACAAACATGAAGTGGACGCTTACCTAAAAAAATATAAATCCAAGTAAATTTTACAAATACGCTTCAAGTTGCTAAAAGTTATTTAAAAGGGGTGTGGTTGTGGCTACTTTAAATACATATAAAATAAAAATAATAAAAATATGTATCATACGGGGGTAATACAAAATTTTCCAAAAAAGAATCAAAATTCGAATAGGAGGCCGTGATTTTGTATTTGAGCATAACTTTTAATTCTAAACAACTTTTCTCAATTATATTTTGCTATATTTTTTGAAATAAGGTAACTTTGTTCTTGAACGAATTTCATATTTTTGTCCTGCCCTGTATATTGTTTGACTTGAAGCCATTCTAAAAGCATCTGATATGGTTATCGCACATGCACTAACTTTTGGCAATATTTAAATTTCGATTGTACAACTAATAAAAAAATTTCCCATTTGTTGCACACTTAATGGACCACACTGTATATTTCTAATATGCTTAATTCCATTAATAATTGTCAATCTCATTTTTACACAGATGATACCCAGTTGTATTATTCATTTGAATCAACTAATATTTGTGTAGCAAATGCCTTAGTCAAGGCTGATCTTATGTCACCCGTTAATATCTCTAAAGATCACGCTTTGAAAATTAATACCAGTATGTGTGTCATTCTTCTTTTTGGGAGGCGAAAAGTTAGAGATGAAATTGTCTCTCAAGTAAAATTTAAATTGATAACATGACATTGCTCGTGTACAGCGAATCTAAAAATTTAGGAATTGTTATTTATTCTGATATCCGATTTGAAACTCATATTAACAACCTAATTCAAAAATTTTTCGCTAATATTAAACTTCTATATTCTAACAGACACTTTTTAAATGTTTGCACTAAGGTTATATTGTGTAATTCACTAGTGCTTTCTCTCTTCAACTATGGTGATGCTGTGTATGGTCCGTGTATAGACAAAAATTATTCTTTCAAAATTCAAAAGAATACAAAATGCATGTATTCAGCTAGTATACGGTATTAGAAAATTGAACATGTTTCGCATAAGCTCTGCAGGTACCCTTCATTGGGTGAACATAGAAAATCGTCGTTTATTACATCAGATTTGTCTCTTTCATAAAGTAATGTTTTTCCAAACTCCTGATTAGCTATATAGAAAAATTAGATATAGAACTGACATTCATAACCTCAATTTACGGCACCGCGAACTTTTAGCACCACAATCACACCGTACTCAATTCTTTGAAAGCTCGCGATTTAAGAAGCTTGGTTTGCAGAACAGCGGTAGAGGATTCTGATGTGCCACATCCTTACTTATTTTCTTTGCTTTATTGAATACTTTTATTTTTGAAGAATGTTTATAAAATGTATATATTGAAATTTTTAGGGTTCAGTGGAGCAGCAGCAAGAGCAAATATGAACTTCGTCCTTGCACTTCATTATTATTAAAACACAATATCCTTAATATAACCACCATTTTTGACCATACATTTTTAATTTCTTTTGCGAATTTTCCAACTCAGGTTTATTAATGCATTTTAATGCTCGTCACCTGATCTAACAGCTCTATGTTTTTCCGGTGGAGCTATTTCAACAGTCATGTTACATTACTTGAAGGAGCGAATATGAGAACAAATTTAGCATATACCGGTGGCTGTCTTGAAGTGAGTAATGACAAACGTAGTAAAACGGACAGAGAAATACACAAGTGTTGGTCATCTTAAAGATATTGTGTTCCATACCTAGGCTAAACAAGTTTCCCATCTTTATTCCTTATCATGATGTTTGCTAATATACAATAAAAGTTATCAAAAAACAAATAGTTATTATTAAAACATTATATCTCACTTACACAACAACCAAGGTGCCTGCTTATCTATTTTAGAATCTATATTATAAAAATTAAAGTAAAATTAAACTCAATTTTAAATGATCAGATACTTATGTAATACTTTATCTTTAATACAATTTTAAATTCTCATATATATTTTTGGTACAATAATGCAAATAATGCAAACTTAGAAGCTATTTTATAGTTCCACATGTTAAATAACTAGAGAAAATTCAAGTGAAGCCTGATAGTTGCTAACTTAGGGTCAACAGTCTTAAGTACAGCAGCTTTGATAAGGCGATGGATGCTAGTGTTTGACCTAGAGTAGGGTGTGTTGGTAATTTTTTTCAATCTCGCAGAGGAAACCAACCCAAAATCCTTGATCATTTCATTTAATTGTTTTAGTTTCATTCAATTTGTTATCCAACGATCTAGTTTTAATTCGTCGTCCTTAGTATATTGGCCTACTTCAGTGAACTGTGCCAGCTGTAATTGTAAAAAATACATAATATTTTATTTAATATACGTTCAGATTATAGATATGCCTCTTAGATATTGAATCACAGAAATATTCTGCTGAAATTAAAATAGGTTTAACGGGTAAATTTACATAGTAAATTTCGTATAAAGTAGTTTTAATAGTTACAATATTTTAAATTTTGAGCTTCCGAATGAAAAGTAGCTTAATGTTTATTCTAAACAGAAATTAATGAAGCGTTGAAATCTTTGAATAGCATCATTTTGTACTATTTTAATACACTTTTTCCTAAGACCATATATGTTTAAATATGAAGAGCTGGATCAACGATAAAGCAAGATTGTCTAGTTTTAATTTGAAAGATCTGCATACACTAAATACTATTTGTCCTGAATTACAGTGATTTATAGGAAGTGGGTGCTGGGCTGCTGGGTGTGCCTCTACAAATACTACCCGGCCTAAGCCGAAATTCTATGTTAAGAAGAATAATAATTGTAACCCTACACCAAAAGGTAATTGAGTTTTTAACAATATATTGATATGGTATTGTACTTCAACACTAGTCTTTATGATTTTTAGTTTGAGCTAATTTGAATAATTTCAGATGACAAGATTGGCATGTTTAATTATTAACGGCTTTATTGTAATTCATACAGCGTTAATAATAAATTTGATTTAAAGTCATATCAAAAGCAGCATTGAGTTAATTTGGGTAGTATTAATGGACTACTGGGTTCAAATAAGAAGATCTTATATTTAATAAAGAATATTCAATGCATATAATAAGACAAACTTCAGTATAGTTTGTAATAACCTAAAAACAAATCTAATATGATATTTAAAACTTAGCTTATTATGAAATGTCAAATGAATTATAATTAGTTGAGTATTTAAAATCTAGTAAGTCTTAGATACATTTGGAATATAGCAAGTTGCTATAAGAATATAATTAGAATAAAATCAATAACGATAATAAATTGTAAGATTAAAAAAATGTATTGGTAAACATTAATAAACAGCATTAACAACTCTGACGGGGAGTGAAAGCGAGATAACCGTGTAAACGCGGCTGCGCTTAACGGGAACTTTGAAGTAAATTTTTACGAGTGACAAACGCGAGTTAAAGACAATGTTAGCGTAAGGTTACGTAGAGTGGAGAATTAGGTATGATAAAATTATGAGCTTGAACGGGAGTTATTAACGTAAATAATCTCAAGTACATACGTTCGTAGAATTAAAGGGCCCTACAGACATCGTTCTTTTTTGGCAGTTTTGACGGCACCGGTAAAACTGTACGGGTCAAACGGTTAGTGTGTGACCGAAAACCGTCCTTGCTGGCGTTCAAAAATATCTGCCGCGGCTTGATTTTAACCCGTCCATTTAGAACGTGCTCGTTCAAATCTGTGCGTGTGTGTATCACCGCGGTTAAGAAGGACGGTTTTAATCAGTACCGTCGACGTGGCAATTCGCTAGTAGATCAGTTTGTTTAATAATAAATAATAATAAACCATGAGTGATTTAAAGAACTTTAATAAGCAATTTATTATTGAGTTTATAGCACTCTATAGAAGTCATCGAAGTCATCCGTGTCTTTGGAAAGTCCAAAGAATACTCTGACAGAGGGAAAAAATAAAGCATACGAAGACATGGTTATAGCTACAGAAAATGTTAAGTCCCCATAGCTCCTTCCTGTTGCTAAAAATCTTAACGTGGCAGCAAGGCGCTCATGTGGTGAAATACTTTCTCTCATAAATCTGTGTTACTTTTTAATTAACGGTGTTACTAAGGTAAGTAGCTCTAAATATGTGTCTTCATCCATCCGCAGGTAATTAAACCAATCTCCTGGGACTAGTTGTAATTCGTTTAAAAGATTTCTGTGTGAAAATTGCCTTCGTTTAAGCAACCATTCTTTATCCCATTTTGAACGTTTTCTTTTTGAAACTTGTATAGCCACTGCCGCCGCCACTGCCAACGTGGTCGTAGTATCCATCACAGTTGATCACGCGGTGATATCAGAAAAACTGAACGAAACAATCCGTTCGCGTGTGGCTGAAGTGGTTGTTCGTTTTTACCCGTGCAGTTTTGCCCATGCAGACAAAACTGCCAGAAAAGAACGACGTCTGTGGGGCCCTTAACATCTGGCATCCTCAATAACGCGACCGGGTCAGTAATAGAGGAGCGCGCGTGTACAGAAAAGTAAAGTTGGACGGTCACATATCGCATTAAAAGTAAATATTTATATTCGAAACGCAATCAAAAACTGAGGAAATGGAGGAGTCGCTTCACTGCTGTTTGCTCGAAATGCGAGCGAATTTACAACTTGTTTGAGAAGAATTACAGAGGGGAAAAATGGAACCACAAATTATAAAATATAGAAGCAGAGAGGATGAAAACAGTAATAAGTAATTTAAAGGAGGTAATAAAATTGAGAGAAGAGGAAAGAGGCAGGGAAAAGAAATAACTTCACCAACAATTAGAGACACTACATAATAAGCTACATAAATCAAGACAATTCTATACCAAACCAAAAATAAAATACTCCTCAGACGAACTCATGTTGCTATCAAAGAGAAGAAAATGAAGTAGAGGAATGGAAAGCCATAGTAGAAGAGTTGAGCATTGAATCAAATAGAAAGGGAAAGATAAATATTCAAATCAAGAGAAGCATTAAAGGCAGTAAATATGGAAGTAAAAAGGTAATAAAGATAGGACAATGGAACGCGAGAACGTTACATCAGACAGGAAAGATTGTCACTTTATGTAGGTACTCAACGTTGATGGAGGAGAACGATAACCACCAATACGAAGCAGGTATACTGATTAACAAAGCCTTTAAAGAATTGGTGACGGAATGGAATCCAGTATCCGAAAGGATTATCACTGCCTGGTTTCAAGTATGATGATATGAGGAAAAAACCAAATTTTATCACTCAATAAGCGAAACCCTAACGAAATTAAATTGAAATGAAACAATATTTTTGATGGGGGATTTTAATTCCAGAGTAAAGACCGAAAATGAAGGAATAGAACACATAATGGGCAAACAAGGGGTAGGAGACGGAAATAAAAATGGAGAAGTTATGTTAGAGTTGTGTGGAATGTATAACCTAGAAATAGGAGGGATTGCATTTGAACACAAGGAATGACATAAAATAACGTGGATCTCCGCATAACAAAAAAAAACGGAAAATCAAATCGATCATTTCTGTAAAAGTAGAAAAGAAAGTAACATGCTACTGGATGTACCTAATAGAAGAGGGCTGATATAGGAACAGACCATTACCTGCTAGTCGCAAAAATACCAGTCGAATACGAGAGGAACAAAAGCAAAAAGGAAAACAACAGATTTAACCAAGCCAATTTAGGAAATACACCTGCTGTCAAAAAAGATAAAGAGAAATTTATTACAAAATTTAAACAAAGCCTACAAAGAATGGACTTCAAAAATGCGTCAGTAGAGGACATGTGGCAAAATAGTAAAAAAACTTATATAAATGCATACAAAAAGCTACAGGCAGAAAAGTAAAACAACAAGCAGACTGATTAGTAACGACACTTGGGAGAAGATAAAGGAAAGGAAACAGCTGAAAATAAGAAGTCTTCAAGCACAGAATGTAGTGGAAAAGGCAGATATACAGAGGCTTTATCAAATAAAAATGAACAGATCAAAGTAGCATCAAAGCAGACAGGCGCAAACAAATAGAAAACCCGGCAAGAAATGCACAAATAGCAGCAAGTAATGGAAATAGCAAAGAGTTATAGAAGGTAATAAACAAATTAGCAGGTTAAACCACAAAACACAATTCAAGAGGACAATAGACCAATAACTTCAAAAAACACGAGAAGAAAAAATGATAATAAATATCGACACCCCCCCCCCCCCGCCCACTCGACAGAAGAAATTCACAAGGCTATACAGTAGATGAAATCTGGAAAAGTGCCAGAGGCGTAGATCAGATCACGATAGACATGTTAAAAATGCACCTGCCTGCAACACTGAATATACTGCATCCAATATTTGAGAAAATTTGGATTGAGGAAACTTTTCCAAATGATTGGAAAAAACGTGTAATAATAAAGATACCAAAAAAAGGAGATCTGAGAAACTGCTCAAGTTGGAGCGGAATAAATTTGCTGAGTGTACCCAACAAAATATTTTACATTATTTTGAACTTAAGGGTCATAATAGAGCAATCCAGAAAATTTCAATCGCCATTATACATGCTATTAATTATAGATTTTGAAAAAGCCTTTGATTCCATCGACAGAGATTACATATGTGCAATACTTACAAGAAGAGGCTTACCGGATAAAATAATCCAAGCTGGTTTTATAGGATTTAAATGCAGGGTCTTACATAAAGGTAAATTTACAAAAAGCTTTCAATGTGAAATAGGAGTCCGACAGGGATGTATCTTATCACCCTTATTGTTTACGGTTGTGCTAGATGAAGTTTTACGTAACACGTTTTAAGAAAAAATAAGAGGAATAAGTTGGAGCTTAACAGAAACATTAGAATATGCCGACGATATATGTCTACTGTCCCAAAGTCGACTAACCATGCAAAAAAAACTGAACACATTACAACGTAAGCAAGCAGAGCAGGGTTAAAAATAAATATTAAAAAAAATGAAAATTATGTTTGCAAACACAGAAGGGGACAGTAACATCTACTATTCTGAAAGCAGTGTATTGAAACAAACCCAAAAAAATCACATATCTGGGAAGCGTAATTGCGAATGATAGTCGTTCAGCTCAAGACATCGATAACAGAATAAACAAAGCGAGAGGCATTTTCATCAACATAAGCAAAATCTGGAGAACAAGTAACCGAGATGCAAAAATAAGGCTCTAGTGTTTAATAAAACTGTTAAATCGGTATTATTACATGGGTGCGAATCGTGGGGATATACCAGGGCGACTACAGCAAAACGACAAAGCTGAGGTGCCTGAGGTTGGGTTACGGTGGTAAGACAAAGTGTCAAACCAAGAACTGTTGGAAAGAACGAGCCAACAAGATTTAAATACAGAGGTCCGTAAAAGAAAATATGGATGAATTGGCCATACTTTAAGAAAAAGCGAAGAATAAACCTGTAGAATAGCCCTAACATGGAACCCACAATGAAGAAAGAAACCAGGCAGACCAAAGACAACATGGAGATGCACCGTGGAAGAGGAAACAGAAAAGCCGATTCAGCAGCTGTGGAAGAAGGCACAGAACAGAGAAATTTCGTCAACGCCCTATGTCCCTTAAGGGAATAACGGGACTTGTATGTATGTATGTATGTAATACAACTCTACCTGATTATTGAAATATAAAATAAAGGATGTCAATACGTAATTATTGCACATAATATAAAAAGCCAAAGGCAAAGTTTTTGGTTATCAATGAGATTCGTATCCTGGACGTGCTTAATGAAACGATATTGGTAGAAGAGCAGGTGCAGATAGTACCAGTGTGGGGCCCATCAACAGCGTTCACAGATGGAAACAGTTTGAAGCAGTTACATTGAGAGATGCTGAAAGTATGCAGTGGAGTTACCCGTTGCTATTTGGAGTGTCGAGTGCTGCTGCCAGCTTGATGATAGTAGGGCATAATTGCTACTCCGAGGTCCAGGAAGGAGGACTGTACTGTGGGCATGTCTGGCTACAGGGTGTTTGGAACTTCAGTGCGAAGTAAGTAAGTGGAACAATGTAGGTATCTGAATATAAAACATAAGAAGTTCAGAGCACTTCATTCCACACATAGGAACATGGCCTGAGACAAGGCGAGTCAGGATCGCCGAAATAAATCTTTCCGAAATCCAGCCAATCTGGCACATCGATAAACATAAAGATGTTCATTGATGAGCAAATGAACAATAATAGGAAAGAGTATTTACCTATTTAAAAAATATTGTAGGTAATTTCGGAGGCTTTTACGGCCATTTTGTCATTAAGTAACAAACGACTTCCAGGATTGTACCTTGTCATTATTGAGTTCGAAGAACTCAACGTTTCGCCCACTTTCGTAAGGGGCTTCATCAGAAGGAAAAGCAAAAGAGCATGGTAACTCAACGTGTAAACCACGCCAGTGGCGACATTCTTATGCGAGGAGACGATAGAAGAGCACAATAACTCAACGTGTATACAGTTGAGTAACGGTGGGCGGGGCATAGAAATTAGCGCTTTCCACATATAACTTAGAGGAAAGCCTTCGTCCCGATTGAGATTATTAGGGTGTTTGTAAATCTCAATGGCTTTCCGAATCTTTCTGCTAAAGAAGGATGGGGCTTTGCAGATAATGGAAGTTTTATCAAAAAAGAAGTTATGGCCGGTATCGCGTTGGTGTTCGGCGATGGCTGATGATGAAACGAGACCCGACTTGAGACAACGCAACGCTAGTGCTCAGAAATGCGAGTTTTACTGAACGTCCTGTTTCACCAATGTATACAGCATTACAAGAGCAAGGGACTTTATAAACACCTTTAGATGGCATAGTGTTTAATTTATCGTTAGGTGAAGGAAAAACCTGTGAGATTTTGCTTGGGGGTTTAAATACTGTTTTAATGTTGACTTGGTGGATATAGAGAAGAAATATTATTGCTGCGGGAAGTTCAGTTTTTGGATGCTTGGGTGGCTGTCGATGAAGATGGCGATTGACTGTTATCTTTAGCACAGTAACCGTTGTTTCTAAGAGCTTTCCGAATATGGTTTAATTCATCGTGGACATTATCGGTTTGGAATATGGAAGTCGTTTGTTACTTAAGGCCACTGGCAGTGAAAGCCTACGAAATCATCTCAATAACCTTTACGGGGACGATACTTATTTTGCTTAAAGCCTGTACTTTTTCCAAACTTCGACATAGGTAAGTCATCTAAACTCATTTGCACTGTAGTGTTTCTTTCGCGTTTTCGTAACAACAAAATCCTTTGAGTTCCCTCTTGTGAACAGCGTACCCATAAAGCTGAACCATTTTGCTTTTATACTGTTAATATCTATTGACTGTAATTACTACCAACTGTTGTTTTGAGTATGATTTGGAGCATTAGGAGACTGCTGCACTTGTGATTCCACCGTTGCCTTACTTACGTTTAGTAAAATAAACATATTTTTTGTAAATTCTATTGATATATATATATATGTCTATCGATTTTTGGTCATTATTTTTACCGATTCAATTTTAAAATATCTGACACTATGTTATTCTCTTTGCACCTTTGTGGTTACTCTAAACAAACTGATCAAATCACCTTTTTCTTTCTTTTCCATTGTTGTACATTAAACTTGGGTCACCGGGAATTGGGCCTTGATGTAAACAAACCAATTGACAGTTCTCTGAAACGGTGGTCTCTGATTGGTTGTTTTAAAGAGAAAGCGGCCTTACCGTCTAATTTCTAAGCACTTCTTTACCGAAGAAATAGTTAACTCACGTCGCTCATACTACGAGTATTGTGTTATAGGTACCGAGTTAGTGTCAGTTGCAGGTCTAAAACTGAGGCCCGAGGAGTGGCAACACATAAAAGTGAGGGGGCCACCCCGCTGGGTCGGGATAAGAAGATTTACAACCTGTTTATATATTGTTCTGTAGAGTCAGTGTTGTTTCTTGTTTGTTACTGATTTTTGAAAAATAGAACCACTTCTTGCAGACATTTATAGCTAAAAAGAATTCTTAACGGCAAACGATTACTTTGTTTTCCCTACAGCACTGTTCTTAAACCTATGTAACACCATCAGTTAGTTTGACAAAATAAACTGATCAGTCTGTTTTAATGACGTCACGAGCACAAAATTTGAAAAAACTTTCAAGCTTGGTTGTCACAATATACCTCCACTTTGGTCAAACATTAAGGTTAAGTGGGTCTTTTTGTAGGTGTATTCAGTTAAGGTTACGTCGAATTGTTTACATTTATTCATCTGTAGTGTTTGTTCAAAAAGATATTTTTAACTGTATTAACGCAAAAAAGGCAAGAAAAAGAAGAAGGAGGAAGTTATGGTCAAAACATTGGTTATTAAAACGAAATAATGGCCTTGGCCGAAGGGTACTAGTCATGTTCAGAAATTAATTACTATTGTTAATTAAATATACGAACACCACGTTATTACATTGAACGCACAGCTTAAAGTTAAACAAAGTCAAAACTGAGTAGTGAATACTCCAGGTTATATTTTACAAAGTTCAAGCTTTCCGTATATTTCGCGCCTTTTTGTTGAATTCAAATTTTAGCGAATCAGAAAACAACTCGGATCAAACTGATAAAAAATACAGACTCTTCTAAAATTAGGAAGGTTTGACAACTACAGTGACGTCATTTTACATCATTAAACAGACTGATCAGTTTTGTTTGTCAAACTAACTGATGGTATGACATAGCTTTTACTAACGCTAATAACATTCATGAACTAAGAGGGAAGAAGACCAATGGCCATGGTGCAGAACCTGCGATGATATCTTTTTGATAGTACAATATCTACCCCTCGCAGTGCTGCTGTTCCACGCCGGGTCCTAGATCCGTCACGTGTTCTTGACATACGACCGCTGCTGCACAGAATAATACACTGCTTGTCGGCTTAAAATTCAGCAAATTTTTTCTTTGCGCGTGCGGGAGTTCTGGTGGTGTAGTCAGCTGCTTTCCATGTTTTACACGTGTTCTTGTGCTGGTTAAGGACTCTTTATAAGAAGATTATTTTTTTGTGCTGGTGGTTTTCAAATATTAATTTAATATGTATGTATGTATAATCTGTAACCTCATTTACCTTGCGGTGTAGAGGCTGGTGCTTTATGCGCTGGCATCTGGCGGTACAATTCTCAACTTGCCCCGGATTCGGGATACAGAGTTGGAGCGCGCCTTTGGTGCTTGCGCAGCAACCATTGTGTGAGTTGTGTGTCTTGGTGATGTGTTGAGCTTGTTACTCTATCTCTTAGGTCTGTGGTTCTGAGCAGAGCACAGTTAATTTAGTGCCCAACTGTGAATGGTCTCACTGAGCCCGATTCTAATCGCCAAGGATACGGAAAATTTAATATGACTGCACGAAAAAAATCTTTTGCTGGCACATGGTGTGCTGTGCCGAAATGCCTAAACATATTTATACAACAGCAGCAATATCTGTTTCAATATTTTGAATTAAAAAGTCAACGAAACAGATTACAGAAATTTAGTTTTGACAGAAAAAAATGCCTTCAATGTTTGCGGTTATTTAATACAAAAATGTTTAGAAAAACATATTTGCAACAGATTTTGCAGAAACTAAACCTAAAATGGACCCAGGAAATATTTTTTGTTATTATAAAAGTTGTAAAAATCAAAATATGGATACATTTGGTAATTTAAAACTGCCTGATGATAATTTTTAGAAATATATTTTCAAATTAGAACAAATATTTCATAAAAATGTCAATAAAGATTACTTAAAACCACAAGTGGGACAATGCTTAAAAAACAGAATGAAATTGAGTTTAATCATTCATGTGCTAATTTGCGAAAAGATTACATATTAAATCTATTTCTAAGAGTTAGAATATGTGTCAATTTAAAGTTTGTGAATAGAGATTTAGAATCCCAAAAGGAGAAAAATAAAAAACATATAAACGTATTGCATTTATAAAATTTAATAATAATATACGGTTTGACCAAGAAACGTTTAGATAACGGTTAGCTGCTATGGACAATAAACTGCAAGGTTTTATTTAATTGACATAATATAGTATGATCAGCAGTTATTATTTAGCATGAAGGTTGACAGTTAAATAAATCATAATTTTGTGATTTTGTTTTCTGAAACTTAAATGATCAAGCTGTACTTAGTACCTAAAGGTTATTGTATAGTTTTTATTTTTATATTACATTTTATTTCTAAATTAATGCGTTCCCATATAAAATGCGTGACTTTAAACGTACGAATTATTCGTGTCCAGTTTAAAATGTAGGTGCATTATTTTGAACTTTCCCGCCTCTGCACACCACCAGAATTATGGTGGACAATTTCAAGGTCACAAGAAAGGAGAAAGGAGATTTAAAATCTGTAACACGCAGGCGCAGACAAGAATATCGATTTTTGACGACACATTACACAGAACCTTACTCTTCCTCACGCCGCGCCGGCGCCGTATCTTATTGCTTATTGAGGTTAATTGCGTCGCTTTGCTAGTTGACAGTAGGTATTAACTATATTTTGTTTATATACTTGTTAATTCTAATATCTATCGCTTTGATTCAGTTCCTAAATTTATAATATTAGTTTGTTTACAGCGCCATAGCCAAATAAACATCCATAATATAATAATAATAATATTGCGTCATCTGCTTATTTAACTAAAATAATTAAATTCGTTCAGTAATGAATATCCTTTGCATGGTGATAATGGTCAGCACGAAGAAGAAGTATTCTTGAATTCTTGGTACCTACTGTACAGGTCAGTCCGTCTACGCATTTTCATAAATTTCTGTACCGCATTCTTTAGCTTCCGAAGCAGTAGAAGTAATCATTAGGTACTCCTTCAAATGTGATAGAAGTTAATACAGTTTTATGTTCATGTTATGAACAGCCTTTGACATCTTCAAATGTATGTACATGTTTTGACGTATGAGCTAATTTGTTTCCTTTACAAAATAATGAAATAACAAGCAACAATAGTAATTTTCATTAGTAATATAACAAGGAAGAGACATACTTACCGATAATTTTGCACACGCCAAGGGTCGAGTGCTGGTTGCAATGAAAGCTGTTCCGAGGGCAGTTTTCTAAGGGCAACCAGTACGATTACTCTTGACACGGGCAAAATTATATTTAAGTGTGTTGCCCGCGTTTATATTTTGGTGGTGATATCAGTCGCATCACAGTTGTGTGTAATAATCGTTAGATTATTTATCAAAATTATTCAGGATTATTTATATGCATTTCTTTCTGTTACCGATTTTCAATCTACTTTGGAGAATAACTTCAAGCAGTTCTACAAAGCATCAATAGGTTTTGGAGAAACTGCCCTGACGGTGCCCACATCTACGACGATTTGATATTAAGTAATTTATTGCTCTACTTCCTTAATCTTCAAATTTGTCAAGGAGAATGTTTTTTGTATGATTAACTTGAAAAGAGGCTTCCACGAATGGGGCCCCCAGTTAATCCGCTGCGAATTCCGGTTCAATGGGATTGCCGGGAACTGCCACTTAATAACCCTTGACTTGGGTTCGGTTATTTGTTGGAGTGAAACAAGACTTAACAAACACGAGTATATTGAGTAACAACGATTACAAACGTCACTGATGGACCGATGGTTTTTTACAATAGCTTCAACTGTTGTGACACGCTTGGATTGGCCACGCGAAAATAGCGAATTGCGCGTAACCGTCACACAAAACAACCTGGAAACGTCTTTACCAGGGAGCTAGACCGACCGCAAACCAGCACAAAGCATAGCTGAACTTGCTTACTCGAAATTCTGAATCTAACTGAAGCTGAATTGACAATGAGCTGAACTCGCAAATTCAACAAGGAGGGGAGGGCTCAAACACTATTGGCTGAGGCGATCCTGCGTAGCCAATCGGAGCATCGCACGCTGTTTAGGAATAAATGCTTATTTTAAGAAATCTTAATGCTAAGCTCTCTCAATGAGGCATTGTATTGAACGAAATCCATAAACACATGAGTCCCAAATACGCTAAGTCGGCTTAAGTCCTATTAGAAAGTGTATCCATCCTCTTAAATTAAGGGAAGCTTACAAATTCCTTTCCAATATTAACAGAGGCAAACAAATACGGCAAGATGCAAATTTGACTTTACCACGACCTTTGAATGAGATAGAACAGTTATGACTTGAATTACATGAATAATTATAAGCAAAAAGGTTTTGATGCACGCATCTGTGTGAATCAAACAGAGAAGAATAAGCCGAATACCTTCATTACCCAAGAACATTAAACGAAAATGACTGCAAAGTAGGTTGTTATTTATTCATTATATTTATAAATAATACGTATATTTCATTTATTTAGATATTGTTTTATAAACATTCATTTTTTGTTCTAGAATTTAATATTTGTAATTTGGCTCTAGAAGCGGAACCGTGTGCTGCTACTAACGGGACGTTGTGGATCGGTCTCCTTCCCTCTTACTCCATGATAACAACATACGTAGAAATAGGCACCTAGTAAGTAGGGTTGCCGACACTGTAATTTTGACCCGAAGACTTCGGGTTTGGAATCATTCTTCGGGCTTCGGGTTTTCAATAATATTCTTCGGGTTAACTAAAGATTCATACGTACACGGACTGCGAAAAATGTTACTCCTATATTCTGTTCCGTAAACATAAAAACACAAGGTAGTCTTTGATTTTAAAAACCTCATGAGTGTACTTTCAAAATTCATCTTTGGCTACTTACAAAAAGTTACTAAAAGAAATAGGTTAATAATGTGACATTTACTTAGCATCTGTCATAAATGTTCTAATAATTACTTTTAATGATATTATATAACTGCTGTGTTGGATACTATTGACGTAGGGTTTATTAATAAATATTTTTATAACATTTTATAGAAGGTCTGCGAAAAGTTTCAAAAAATATCTACTTTGACACTGGATGAATGAGAAACACTCAATGACATTGTCATTTTTAGATTTAAACCTGCAGGCATATACCAATTTCAAAAAAATTAAAATGTTTTTATGTTTACTGAAGGGCTTATATGTAAAAGTTCCAAAGTAAAAGTCATTGGCAGAAAGTGCCCAAAGAAACAAAAAATATAATTGTTTAAAATAATATTTTTAAAAAATCAGAAAAATGTAGTTTCGTAGTAGTTTACGTAACTTCTAAGATGGATTTTTTAATTTTTATTTTATGGAAGGTATAAAGTAGTTTTGTTCTTTAATTCCTGATTTATATAGGCCGATAATTGTGATATGTGTAACGGGACAGCTGGATCCCTCACCGATAACGTTTGTTGAATTTCTTATGTTTTATTATTAGCTTAAGTATTGTATTTTATTTAACCAAATATTCGCAAAGCCGGTCCTGTGCTGAACGTGTTTGTGAATTTCGGTTTTCGTCATTGCAGCAAGAAACACAGGCTTTACGCGGGTTGCTGGGGTTCTCAACTTAGGTAAATTTAACAAAGACGATACCAAAGACGGCTGTCGCGCGTAGCCTCTTCTGAGAGCTGCATGATTTTTTTCAACCCGAAAGTATAATACGCGAATTGGCCCAAGACGATATAAGTTAATTCAAAGCGGTCTGAAAGAGCCTGGCAGCCAACGTTTGCTGCAAACAGTGTTAAAGTGCGGCGAGCCAGCGTTTGGAAATTTCTTAAAGGCATTTTCCTAGTGTACATGTAAGTACACCAATTGTAGTATATTTAAAGGCTCATTTAAAACATCCATTTTGAGAAGCGCTAACTCAGCTGTCCTTAAAAGAATTACACGTGTTCGGAGGTTCCCAGCATCGTGTGCAGCAGGAGCGGGTAATGCGATCGAGGCTTGGCGTTTCCAAGCATATTCAGCAGCCAGTTCCAAGTAAAATGTTAAGTCAGCGTGCTAAGGTTGCGTTTAACTGCGATCTTTTTCAAAAGCGAAAGAATGTGTTTTATCAGCGAATAATAGATGTGTAGCTTGCACGTGACTTTAAACAGGGCCGGACTCAAATAAGTATCAGCTTCGGGCAATTTTGACATTGCGTTTTTGGTAAAGGCATTTTATCATATGTGTTCTTTTCAAAGACAATTATTAATTGCAGCGTGCCTGCGAATAGCCCCAAGCTATATCGCACGTAGGTTGGTTGAAAATTGAATTTTATTTTCTTCTATTTGTTTTGTGAGTTTAAATGTGTTCTTTGAGTTTTTATGTGTTTTTATTTGTGTTTTGAAATCAATAGATAAAGTAAACAAATCTTCTGTTCTTGTGCATTATTTAAAGTTAGGTTTAAGTCCGACCAACACTACAAGAAGGAACCAGATTCCTGTTCTGGCGGATAGTGATCTTTTATATGCCAGTAACTGAGATATTAAGAGAGTTTCTCGTTCATAGGAGTAACTAAGGGAGAAAAAGGGCAAATTATTCAAATATTAAGGCGTACGGGACGTCGTGTTTAAATTTAATGTATTCACGGAGGGGTAAAACATGTCGCATTTCATATAGGTACTACTTAAAAAATATAATATAATTTTTGGAATCATGCCTTTATAAAAAAACTACTGCACCTTGATCTTATTTATAAATTTTATCCCCCGGTTTTCCTCCCCCGAAATTATTTTCGTCGGGTCAGCATCGACTCAATGTTGGTCACCCTACTAGTAAGCTGTAATTACCTACTGATTCCGAGAACTGTCAAATGGTTTGTTTACTTCATGGTTCAATTCTCGACAACCAAAGTATAGTACTAATGCTTGTCTTTCTCCTGCACAACTATAACACCCGGCTTTTTACACCATCACTGGTCATTATCTGGCTGCATCAGAGTACGGTAGTAATCGGAAATTCAAGTTTTTAGCAACATTGACATTGAACGTGCTAAATGTCAAATTTTCTTTGTGAGGTTATGTTTGCAGTTTCAAACAAGTTGGTTTGACTTTTAATAAAAATGAATATTAATACAAGGAGAGCTAAAAAGAGCAGGGTTGTATTGATGTCTGCAGTATTAGAATTTAAAAAGAGGAAGGTTGTATTGATGTCTGCAGTATTAGAATTAGTCGATAGTGATGATGACCTGACTGTTGATGCCGTGTACAACTACATGAATAGAAAAGTAAAAAAACGTCGCGTAGCGGTAACAAACTACGTAGAAAGTGTGGCGTCTTTGTACAGTGAGCGCCAAAAAGCATTGGTCAGTTTCAATTTGTAATAACAATTTATTTGCTTAAATTACACAGTTAATCAGAACTATTTCTTAAAGACTAAGAATGAGAGATTCACTTATGAAAAATGCTGTTGGTTAAATGACTCCCCTCTTGTTGAATGCACTCTTTTAAACAGTGGCCGAAATCTCTCATCACACGTTGCCGCATATCCTGCAGTATAGCTTCAATATTTTCCCGAATAAACATTTTAAGCTTTTCCAGATTTCTTATCTTTCTTGTAAATACTCTGCTTTTCAAGTAATCCCAAAGAAAAAATCAGGAGTGGTTACGTCCTGCGATCTCGAGGGCTAATGAAGGTCACCATAGCAAGAAATCAGTTTATTTGGAAACGATTGTCGTAGGAGATTCGTATTAATTCTTGCGGTGTAATTTGTAGCACCGTCCTGTTGAAACCAATATTCATTTACTATCTCCTCTATTTGCGATAAAAAGATCTTTAAAGCATGTAATGTCTTTGAGATGTAACCGTTGCCGTTTCACCAATTTCCTCGAAAAAATGAGCCCCGACAATCTTTGACGGTGAAACAGCACACCAAACTGTCACTTTCGGAGGATGTCAAACATTGAAACAAAACTCCCAAGTTTCCGATTTATGAAGAAATTATCATTGATTCCATAGGTGAAGTGTGTGGGTTTTTATTAGGTATTGAAACTGACCAATGCTTTTTGGCGCTCACTGTACAATTTCGATGTTAAGTCATTTTCATTTTAAGAAGTGAAAAATAAAGTAACTAATTTAGGTAAGTACATACTTTCAGATTTCAAGAGCCATTTTAGACTTGAACGTACTACTTTTGAATACCTCTTACAAACGTTAGGTCCTTCTCTAATAGAAAAGAATGCAAATGGTGTAGGGCCTGATACTTATCGCCCTAAAAAACAACTTTTGGGCTTTGAGCATGTTAGCAAATCAAGAAGTGTATAGGTGAGGCCAGCAAAGTCAAAAGTACATAAAATTACTTTAATATTAATAAATATTTATAGAATTGTTGCTGAGAAGTTTGATATCAGTAAATCAACAGCATGGTTATATGTTACAAAGGTTTGTACTCTTCTGGTAAACCTAGCAGGAAATTACATTTGCTGGCCGACTGGTCATAAAGCGCAAGAGGTCATTGAAGAATTCAAAAAACGACAAGCGTTTCCAGGTTGGTGGGCGCTATTGATGGAAACCACATAACAATAACGCCCCCTTTAAAAGAGCAGGTCGCATATTGCAACAGACATCGTTATCATTCTATTATTTTGCAAGCTGTTTGTGATGCAAACTACATGTTTACAGATGTTTTTACAGGTAACTGGTATGTATTTTCTTGTTGTATTTAATAATTTTTATATTTATAGGATATCCAGGTAGTGTACATGATGCACGTGTTTTCAGATATTCACCATTAGGAAAAAAAATAATGCAAAACCACTTGAAGTATTTCCAAATAACAATAGCCATATCTTAGGTGACTCAGCTTACATATGTACCAATTATATGTTAACTCGATTTAGAGATAACGGCCATTTAACAAGAAAACAACGATATTACAATTACAAACTATCTCCAACACGAGTATTTATAGAGCAGTGTTTCGGTTTGTTAAAAGGTCGATTTCGCATTTTGAAACATATTAATTTGTACAATACAGAATTTATTCCTAAAACAATTATAGCATGCTGCGTATTACATAACATTTGTATGGCCAGAAATGATAATATAGAAGTTTCTGACACTAACGAAGAAAATACTGACCCGGAGGAAATCTGTAATGAAAAAGACTGTAATGGAGTAGCAAAAAGGAATGTTATTGCAGATAAACTGTTTACAACATAATTTGTATTTATTTATTCGAAATAATAAATGTTTTTAAACACTATAGGTACTATTTAATCATTAGGTACTGTTCTTTAGCACATCAACAAGTTCTTTCAAAATTGCCATTTTCTCTGCGTGCCTATCTCTGCTGCCGAAAATGTTGTGGCCATAGATGTTCTTCTGCAGAAGTTTTCTGTCCCTTTCTCTTTGGTGGTCCCGTTGGAGTAGACGATCTGCTACTGCAGTCAGCGGAATCCTGTAGTAAAGTATGTAGGTATAACATTAGTGGAATACAAATAGTGTGATTCTACCAGCAATAGGTACAGAACTTGATGCATAATTTTTGCAATAAAGTAAAACTACTTACCTCACCGATACTGGCTGATTCAGTGGACCCACGGGATGTAGTGCATGTTGATAAATAACCACTGCTGTTGCTTGCTGTTGCGACTGGTGAAATATCGGCCGACTTTCCAAATATTGTATCAAATCGCTGAAAGTATGGCCATGAAACAGCACCTCTGCCAGTTTCCTTGTCGTTGTCTTTTATCCTTTTGTAAGTTTTCTTCAGGTTCCGGCATTTTATAGCACACTGCTCTCCAGTAAATAAATGGCCATGTTCAGTCATATGTTTTGCGATACCATTCCATATAGACTTGTTAGCTTTTATGCTGGATCTAAATTCTGTTAATTTGTCCCCGCTTGGAGCCGATCAATGCCGAAAGCCCAAAATTGAGTTTGAATGCGTTTTCCTTCTGCGGACTTAACGGATTAAAATATATGGCCAATTTTTACCTGGAATACGTTTCTTTTAATATGCAGTGCGGGGTGTTCCTCCAGAAGTCAAAGGCTTCCTCAGACGGACGTAGCGGGTAGACGGTAGTCCGCAAATTCCAGGTACGTAAGTGGTTTTTAGTCATCCGCAGGTAGAGCGACGCGCTTTATCAAATGCCTGGTTAGCGCGATAAAAGGCCAGCTGCCCCGGGTCATTGCCTCGACTTTGGTTACGCCTAATTTGAATTTTCCGACTGAGGACGTTGCCTTCACGACTTGCAAATCGGGCGGCGGCTTCCAGCGGAGTATGTACTGTGAATCACACAAAATTAATCTTCGCGGAGATCGGACGACCTGTTGACCCCTATATACTGCGAATAAAATAAGATTTCGCAGTCAACGAGGATACAGGAATGTTCGGATGCAGGGATTGTAAAATATTTCGACATTACAACGTGTGCTGGATCCTGGAATATTTCGTGTTTGAACGCCACACTACTAACCAGAGTTTACCGACATGGTAGAGCGGCGTTCAGTACGGGTTATTTATAGCGGTTATGAATTATCTTAATCTTGCAAACAGTTCGTAACGACAAAATGGCGGTAGGAAATGCAGCCAGATTAGATAACAGATCAGGTCAGGTATCTTCTTATCGGATGAAGAGCGGTCAGAGGGAGCGGCAGCAGGTAAAGGTAAAGGTTCAGGGTTATTTCAATTCCCCCAACTGGGGGCGGGCTGCTATAGGGACCTTCCGTCCCTCTTCAGCCAAGAACGGGAATTATAGGATGGGTGAGAGAAAGGAGAGGTGGAGAATGGAAGAGAGGCCAGGAAAGGTGGAGAAGTACTGCCCCGGCATTCGCCTCAGAGAAGGTACTCTGTTGACTCAGGAAAACCACCTAAAAACCTGAATCAAGGCAGGCGGCCGCAGGAATCGAACCCACGACCTCCCGAATGCTAAGTGGACGTGCTACGCACTATGCCACGGAGCTCGGTGGAGCGGCAGCTGGGCGACCTTCGTATATATAGCATCGGGGCTCCTTATATTCTGCTTCCGGTGGCGATTGGAACAGGAGGGGAGATTCGCTTGCGCGCCACCTTATCGTAACTTGCGGCATCGGATTCCGATCGGCTTATCATCGGCTAGATCCGTAACGTTTAAAAAGCGCGCTGAATTCAATTCAAATGCTTTTTGAGTATTCCTAAGACTTAATTTCAGGGCGAAACGTTACAGGCTAGTCCATCACCAGCTACAAGTTGATTATCATTATATAAATTAATGAAATAACCTACTAAATTGCTATTCACTCCTACCGTCCGCGTCCGATTCTCCTGGTTGGATTTGTAAATGTTCTTCCGATTCCTTTTGGTCCGCCCTAATTTTGTCATTTTCTAGGGGAATATTTAATATCAGTCCGTTTTCCAACGTATCTTCGATATAACCAGTAGTTTTATTTAGAAATTGCAATTTTCAGAATAGGTATTATCACTGTTGACAAGTTATTAGTTATTATGATTAATAAATTTGCACTTACTACCTATATTGTACACATAGATATTACCATCTTCATCAAAAACCACTTTCTTATTGTGGTCTAGAACAGGTTGCAACCAATTCATTTTGACAGTAGCAACTACCCGTGTACAGTAAAAACCGGAGAAGGTAAGACTCTTTACCTTCTCCGGTAAAAACTCGTAAAGCTGCGATTTTTTGAGGTTATGTTGGGCATCTACCGGAGTTTATCTTCTCAAGTAGGGGATCCATAAACGAAGTAACCGGTAGATGTATCTAGTATACAAGTGACAATTAAAGAACGCGGTACAATACATGTATCTGTTTTATCGAACGGTGTTGGTATATACCGGCCTGTAGCGCTCCAATTATCGTAAATGCCCAAATAAGGTTGGGCTGCAATCCTTTGCAGTTTTCTAAAACTACACAATGCGTCTTTATTTGTCGTGTCGACTAGACTTGATCAGTACAAAGCACACAGGGGTTTTACGTCCCGTGTTTTCGTGACATGACCGTGGATTTACCGTGTTAACTCAAAAAACCTCTCAATACCTACTCTTTTTGCGAATATCCCATTTGCCTATTAACACGTTTTAAACTTACTGTATGAATAACCAGTTGTGGAACACCCTTTACATTAAAGTAGTTTGTTTGAATTTACTTGATATAATTTATCCTGCCTTTAAAATGGTGATTTGTGTACTGATCCATCATTTTTTACTTCTAGACCTTCTCTGTATTAATAGCTTCTTCGAATTTCACGTTATTGAACGTCAGTAAACATATTAGGACTCAGTTACGGAAAATTTTAAAATTGTAGGTACCTATATGTTGGAACCAGATACAGAATATCCTCAATTGCCGAAATGAATTTAGCCAATGCTCGAATTGAGCAAATTAATTCGGCAATTGAGCCAATTTAGGTTAACACAGTTGCTAGACTGAGCATTCCATTTTGGCAATTAAGCGAATTCGCATTTGAGCTTCGGTATACACATAAGCAACTTAACCTAACTAAATTTGGCTTCCTCTTTTTGTTTTCAGAATCACAATGGACGTGAAGCGGGAATTACCTGATAATAATTTCCATAGTGCAACGGCCACCGCCTTACAAGAACGAGTAATAGCAAACTTACATGTACAGCAAGAGATTATCGAAGGCGCTATCGACAACACTGCTTATCATGGATTGAATGTCAAACAGGAGGAAATTGATGTGAAAGATGTATTGCTTGCTACATGTGCAGCAAACGGAAGCAATTTAGAAGAACAATTTATTTGCAAGGACTGTGAAAATAAAGTAGAAGAGAAGAGTTCGTGTTGTATGTGCAAAAAGAAACCAATAGCGAAACAAGAGTTAGTTAACCATATCAGAACAGATACAGGACAGAAACCTTATTTATGTTTTATTTGTGAGTATGAAGCAGTTCAGAAAAGTGCTTTAGTTCAACATATGAAGATACATACAGGAGAAAAATCTCATGCATGCTCAATTTGCACGTATAAAACAGCTCGGAAAAGTCATTTCATTCAACATATGCAGATACATATGGGAGAAAAACCTTATAGCTGTACAATATGCGAGTATAAAGCAATTCAGAAAAGTGTATTAGTTCTACATATGAGGATACATACAGGTGAAAAACCTTATTCTTGTTTAATTTGCGAGCATAAAACAGTTCAGAAAAGTCAGTTAATTCAACATATGAAGATACATACGGGAGAGAAACCTTACTCATGTTCAATTTGCGAATATAAAACAGCTCAGAAAAGTAATTTAGTTAAACATATTAAGATACATACAGGAGAAAAACCCTTTAGCTGTTCAATATGTGAGTATAAAGTAGCCCATAAAAGTCATTTGGTTCGACACATGAAGATACATACAGGAGAAGAACCTTACTTATGTTCAATTTGTGAATATAAAACAGCTCAGAAAAACGCTTTAGTTCTACATATGAGGATACATACAGGTGAAAAACCTTATAGTTGTTCAATTTGTGAGTATAAAGCAGTTCAACAAAGTGCTTTAGTTAGACATATGAGAATACATACAGGTGAAAAGCCGTATTCTTGTTCAATTTGCGAGCATAAAACAGGTCAGAGAAGAAATTTAGTTCAACATATGAAGATACATACGGGAGAAAAACCTTACTCATGTTCAATTTGCGAGTATAAAACAACTCAGAAAAGTTGTTTAGTTAAACATATGAGAATACATACAGGAGAAAAACCATATTTCTGTTCAATATGTGAGTATAAAGCAGCTCAGAAAAGTTCTGTAGTTCAACATATGAAGACGCATACGAGAAAAAAATATTAGAAAAGTAATCTCGTGGTGATGTCGTTAGTCCAAGACTTGTCTATATATGATAACAAGGTGATACATATAAAGGTCAAGTCAGGTGAATTGTATGTAAAGTTGTATTACTTATTATGTTTGTCTTTATATTTATATGATTTGCACAGTGTGTTGAAATAAATCTGAGACAAATTTGTTTGTTTGTTTGTTAATGGACAATGCAGAGTACCAGGTACATTAATGGTCAAGGTCCTACTTAGAATTTTGGGTGGGGTTGGGTTGTAAATTGAACAATATCTCCATGGATTACATACTATCAGAAAAAGTTACGGATTTCAATTATTTGACAACGTTTTTTTCGCCTGTTTGCTATGGACAAGATCAAAGTTTTCAATTTTCAAATATATCCGTGGAGATACATAAAAAATTGTGCCAAATTTATTTAAATACAACTTGGGTTACGGCTTTCCAGTTTCGTATTCCCATGCTCTTCAGATCCTTTTCCACTGCATCCAACCATCTGAGTTTAGGTCTTCCAGCAGTTCTGTTACCTTCTGGTTTTGTTAGAAAGATGCGTTTGATTGGGTTTGCGTCCTCTCTTCTAACAACGTAACCTGCCCATCTGAGTCTCCCAACTTTGATTATCTTGATTATGTCTACGTCATCATATAGTTCATACAATTCGTGGTTGAATCTCCTTCGCCATATTCCATTTTCCATCACAGGGCCATATATAGTTCATAAGACTTGTCTTTCGAATACTCCTAGGAGAGTTCCTTCTGACCTGGTTAATATCCACGTTTCTGAGGCGTAGGTTAGTACGGGTCATATTAGGGTTCTGTATAAGATGCTTTTAGATTTTCTTGTAAGATTGTGGCTTTTTAGTTGCTTTTTTAGTCTATAGAAGCACCTGTTTGTGAGCAGAATTCTTTTGACTTTCGCTTCATTTTTCCTTTCGTTGTTTATTTGTGACCCTAAGTATATGAAGTCTCTCACTACTATATTGTACTCTCCTTTTGTCACATTTTGCCTCATTCTATTTCTTCGTTCTTCCGTGCGAGTTACTACCATGTACTTTGTTTTTTTCCTCTTTCCTTCTTCTGGTAGTGTCGGGGGTGGTTGTTCTTCATCTACAGTGAGTTGATCTTCTACTTCTTCCGACTGTTCTTCACTGTTTCCGCTTAAGTGTTCTTTGAAGTATTCTGCCTATCTTTCTAGAACTTATTTCTTTTTGCTAATGATATTGCCTTCTCTATCTTGTGATAGTCTTGGTTTGAATTCCCGTCTCATCTCAGTAATTTTTTTGTAGAATTTCCTGCTTTCTTTCTGGGTTTTTAGGTTTTCTAGTTCTTCGATTTGGTCGTTCTCGTATTTTTTCTTTTTTATCTTATGCACTCTTTTTTCTCAAGAAGAGAATGATGGACTGAAAATAGAAGAACCCAATCTTCACGAAGTGAAACAAATTATTAAAGACAGCCGCAACGGAAAAGCCCCAGGTAAAGATGGTATAAACATGGAATTGATAAAATATGGTGGTGACGCATTACATGAATATATTTTCCTACTAATACAAAAAATACGGAACGAGGAAAAAATGCCAGAAGACTTCGAAGAGGGACAAATAGAACATTACATAAAAAAGAAGCCAACAGGAATGTAAAAATGATCGAGGAACCACCCTACTAAATACGGCATATAAGTACTTTCCATTCAGATTCAAAAAAGACTTAGAGAAACAACAAGAAGTGTAATAGGAAAATATCAATTTGGATTCACAAAAGGAAAATCAACAGTAGACGCTATATTTGCACTGAAACAAAGATTTTGAATTAGCATTCGATTCAATCGATAGAAACAAACTCATGATAGCAATGAGCGAACTGAGAAGAGTTTCGCAAATAAGAAAACTAATAAGGATTACATTAGAAACAAATCGTGCAAGCGTAAAAACAAAAAAAAGTGAAACAAGAATTCATTACGAACAAGGTAGTCAAACAGGGCGACTCCCTTTCCGAAACACTGTTCAATATTGCTCTAGAGTACATTACACAAAGAATAAATAAAGGCTCAATACGAATAAGAGGAGGACAAATAATAGCGTACGCAGATGGTATTGTACTAATAACGAAAAGAAGGGACATTAACTAAAATGCTAGAAGAAATAATAACAAAAGGGAAAAAATAGGACTAAAAATAAATAGAGAAAAAACAAAAATTATGAGAATAGGGAAGAAAATGGAAGAAAAAAAAGATAAAAATATGTAATTAAGAATACGAAGAAGTCAACAAATTTAAGCATGTAGGTGTAATGATAACAAGTGAAGGAGACAGGAACTAGAAATAAAAAATAGAGTAATATCAGCGAATAGAGCTTTCTACGCCAATAAAATCATGCTAAAAAGTAAATTAATTTCTAAAAAAACAAAAATAAGGATATACAATACACTAATCAGACCATTTATAATGTATGGAGCAGAGGCGAAATCAATGACAAGAAAAGAGGAAGAACATCTGAGAATAGTAGAGAGAACGTTTTCGAGAACAATACTAGGCCCAGTAAAGATATCTGAAATCCAGACCAAGAACAAATCAAGAGGTAATGCGAGAAATAGAAGATGACGTAGTACTGATCGAACCAAGCATGGATCTAGAAAGCTTCCCAGGAAGCGGCGCAACTCCTACTTGGAGTGTTAAGCCACACATACATACTCTTTTCTCTTCTCTTCTTTTTGCTTTATATTCTTCTATTGATGCCCGTGTTCGGTGCCTTTGTTACATTTTCGCATACGCCTTGTTTTTTTCGTCTGTTACCTCTGCAAACTGGGCGTCAAACCATTCATTCCTTCGAGGGTGTTTCATCTTTCCTAGTGTCTCTTCAGCTGCTGAGTTTATTATGGATTTGCATTGTTCCCATTGTTGGTTTATGTTCGTGGTATCTATATCAGGTAAGTTTTGTAGCAATAGTCTAATATTATTAGCATATTCTTCCGCAACTTCTTTCGATTTCAGTCTGTCCGTGTTAAACCTGATTTGGCGGTGAGTTTGTTCTTTTTTGACATTGGATATTCTTGCTCCCATCTTTGCTCCAACAAGATAGTAGTCGGAGTCGATGTTTGCGCCTCTGTAGGACCTTACATCTAGAAGATTTGAGATGTGGCGCCCGTCAATCAGTAGGTGATCTATTTGGTCCACGTTGCCTTATGGATGTTTTTGTGGTCAAATTTGGTGCTGCTCACAGTCATATTTCTTGATGCAGCGTAGTTTACCATTCTTAACCCATTGTCATTGGTTTCTTCGTGTAGACTATGTCTTCCTATGTGATTGTACAGTATTGGTTCTTTGCCGACTTTAGAATTCATGTTGCCTACCACTACTTTTAAGTCATTGTTCGGGCATCTATCATACGTGTTTTCTAGTGAGTCGTAAAAATCATCTTTTTCATCTTCTGTCTTATCCTCCATGTGCGTTGATAATACTTATATTGAAAATTTTTGTTTTAATCCGTATGCAGCAGATCCGTTCATTAATTGGAGAGAATCCTATTATTCGATGTTTTATCCTTTTACTTACAATAAATTCTGTGTCAAATGTGTGTTCGTTCTTAAGGCAGCTATAGTATACATCGTGGTTTCTTTTTTGTATTATCCCATTCCCTATCCAACGCATTTTCTGGATTGCTATTATACCTGATTTGTGGTGATCTAGTACGTCAGTTAGGAGTTTTAAGGCCCCTGGTCTATATAGGTTTCGCACATTCCATGTATTTATTCTTAATTCTTTGTCCTTATTTCGATAGCCTGGTGTCTACTTGTATTCACTCCGGCTTCATCTACTTGAGTTTTCATAACGATAGGTGTTTTACGGGATGGGGTTGTTGGCTCCACGCCCAATCCTCCTCTTTTATCCGCGCTTGGGACCGGCAACAGCAGTCACTGGGCTACTCAATCCACCCAGAAACCACTGCAGGCAGAGTTTTTAAGGTACATTATCGAACAAAATATCAATTAGGTGATCATAAAGAAGAATGATGGGAGAATTGTTTAGTGTAGGTGTATAAACCAATATCTTTAATGTAACCGCTATTGACCATACATTTTCAACTTCTTTTGCGAATTTTCCGACTAATATCTTTTTAATGCATTTTAATGCTCAATCACCTGATCTCACAGCTTTAATTTTTTTTCTTTAACGCTATTGCAACAGTCGTATGTACATTGCACGTCCTCACATAATCGCAGAGTCGATGAAGCAGATATGAGGACAAAGAAATAGACACAAGAAGATGGTGGTCATCCTAAAAATATTGTGTTCCATACCTAGGCGAAACAAGCCTGCTATCTTTATTCTTTATTATGATGTAATTATTCTATTGCTTGCTAATATTAAATAAAAATTATTAGAAAAACAAATAGGGAAATACTTTATGCCAGATCCTGTATAGTTGCTTTGTTTATAGGAAAATTGAGCAGCGGTGGAAAAATTGAACAATATTTCGTTAGCATGAAACCGTTATATCTCTCTTATATATCTTATGCAACAACCAAGGTGCCTGATAAGTCATACATTTTGTATTATAGATCTTCCTAACTTATCTGTTTCAAAATCTTTCTATCTTATAAAAATTACAGTAAAACTAAACTTTTAATTTTAAATGATCATATAACTCTGTTATCTCTCTCTAGTCGTATACTTCATGGCTGAAGTGTCGTGATCTCATGGTTGCTATTACGCTGTGGTTTGGGCAATGTTTCTCTATTTGTCCCTGTCTGAGGCGTGCCTGATGTTTTCTTGAAACGGTGTACCGGTGAATTGCTTGACTTGCTCTATCCATCGCCTTGGGGAGCGTCCTCGAGGTCGTTTCCCTTCTAGCTTCCCCTGAACAACCAGTTTTTCTAGGTTGTCGTCCTTCCTTCTGGTGACGTGTCCAAAGTATTTCAAGATTTCGTCGCTTTATTACACTTGACAGCCTTTCCTGAATTCCCAGTTCTTCCAGTATGGAAACACTGGTTCTATGTGCTGTCCAAGGGATCCTCAGGAGTCTTCTCCACACCCACATCTCGAAGGGATCCAGCTTTTTAATGTCTGCGGCCCTCAAGGTCCAAGCTTCCACTCCGTATATGGCAATGGGAAACACAAGTGTTCTCACTAGCTTGCATTTTGTTGCCTTCGTAATGTGGTGGTCTTTCCAAATTTTTGTTAGTTTAGTTATAGATGATTTGGCAAGCGCTGTTCTTCTTTTTATATCCGTTGATGAGTTGCCATCATTATTTATATGGGAACCTAGATAGACTATTTCACTTACATTTTCTACATCACGAATGTTAGGTGCGGTTGCTACTTTGTTGGAACGATCTATTATCATGAGTTTTGTTTTTTGACGGTTGAGTTTTAGGCCGAATCGTAAACTCTCTTGCTCAACCCTTTCAATCAACTCTGACATCTCCTGTTCCTCTTTCGCGATAACTATACCACCTTCCCAGCCGTCCAGGGCCTTCCTAACTATGTATTCACCATATATGTAAATAACAAAGGCGACAGGATGCATCCTTGGCGTACCCCGCGTTGTATGCTAAAGGTGTTAGAGATATTGCCATCGACTTTAACTATTCCTTTGCTATTTTCGTATAACTGTCTTAGTAGTATGACAAGGTGTAGCGGCCTTTTCCGGTTACGAACTCTGCTTGTTCTTCTGGGATCTGCCACTCAAAGGAGTTTTTGAGATGTAGTAGTATTCTAAGTATAACTTTACTTGGGTGGGATATTAGTGCGATGGTTCTGTAATTGTTACATTTTTGACTTGACCCTTTTTTATGCAGAGGAATAAAAGTGGATGAACTCCAGTCGCTCTGCCACTGTCCTGTTTGCCAGATCCTATTGCAAATCTTCCATAATAGGTCAACACTGCTTGGAGTAAGCTGTTTTAGCATTTCTGCACTCACATTATCTACACCTGTACTCTTGTTTTTTAAATAACGGATGGCTTGCTCTACTTCTGCTTTTAGTATATCAGGTTCTTGTTCAATATCCTTGATGGAAAGAAGGTGTATTGATTCTTGGTTATTTTGTCAGGTCATTTTGGCATTTTAAATAGCCACCTAGGCTTTAGGGCAGCGTGCCCGTATGCTAAACCCTTTTAGTTCTTTATTTGGCTCCATCGCCTAATTCCAGAATCATGATTTCGCACATATTTGGCCCCAAACGCAGTATTTCTCGTCGGTTGGAGCCCCTCTCTGATTGCGCTTTGGCAGCCGAGCGTTATCGCTCGCAAGAATTCCGAATCTTCTAGAAAACACGCCGTTGTGGCGTGATACCATGGTCGCCGGCATTAATTTGTTTCATTTTATCGCCTCGCGATTGGCTGCCGAGGTTTAGTCACGTGGGGACGCGACCGATGTGACCTGTGGCAGCGCTTCCCTCTGGGCAGTTGATCGCAGCCCGTTGCAGAAAGCGTCCGCTTGGTGGTTGTGCTACCCAGGCGGCGCCCTTCGGCCCCTTAGGTGCCCGAGGACGCCTGCCGCTGTCCTTTGAGTATTGTTGCCGTGGAGGCCCTCTTTTCCGTTGCCCGTCTCGAGCTGTGGCAGCGAGCGCTGCGAGAATTGTTTCACCTTCGAGAGGTGGTTGTGAGTGTGAGTTTCGAATTGTCTTCGGCGTAGCGTGGGTGCTTTTTGAGCCCAGTTCCTGCTCCCGTAAGTAAGGGATCGTGCCCCTTCATCTCGATCTTCGAGGATCTGTCCCGCAGAACGTAAGTGGCCCATTTTCGTCGTCAAGTTGTACGCGTCCTGACGCTTCACACGTCGCCATTATGGCGGATGCCCACTCATCACTATAACCGTCGAATATCGAATGTACCTGCCACCTAAGACTGCAGCCTGTCGCAACTCAACTGTACCAGTCTCCCCAACCGCCTACATATTAAGGTATGTGTCTTTGAACTGATTACCGCTGTGAACGCGAGTGTACCTATCCCGCGGAGAGCATTTAAGCCCCGCGTACGAGCTGTATTGGGACGCCGCTAGCGAGGCCGTCACATCTCTTGTGCCTACAGGCACGGTCGTCATATTTGTTCATTACTGTTTGCTGCATAAGGCGTCGCGCCCGCATATTTGTACATTCATTCCAAATTACAGACTGTCCATGTTGCAAGTGCTAATTTGTTCATTACTGTTTGCTGCATAAGGCGTCGCGCCCGCATATTTGTACATTCATTCCAAATTACAGGCTGTCCATGTTGCAAGTGCTAATTTGTTCATTACTGTTTGCTGCATAAGGCGTCGCGCCCGCATATTTGTACATTCATTCCAAATTACAGACTGTCTATGTTACAAGTGCTACTTTGTTCATTACTGTTCAACATCTGTCGCTAGGTTTAGAGCGCGCGCCAGCTGGTGTTCTTAGATATAATCTATTTATAGATATAGGGCGACGCACTCTGCTGCCCCATTGTAACCCGTGAGTCAATACATGATTTGTTAGTTAAGGGAACTATTGTTTTGTTTCGACTTGTGCATGTTCTGTTTCAGATAAGCGCCCCCTTCAGTGTACTGATTATTGTGCGACGGGACGAGGAAGCTTTGAGCGTACAGGTGGGTGAGACAGCTGCGTAGTCGCGGTCGGATTGGCACCTAATTACAATCCTTGCATAAGGCAATCTCGAAATTGTTATTTGACCTTGCAACTCTTGAGTAATCCTATCGACGGAGTATTTTGCGTGATTCGCTCCCGTCTAACCGTCCAGGCCCGGTTAGTCGGGTTAAGACAGGCTTGGTGGCGCCCTCATAATTCTGACATACCCTATATATATATATATTATGCCGCAATACGCTTGCCCAGAACGTATCGTGTGACTCACGCCCGACTCCCTGAGCGTTCCAGCCGTGGCCTTTAGCCTATTTTGAACCGATTTCAGGGCAAGTGTGCCAGTTTTTCAGGACTGATTCCGTGGTGCGATGCTCACCTTGGGTGGGTGTCGTAAAGTTCTTTTAATACCGTAACAATTTGTTTCGCTTATATACAAGTCTTCGCAATATTTCCGCCATACCTCTACTACGTCTTCTATCTCATTGACGACTTTCCCCTCTTTGTCTTCTATCTTCCACGTTTTTGGTTTAAATTCCCTTGTAATTTCTTTTATGTGTTGGAAGAGATCTCGGGTTTCGTTGGTGTTAGCTCGACTTTCGACCTCTTGACATATGTGTTGTATGTGGTGATTTTTATCCCGTCTACATAGCTGTTGTATTTCTCTGCATAGTCTCCTATACTCGGCTCTTCGTTCTTGTGTGTTTATGCCTGCTTGTCTGAGGGATTTCCTTTCTTCTATTACACTCCAAGTTTCGTCGGTCATCCATTGTTTGTTCTTTACTTTCCTTTTACTTTGTTTTATCACTTGTTCTTTGGTAGTTAATAGAGTTGTTTTGAGGCTTAGCCACATTTCTTCTGGGTTCGCCTGACTTGAGTTATCCGAATTGGTTATTAAGTTTTGCTCTAATTTTTGTTTGAACTGTTCCATGTTTTCAGGTTCCAAGGAAGGAATGGTTGCTTCACTCCCAGCGTACATTGACTCCCTACGATATTGCTGAACTATTCGGTAAGGCTTACCTAAAATGTCAAACAGATGGTATAGCAGTTAATGGATTCAAAGTCACCGGGTTATATCCCTTTCACCGAGGAGTTTTTACCGAAGCCGATTTTATAGCAGTTGCAAACACTGTTCACGATTCTGGTGGTGTCGTAACACCCAGTAATTCCGGACCAAGCACTCAGCCTGATGGGGAAAATAAAGATGGTGGATGCAGCAATGCCGTCAATCAGCCATTTCGCACAGAAACTGTAACACCGCCTGTTGACAACTTACCCGTTCCGCAAGACCATCCATCTGTCTCCATAAGCCCAGTTCTACCTGCTGATATTTTACCTATTCCATTAGTTCAGAAGAAAACATCAAAAAGAGGACGAAAAGCTGGTAAAGCTGCAGATCCCGGTACTTCCTGGGCACAGGAAAGCAGTTCGGATACCAATCAATCATCAATCAGCTCTGGAGAATCCATTATGTTGGATATAGAGGGCGACCAACCACCTGATGACCAAGATGCCTTATTCGGAAGAACATAGAGGAGAATTGTGGATTCGGTGCATCATGTGGAATGGTTGGGCTAATGATTGTGCTGGGTGTGAATATGACAACTATGTTTCTGACTTCTGTAAATAATTTCTCATACATTTAATATGGAAGCTCAGAGGGCTATATTACCCACCTTCTTTGGTTAAAAATTACAATATCTTTTTTCAAATAAACTCGTATATTTCATAAAAGTGCTTATTTATTTCTTTTTTAATTTCAAATATTACTAGATTAGTTTAGGAACTAGAACATGATTTGGGAAAATATTGACATTTATTTTCATTTCTATAACAAACAAATAAACAGGGGTTCCATATTAGCACCTTCTCCTCTAATAATAACCAAGTGCAAGAACCGAGTTCAGATTGGCTATGGAAAAAACCATCTGGTCCTCCACTTAACCCTAAAAATTCAATATAAAAATTTAATAAACATGAACGGCGATTCTACAAAAATAAAAGTATTCAATAAAGAAAAAAAATAAGTAAGAGTGTGGCGTATCAGAATCCTATACCGCTGATCCGCAAACTAAGCAAGTACAGCTTACGGTGCTTCTTAAATCGTGAAGAAGGTTAGGCTTTAAGATATGGTGGTAGTTTATTGTAGATAGCTGCAACACCATATGCAAATGACCTCTCAAAAAATTCAGTAGGTACGGTGTGATTCTAGTGCTAAGTCTGCGGTGCCGTAAATTGAGGTTATGAATGTCAGATCTATATCTAAATTTTCTATATAAATAAGCTTTGCAAAACATTACGTTTTAAATGAGACCAGAATAATGTGATAACTCACGATGTTCAACCAATTAAGAGCACAGACTTTATGCGACACGTGTTCAAATTTTCTAATACCGTGTAAGTACTAGCCGTATACATGAATTTAGTATTTTTTGCATTTATAAGAATAATTTTTGACTATACACGAACTATACAGGGTGATTTTAAAATGTTTCGCCAAACTTCGGGGTATTGTTCTACACACCAAGGCAAGTAAAAAAGTCCATGTAAACATGTGTCCGAAAATCGCGCGTTTCCGAGTTACGAGCAATTTTTGAACTTGGGAAGTAGTCCAGTCAAATGGTGCTCAAAAAGGGCGAATAGGGGAGAGGTTTGGTGGAGTTCCGATATTTGGTTCCTATATGTTTTTTGGGTCGCTGTACACGAATATCAGGTTTTCCAACAAGAATTTTGACCGGAAACACGTTTTTTAAGGAAAAAACGTGTAAATCGTTTTTTTAGTTTTTCTAAAATTACTCGAAAGCTATCCAATTTCGTAAATATTAAACCTATATGAAATAAAAGAGAGTAAAATTTCTTACATTTTATGTATTAGCGGTTTTTTCTCCGATCAATCGTTCAGCCGCGAGAGCGCCGCGAAGTTATTAAGTGTTAAAAGGGAATTATGCCAGTTTATTTCATAGTAACTCGAAAACTATACATTTTTCGTAAATCAACAATGGTATATGAAATGAATCTTCATAATTGAAATGTTGCCAAACTCGATACTCGCGTACAGCGACCTAAAAACCATATAGGAACCAAATATAAAAACTCCAAAACTTTCCCCTATTTTCTACCATTTGACTGGACTATAATTTTGCGGCGCTCTCGCGGCTGAACGATTGATCGGAGAAAAAAACCTCACATACATAAAGTGTAGAAAACTGTGTCCTCTTTTATTTCATATAGGTTCAATAGTTATAAATGATGGATATCTTTTGGGTACTTTTAGAAAAACTAAAAAAAATCGGTTTTTTACAAGGTTTTTGCTTAAAAAAACTTGTTTCCGGTCTAAAATTTTATTGAAAAACCTGATATTCGTGCACAGCGACCCAAAAAACATATAGGAACCAAATATCAGAACTCCACCAAAACTCTCCCCTATTCGCTCTTTTTGAGCACCAATTGACTGGACTACTTCCCAAGTTCAAAAATTGCTCGTAACTCGGAAACGCGCGATTTTCGAACACATGTTTATATGGACTTTTTTACTTGCCTTGGTGTGTAGAACAATACTCCGAAGTTTGGCGAAACATTTTAAAATCACCCTGTATACAGTATCTCCGTAGTTGAACAGGGAAAGCACTAGTGAATTACACAACATAACTTTAGTGCGAGTATCTATAAAGTGTCTGTTAGAATATAAAAGTTTAATATTAGCGAAAGATCTTTGAATTATGTTATTAACATAAGTTCTAGATCGGAGATTAGAATCAGTAATGATTCCTACATATATGAAATTCGCTGTAGACTGGTAATGTAATGTAATAAATTTTAATTTTTACTTGACAATTTCATTTCTAACTTTTGGCCTGCTAAAAAGAAGAACGGCAGACTTACCGAGATTAATTTTCAAAACGTGACCTTTAGAGATATTAACAAGTGACATAAGATCAGCATTGACTAACGCATGTGCTACACAAATATTAGTTGGTTCAAATGAATAATACAACTGGTTATTATCTGCCTAAAAATGAGATTGACAACTAGTAATGGAATTGGGCGAATTAGAAACATATATGGAAAATAGAAGTGGTCCTAAAATAAAACCTTGCGGCACTCCAATTAATTCCCTCGCATCGGAAAATTCAACGGATAAACGAACATGTAATATATGAGTTATTAATTAATTGTGCAGTATTAGAAGTGAATCCAATAAAAGAAAGAATAGCCAACAGCATGTCATGATTTATAGTAATAAATGCTTTTGTGTAATCGAATAATACAAGAATAGTTAATTTATTTTTATCAAGTTCAGAAATAGTGTCGTCTGTAATATTTAAAAGAGCCGTTGAACAACTACGTCCAGACCGAAACCCAGATTGAGCATCTGGAAAAATTTTATATTTAATGTCGGTAACTTCATTTTACCTTGCAGTGTAGAGGCTGGTACTTTATACGCTTGCATCTGGCGGTACAATGCTCAACTTGCCCCGGATTCGGGTTACAAAGTTGGAGCGCGCCTTTTCTGCTTACGCAGCAACCATTGTGTGAGGTGTGAGTCATGGCGACGTGTTGACCTTGTTACTCTATCTCTTAGGTCTGTGGTTCTGAGTAGAGCACAGTTAATTTGGTGCCCAACTGTGAATGGTCTCACCGAGCTCGATTCCAATCGCAAAGGCTGCAGAAAGATTCCGGCCCCGCGGGATTTGAAACGACGACGTGCTTAATGCAAGCCTAACGCTTTTCCAACTGTGCTACCCGACTTCTTAATTATTAGTAATTATTAAATCAATAGGAACAGCAGAGCTTGCCGTAATTCTAGTTGACTTATCAATAATTAGAATAAGACCAAAAATTTTAAGTAAGGCGGTATAGTTATTAATGATACGAGTGCGAAAACACAAGCTGCGTCGAGTTGCATAGACACCTGAGATACTTTAAGCGTTTTCGCAAGAGTGTCATTCAAAATTTTTTCTGTTGACCAACCACGTTGGTCACGGTCGCTATGGATATGTTGTTTATTTTATAAACGAAAATGTCAAAGTCAAATCAAATTCCTGAAAATATTTTAAAGAAGGGGAATCTATTGCGAGAAAATTTGTTGCCCGTGAAGTCTAAAGCTGCTTACGATAAGTTTTATTAAAATTTCTGCCATTGGTGAGAAAATAACAAAGTCTTCTCGGTAACAGAAGAGGTAATTCTTGCCTATTTAGACGAGAAGGTAAGTCTGCGATTATTTTCATTTCCATTTATATTTAATTCATTTGATTTGCAGCAATAACCGTCACATGCTTCACTTTGGCAGCATTATTCGATGCTGAAGTCATTCTTAAAAGTGAAAGAAAACCTGCGCATTGAGCAGTTTGGGAATGTAATTGCTTACCTTAACCCTCGGGCGGGCGCGCTATCGGCCCTGTATGCCGCCTTTTCACTAATTTACAGATTCCGCAAATATTGTTAGTTGAATGTCATTGTCCGTCTATATATGCTCAAATGACGATATTAGGCAACTTACTGCGTAAAAGCCATGGTTGTTTATGTTTTATTCAGTAGTCAGTGAGCCGTTGAAGTTGCAGATGTTGAGTTTACGGCATTCCGTGCCGCAGCGCGTCCGATCATGTAAGTAAAATTACTTCTGGTTTTTATTGAGTTGGTTCCATTTTTATACCTCAAAACACTTCAGGGATAATAGATATTCAAGAAAATATTTGACGACCAAAGAATTAGAAGAATTGGCTGATAATTTGTCAGATACTGAGACTTTAGCGATGAAGATGAAGACGAAGCTGAAAGAATTGACCTGGATGACCATACCAGTGGATCAGAACAGTCTGAAGATGAAGATATCCAGAATCAAGAGAATATGGAAATACAAGAGTGATTACCAGTTTTACATTGCCAAAGATGAAGGTAATATTTGGAAGAGCCCTCCAGGAACATCACATAAAGTCAAAGCCAAAAATATAATAAAAGTGCTGCCTGGATTCAAAGGTTCACCGAAAAATGTGTCGACCAGATTGGAATCCTTTTTAAAATTTATAACCACGGATATGACTGACCATATAGTTTATTTTATTTGTGATCTCTACATAGAATAGATTTTGTTCGTAGTAGGAAGAATATGATTTAGTTTTGTTAGAATCACGTCTTATTTACATTTTATTTTTGTACTCTTACGAAATTAGGATGAAGAAATTCATTTAATTTTGTTAGAATTACGATTTATTTTATGATTGCACGCTATTATTTTATTCTTATGGCATGCAGTGCCGCTGCGCGCCCGGTTATGTGATTTTGCAAAGCGCGCCTGCCCGAGGGTTAAACAAATAAATGTAACACTTCAAGATACAAAAACGCATTTAATAAATCCTTATTGTTGCTATATTTGTTTTGTGTTTTAAAATTTGTAAAACACGTTCCGGGAAACGTGTTTTAAGCTGCTGTTTTTATTCTAGGATTTAGATGTTAAAAAGATGACTTAAAATATGACCAACAGAAAAAACAATTAACACTAGAATTAGTTGATTTAAAAAAATTGAAATTTGGATTTCTCATAACTATTAAATTGTCGCACATGAGTATTATGAACATGAGCAATTCTTCAAAATCTTTTACAAATTCATCTACTTTAATAGATTAATTGAATCGTCTAAAATCAAAAGCCGACAAATCCACTTTTCTCTCTTTGCCGTAAAACGTGAAAAACGTTTCTGATGCTTATTTTACTATTCATTCCAATAAAATCGGTTCCTAGACGTAATATATGACGCATGTATGGCATTCCCAATATTTTGGCTCCTTTGCCTATACATCAGACTAGGATATTCACATTTAAATATTGGAGTTGACGGGTTTTTAAACTAATATTGTGACTTGTCGTTGTTTATAGCTAAATTCTATATGAAAACAGGACTTTTATAAATTCAAAAGTTTATTGAGAACTCAAAACAATAGTTGATTATGTTATTAGGAGTAAAAGTGATACTTTATGTGGCGAAGTTGAAGTTTATTTAGTCGAACGTTAGTGAGGCAAATAATTCAGCTAAGCCACATAAAGTCACTTTTACTCCGAATAACATATACTATTTTATCCGCAAACGTATTCAGGTAAATTTTATTAATATAAATTTTAAAAAAAGGATGCATCGGCCGGGAATCGAACCCAGTCCACCCGCGTGACAGGCGAGCACTGTACTCCTGCGCTAACTTCTCTTGTTCAAATAACGCGCTACTGTAATGATATATGAACATACTGAATCATCCGAGCTAATAGCACACGGCCACAGCAGCTGTTACACCATAACCCACGGCGACAGATGCTCCGATCCGCTGCTTAAAGGTTTATTTAAATTAAAACTTTTTCGTACTTTTGAAAATAAACACCGGCCTACGATCTAAGTCTAAAAATTAACAAAATTTTAAGCCATCATACAATTTAATCGGTCCAGTATCTTCGGAGGAGATAGCGAACAAACATAGAAAGAAAGAAAGAGAGCAACGATTTTGTGTGCTTAGGCAGATAAAGTACGCAAAAGTCGCTATTTTATCTGCTTAGGCAGATAAAGTGACACTTTTACCTTGTCAATAAAGACAAATAAGTTGTCACTTTTGTGACGTTTGCGGATAAAATTATTTTAAACAAATTTTTAAACTAATGACTAAATAATAAAATCCGGTAGTCGGGCATTACTGCGCATAAACACATAGTGCTGAAAGAGAGCGTCACGTGACACTATTAACAGTCATTGATTAGTTGTATCTGGATCTGTAGCGAGTAGCGCAGATGGGTAAGCGCTTAACTTGCATTAAGCAAGTCCTCGGTTCGAATCCCGCTGGGGTCGGAATTTTTCAGTATCCTTGGCGATTAGAATCGGGCTCAGTTGGGCACCAAATTAATTGTGCTCTACTCAGAACCACAGACCTAAGAGATATAGTAACAAAGTCAACATAACACACACACACACACACACCTCACACAATGGTTGTTGTGCAAGCACAAAGGGCGCGCTCCAACTTTGTATCCCGAATCTGGGGCAAGTTGAGCATTGTACGGCCAGATGCAAGCACATTAAGCGCCAGCCTCTACACCGCAAGGTAAAATGAGGGTAATGATAATACATACATACCTCACAAGTTTTACCCATTGGTAGAGCTTCTGCTTAGGAACATGGTGGTATACTTAGTTCAATATCTGTGAAAAGTGGATTTGTCGACTTTTGATACTAGACGATTCAATTTAGAGGATAATAAATGACGCCTAATGCTAAAGAAAAGCTTGGTAGTTTTAAATTAACCCAGAGCTGTTCACTATTAGAATTGATTTTAATTACGCTATACCTGATAAGAGTTTTTAATATAAAAAGCTACCGCATCTCCACGTGAATTACGATCTCTTTGAATTAAAGAATATTCAGTTATATTAACATTCTTACTAGGTAAATTATTACAAAGCCTGATCTCACCTACAGCAATAACGTCATAAAAATTATCAGTTATGTGTTCACAAAATTCATTAAAATTTTCAGACAACGTACGAACATTCCAATGCATCAATATCAGGTTAGCACTCAAGATAGTACTTCTCATCTGCAACGAAGACGATTAAGTACTAAGACAAAATAAGTATCAGATTCAAAACCTAGATAAACAGAGATTAGCAAATGCCCCTACATATTATATTACAAGGACGCACAAAACACTAAATGCAGCAATTACTACAATTATACATGGTGAGTCGGGAGGAACGGACCAACCCCCAGGAGTGTATTATACAGGGTGCCCGGATTTCGTAGGGACAACATGGGTAACTTTTGTATTTGAAGAGATAGAGAGATGGTTAAATTAGCAAAAAGGTGCAGGTTTGAGAGCTCATTAAGAATCCATCTTCAAATTTTACTTGTCATGGCCCACTGGTCTAACATTAAAAAACAACAAAATATTCACATTTCTTTTATAAGCTGTAACTTTTTTGTTACTTAAGGTATTGAGATGCGATTTGAACTAATTTGCATGGTAATTTAAATACTTTTATTAGTACTTAATAAAACCAATTTTATATGTGTAAATTTTTAGTAATCTAACTTAACCTCAACATTTTAAATTGGTGCCGTGCAATTTTTTTTACCCTTTTAAGAGAGGATTTTTTTTAATGCAATGATGTATTACATGGTATGGAAACTTCTGTGAAATTATGTTTCGAAACAAAAAGCAGGCTTATCATCATACGTGCCTGTCAGTAGTGTGTGTTATTACTTCAACTTATAATGGAAAATTTTGAAAATATAATGTATTTTGTGCGCATATCAAGAACGTAGAACTTACACGTCAAACATACGGAACACACTGACACTACTGGAAGGCACGTATGATGATAAGCGTGCTTTTTGTTTCGAAACATAATTTCAGAGATAACGTAATAAATTTTAAAAATAATTATTGTGATCATGGCACTAGTGATTTCTACCTGTAAAAAGAATAAGCTGTTTTTCAAAATTTTGAAGAAGTTTCCATATCATGTAATACATCATTGCATTCAGAAAAAAATTCTCTCTTAAAAGGGCCAAGAAAATTGCACGGTACCAATTCAAAATTTTGAGGTTAGGTTAGATTACCAAAAATTTGCACAAATAAAATTAGTTTTAGTAAGTGCCAATAAATGTAATTAAATTACCATGCAAATTAGTTCCAATCGCATCTCAATATCTTAAGTAACAAATCAGTTACGGAATATAAAAGAAATTAGATTTCGTTTTTTTTTAATTTTAGACAAGTGGGCCATGACAAGTAAAATTTGAAGATGGATTCTTAATGAGCTCTCAAACCTGCACCTTTTTGCTAATTTAACTATCTCTCTATCTCTTCAAATACAAAAGTTAACCATGTTGTCCCTACGAAATTCGGGCACCCCGTATATGTGAAAATAATGTAAGAAAACTCAAATTTTGTTATCCGATTTTCATTTGTTCTCAAGTTATAGCATTACAAAAAAAACAACTTTTTATGGAGAACTTAACTGAGTTTTCGTAAAAACATTTTTGTTAATTTAAGATGTAATCATTTGCAAACAATCGACAAATGCACGATTTATTACAAAGGAATAATCTGTATGGGGATTTTTTACGACGCTGTATCTTGAAAACAAATGAAAATTGGATAACATGTGAGTTTTTTACATTATTTTCATGTGTATAATACACTCCTGAAGTTTGGTCCGTTCCTCCTGATTCACCCTATATAAGAAACAAAGCAATTTCAAAACAAAAAATATACGGTACCCCCCATCCAAGAAAAGCGCCCTTCCGTGCTTTCCAAGAATACTTCGATACTCAGCATCACTCCGTTTCGCTAATACAATGAAATGCTATGAACCAGTTATTTATCAAAAAAAAAAAAACAAAAAACAAAAATTTTTTTTTGCCGACGACCATAGCTCAAAAGTTGATGTTGCCTTCATTTTCGGAGGACCTATCGTATGAAAACGATCCAAGACTTCAGGAAGGTTCCTGGCGACTGGAATCGTGTACACATACGAACATACATCCCCCGCACAGCACGTTTAGGCACCCCCCAATACGGGGGATTGATCTAGTGGGCTGGGATTTTCACCAAAAGATCCGCACCGCCGAGACGGAGATTTGATATAGTGGGTTCATTAGTCGGTTGGCTCGAATTTTAGAGATATTTGACTCAGAGTGGTTTTCGATATGAGGGAATTTCAATACTTCGTACACTTCGTGTCGAAGTAACTAAATAACCAGCAAAAAACCAAAATATAGGTAACGCAACAATTTGCTAAATCTATACATATACAGGGTGGTCCACTTTTTTGTAGCAGGACTTTAATAGTAGACAGAAAAACTTATTTCAAGGCGAAAATTTCATATGAACATAGGCCCTGAAACTCTTAGTTTTAAAGATACAGAGCGTTCAAATTTTCGAAAAAATATAATTTTTTCTATACAGTATCCCAACCAGCTCAGATAATTCAACTAAATTTGGTGTGCAACTCGAGCCTAAATGCTACTACATTCCATGACAATATCAAGGTCCTCGATCGACCAGTGGCGGAGATGTGGGGTTTCGCGACCAATAAATTAAAAAAATTACTAGTACGACCCTGTTGAAAATCGAAATTGTTTTTTTTTTTTTCAAAAAAAGCGTTTAATTCTCTACAAAAAATGTCTCTTCACATTTCCCCATATCTCCAACGGTTGCTTAGCAATTTTTAATAGTTTGGTCAAATTCATGTTTTTTATTCAAAATAAACTCGAATAGTTTTGGGGTAGAATATTATAATTAAATAAGTTACATTCCTTATTACTTATTACTGAACATTGAAAACAGGTTTTCAAACATGGGAAACATTTATTTAATTAAACTTATTTAATTAGAATATTCTACCCCAAAACTATTCGAGTTTATTTTGAATAAAAAACATGAATTTGACCAAACTATTAAAAATTGCTAAGCAACCGTTGGAGATATGGGGAAATGTGAAGAGACATTTTTTGTAGAGAATTAAACGCTTTTTTTGAAAAAAAAACAATTTCGATTTTCAACAGGGTCGTACTAGTGAATTTTTAAATTTATTGGTCGCGAAACCCCACATCTCCGCCACTGGTCGATCGATGACCTTGATATTGTCATGGTATGTAGTAGTATTTAGGCTAGAGTTGCACATCAAATTTAGTTGAATTATCTCAGCTGGTTGGGATACTGTATAGAAAAAATAATATTTTTTCGAAAATTTGAACGCCCTGTATCTTTAAAACGAAGAGTTTCAGGGCCCATGTTCATATGAAATTTTCGCCTTGAAATAAGTTTTTCTATCTACTATTAAAGTCCTGCTACAAAAAAGTGGACCACCCTGTATAAAGGAAAGTCATGACCCTGACTAATCAACGCAGAGCCGAAACCAGTGGTACTAGAAACTTGACATTTGGGTGCAAGGTTCAATTTGTTACGTAAGGTAGTGCTAAGAAGGGATTTTTTGAAATTCGACCCCTAAAGGGGTGAAAACGGGTAAAATGTGTTTTCACGAATTCCTCAATATCTCTTACACCCGATAAGATATCGATTTGGTGTTCACTTGCAAAGATTAACAATGCAAATACCTGGAAACGTATTTCAGGATTTTGCCTTAATCAACCCCTAAAGGTGCAAATCTGGATTGGGGATGAATTAAAGAACCTTTCGGATCTTCCATGTTTATTGAGTTAGAGCATTCTTTTTTGGCATATAGATGTATTTTTAAAATATTTAGAAAGGGGTTTAAGGGAATTTAAAAATTTTAACCCTAAAGGGGTAAAAGGAGGAAACACTGAAAACGGGTAGGGGGGGTTAAAAATTTTTTTTTTGCTGTGAGTTTCATTTCACAATAAAATGGGTTAAAAGCGATTTTTTTAAATTCCGCCCCTACGGGGCTGAAAAGGGGTAAAATGTGTTTTCACGAGTTCCTCAATATCTCTTAGACCCGACGAGATAGCAACTTGGTGTTTACTTGCAAATATTATCAATGCAAATACCTAGAAACGTATTTTAGAATTTTGCCCTAATCAACCCCTAAAAGTGCAAATCTAGATTGGGGGTGAATTAAAGAACCCTTCGTATCTCCTATGTTTATTGAGTTAGAACATTCTTTTTTGGCACATAGATGTATTTTTAAAATATTTAGAAAGGAGTTTAAGGGAATTTGAAAATTTTAACCCTAAAGGGGTAAAAGGAGGAAAAACTATTAAATGGGTTGAAAGAACTTTTTTTAAATTCCACCCCTACGGGGGTGGAAAGGGGAAAATGTGTTTTCACGAGTTTCTCAATATCTCTTAGACCCGATGAGATAGCGGCTTGCTGTTTACTTGCAAAGATAATCAATGCAAATACCTAGAAACGTATTTTAGAAGTTTCCCCTAATCAACCCCTAAAGGTGCAAATCTGGATTGGCATTGAATTACAGAACCCTTCATATCTCCTATGTTTATTGAGTTAGGACATTCTTTTTGGCATATACAAATTTCTCAATATTTCATAAGGCCCTATAATGTAACAATTTGGTTTTACTTAAAAAGGTTACCTATAGAAGTTCCTAAAAACGTAATTCAGGATTGTGCACAGATCAACTCCTAAAGGTGAGAATTTGGTTTCAGGGGTAAATTATAGAACCTTTCGTATTTCCTGTGGTTCCTGATGATCATGGTTTTTGGGCATATGTGTGTTTTTTAAATCTTTAAAAAGTGGTTTAAAGTTTTTATTCTAAATTTCATTGTGAAAGGAGTAAAAATGGGGTAAAAGTAAAAAGAAGTTAAAAAAGAGGTTAAAGTCATTGATTTTTTTCTGTGTGTCCAGTTTAGAATAAAATAGAAGGATTTCCGAAATTCTACCTCTCAGTAGTGTTGCTACAATTTATGAATACAACATTTAATAAGTACATTTATTATTTATATTTTCATTGTTATACTATAAACCTATAGTTTTATCAATCTATATAAGGAGAACGACAATTACATATACATTTCCAGGGGATACGTGCAGCATAAAAGGGTTATGGAGAACTTTTTTCGGAAGAATATTGTTTCCTTTTTACGTACAATATTGTTTTGCAGCGTTTGTTAGTTTAGCGTATTGGGTGAGAGAGGAGGGGAGCATTCTAGAATTCGTTTAGGATTTAGAAGAAAAAACATTTGTAGTCCGTACGAAGAACGGGTATCTTGCTAGTAAATTAATAAAAACTAACAGTAATCTAAGCAGTAAACTAAGCAGTGTCTTGCTAATAAACATTAAGCATCACATTTTGTATTTAATCTTTCTCCAACTTGACCATATCACGCACAGGTAGTTTCTTTCCATTTTTATCTACAAAAATTGTTTCATTGTTAGTCCAGACTTTCCTGCGACCAAATTTTTCAGATGCACAAGCAACAATATCTATCCTGGCTTTGGAAAGGTCCTCTTTAATGACTGCTGATGACCCACAGTTCTTTTTCTATTTATTATTAACAAATTTCGGTATCTATAACTGACAAATGTTATTATAATACCACGGTGCTTAGTTGACTACCACGGAAAAGCTCTGTGACATCTATTTATGTGGTCCGTAATAAGCTGCATACAAAGTTTATCACTAAAAATATCAAGTACGACCTTCTCCACGTCTTAATTTTTGTTATCAATGTTGTTATGCCTACTGAATTGTTCCAGTCCATCAATTGTTTTATTTAATTGGGCATTTCCTTCTCAAGTGCTTCTAACACCTTTTCAAACTTGTTTCTTGGTTTTTTCTAGTATCTGCAAGTTTTTCTGCTAAATCTTTTAAATTGTTCGTCCCCAAAATATTCTTCAATACTATTTTTAACTTGATTTTTAATATCAACACCCTGATTCTGTGTAAAAACCATTGCGTTTTATCCACTTTGCAACAAGAAAGGCAACTGAATATGGTTGATTTATTAGTTTAGGTAGGTATATCGAATTTTGGAATTCGCAAAACACACTCGTACACGTCTAATTTCGTCTTTGCTTCATAGCAGAATGTAGAATCCGACATAATAATTTGCTTTGCTTGACGGCACTCTGAGAGCGAACCCGTGAGCTGAATTGGCTGATTTTGGTGTCAATCGACTCAGGGCGACGCAAGTAAGCCAGTAGTAGGGTTTTCAAAATTTTATAAGTGACTTTTTTTATGTGGATTTTCTAACCTCAGAATTAACTAGACACACAAAATGGATCACTCTTGTACAAATTATTATTTCGCGCCCAATTTGGGAGCAGAATGCTAGTAAGGAAATACTTTATGCCAGACACATTATAACTCATATCTTTCCAATCATATAATATAAATATAATTTACAAGCATAATAAGTCATACAACTTTACTTCTAATTGACTAATTAACTTGACATTTTTATGTACCACCTTATTCAAATATATAGACAAGGCTTGGACTAACAACATCACCACAAGGTTCTTTCAAATGTCTCATATGCGTCTTCATATGTTTAACTAAATTACTTTTTTCAGCTGTTTTATACTCACAAATTCAACATGAGTAAGGTTTTTCTCCGCTATGTATCCTCATATGTCAAACTAAATCACTTTTATGAGCTGTTTTATGCTCGCAAATTAAACAAGAATAAGGCTTTTTTCCTGTATGGACCTTCATGTGTTGATTTAAATTACTTTTACGATTTGCTTTAAATCCGCACACTGAACAGGAATACGGTTTTTCTCCTGTATGAATATTCATATGTTCAAGTAAATGACTTTTACGAGTTGCTTTATAATCGCACACTGAACATGTATAAGGCTTTTCACCTGTATGTATCTTCATGTGTTTAATTAAATCATTTTTCCGAACGGTTTTATACTTGCAAATTGAACATGAATTAGGTTTTTCTCCTGTATGGATCTTCATGTGTTGATTTAAATGACTTTTACAAGTTGCTTTAGATCCGCACACTGAACATGTATAAGGTTTTCCACGTGTATGTATCTTCATGTGTTTAATTAAATCACTTTTCCGAACTGTTTTATACTTGCAAATTGAACATGAATAAGGTTTTTCTCCTGTATGTATCTCCATATGTTGAACTAAACGACTTTTCTTAACTGCTTTATAGTCACAAATTAAGCACAAATAAGGTATCTGTCCCGTATCTGTTCTCGTATGGTTAACTAACTCATGTTTTGCTACTGGTTTCTTTTTGCAACTAGAACACGAACTCTTGTCTTCTGCTTTATTTTCACAGACCTTGCAAATAAATTGATCTTCTAAAATGCTTTCGCTTGCTGTACATGTAGCAAGCAATACATCTTTCACATCAATTTCCTCCTGTTTGATATTCAATCCATGATAAGCTGTGTTGTCAATACTGCCTTCAGTGCCTTCCATAATCTCTTGCTTTACATGAAAGTTTGCTATTACTTGTTCTTGTGATGCGGTTGCCGTTGCACTATGGAAATTACTATCAGGTAATTCCTGCTTCACATCCATTGTGATTCTGAAAACAAACAGGGGAAGGAAAATGTAGTTAGGTTAAGTTGCTTGTGTTTATATGTAAGACTCAAACTCGAATTTGCTCAATTTCCGAATGGAATGCTCAGTCTGGGAACTATATGTAAAACCTAAATTCGCCATATTGTCGAATTAATTAGCTCAATTGCAGCATTAGCTAAATTTATTTCGGCAGTTGAGGAAATTCGGTATCTGTGTTCAGCATGTGTTATATTTTAAATTTCCCATAACTGAGTTCTGATGTGTTTACTTACGTTGTATAATGTGATATTCGAAGTAGCAACTAATATAGAACAGTCTAGCAGTAAAAATGACGGATCACTACACAAACCACCATTTTAAAAACAACATGAATTATTATATCAAGTGCAATTCAAATGAACTACTTTCACGTAAAGGGTGTTCCACTAGCGGATATTCATATAGTAACCATATAAAGTACGTTTTTTTCCTATAAAAATTTTCAAGGTCAAAGAATTTAGGGTTTATGTTGGCATAACTTGGATTTCTTTAAAAAATATATGTTGGTAAAATTTGTTTTAGTAACTTTATAGAACTAAAAATGGTGGGAAATTTAAAATCTGGCATTTAAAGTTCTTTGTATACATCAAAAGCTCTTGCTAATCTTTCGTAAACGTCTTCTCTGGTGTGTTAGAATGCCAGATCCAACAGTTCCTCTGCACACTTCAGAAATGCTTTTTTACATTTAACTTTAAAAGATTACTTTTTTACGCGTATTCAGTTTCAAAAAAAAGCTGACAATTTAATTTTAAATGTCAAAATTACACAAGTCGTTTACAGGAAAACCTGACGAAAATAAATTTTCTAATAATTTTAAGAAAGTAGTTTTGCCAACTTTTATCTTGACCTTGAAAATTTTTATAGGAAAAAAACGTACTTTACATAACATAACCACCGTTTTAAACTGACCAGAAGGTTTTTGTTATCATTCATGTGAAAATATTCCAGAAACACAGTCAACCATATATCTAATACTTACTATATTGCTAACGGCTATGAGTGGGAAACTCACCGATGAAGTGAGACACACAACCAACTCCTTCATGTATACGGTGAGTGTTGTGCGCAGGCCCTACCAGCAATATATGTGTATTATATATATGTTGTCAACTATTTGTGTTAGAACTGGCAATGTAATTACGTAATTAGTATTACTTATTAATTTTAACACTACAATGTATGATATAGAAAGTGATAGTAAACCATTTTGGGACAAGATGGCTGTGGAATTTCAGTTGCACGTCCACTACGTTATATAAACTGAATGCTGTATTTAGAGAACTCGTTCAAAAAATATAATTCGATTTAAAAATCAGATGTTTTGTGAGAACAGTACATTGTGTATCTAGGACGAAAAGCGAAACATTCGCAGACGACTGTGAATATTGTTGGGCGAGGCGAATGGCGAGACTCAACAACACAGAGTCTGGAATGTTGCTTTGTGTCCAAGATAAACATACTATTTTCCGCCGATCGATACGAGTAACTAAAAAACCTGGGAAATAGTACTCGAATATTCTCTGCATAGGCCGGGAATATTATTCCTGTATAGTTTATTGTAATAGTTACCTAGCAACGGCTGATGTAGTGGAATGTTTGAATTATTCTTGTACAGTTTTATTGCAAACTAGCTGACCCGGCAAACGTTGTTCTGCCCAAAAATAATTTGTCTCTGAAACCCCGTTTAACACTATAGAGTTTTAATTTTATATCATGTCCATCGCCATTTTCTAGCTGTAACCCGCGACTTCGTACTGCGCGATGTTCGTTATTTGTGTATTAATAAATAACTAATTATTTCTGTCATCCCATCCTATCCCGTCCCTATCCCCGTACCGTCCCGTCCCGTCCCGTCTCCTCCCCTACCATCCCATCCCTTCCCGTCCCGTCCCTTTCTATCCCTTCCCGTCTCGTCCAGTCCCGTCTCTTCCCGTCTCGTCCAGTCCTATCCCGTCTCGTCCCCTCCCGGCAAACGTTGTTCTGTCCAACAACAATGTGTTTCTGAAACCCCGTTTAACCACTATAAAGTTTTAATTTTATGTCATGTCAATCGTCTTGGACTTAAAAATAAATGCCGTTTTCGCAATCAACTTAAAAAAAACTTCAATAACGTGTCTGCCCGACATGGATTGTGCCTGCTATTAACGGGTTCAGCATACGTTTTCCGATATTCGAATTTTTTATTTCTTTCATTTTAAACAGCAGAATACGACTATTTTCATTATCCGTAGCGCGCTGGTCATCATTGCGGTTCGCATGTAAAGTACATACCCACGCAGCTGACTGTCTTCGACTATGTTAGCTCGTCGTGCCTCTGGCATTGTAACAGACACTATAAAACGACACGGAATTGTTTTCACACATCACTTGTGCACCAACCAAATTTGAATGTCTGACTGACTGACTGACTGACTAACTGCGGCGACTTATGTAAAGCATTTGGAATTACATAAATTGCTATTAGTGTCTTATTTCTTCCGCTTTCGGTTACCTGATGCGGATAATGACATTATGGGGAAAACCCTTCAAACCATAAGCACAGGTGTGACTGCAATAGAAACAACACACTTTCGATATTTCCAATTTCCGGCTTTCTCTTTGGGATTTCTTAATTTTTCTTTCCTTAAGAACCTTCTACAAAGTGTTAGAAAACTTAAAAAAGATGAATAAATTCGGTAAAGTCGTTTTCAAGTTATGGCGTGACAAGGGAAATAGGGATTCATTTTTATATACATTGTTATGATACACTAAGGGTAGTTGCAAAATAAAAATATAAAATGATGAATTTGGAAGATTATCACAATCAAATTTTGAGGTGTTTAGATAAGATTGAATTTTAATTTTAAAATAAATCATGAAAATTAATTGAGACAATGAGTAAGGCAATTTGATAAGTAAATAGCAATTGAGTATTCAATTTTGATGGTTGAGTTCAATTTTAATAAAGTTTCAAGCCAAGGTTACAATTATTGACAAATGTGCTTGCGATAATAATAAAGAATTGTAGCATGTAATAATATGACATTAATATTTTTAAGAAGGCAAGAAGAATTGTAACTACGAGAGATATAAAATTTGTTTTAGTTAGAAAAAATAAAGAAACTCATAGAAAATGTATATCGAATTTTGAAATAACTAATTTTGAGAATAAAAAGTTTAAAATTATGCCTTATTTTGTATAATAGTTTGGTAAAATACAAAATAAAAGGGCTATTAACAAATCTACGTGGTGAAAATATGAAAATTTGAAAATATAACCTGGAATTAATAAAACCATACAATCGGCGAAGAGATTGTGCAATACAGTGAATTGGAAATAAATAACACAGAAGATTAGTACATTATTTGAAGGAATTTGGATTTATTGATACATGCAAGATATAATTAGGATTCATTGGTGACGTTGGTGGTTGCATGGAAGACGGGTCAAACATTTAAAAGAAAGTTGTCAGAATTAGCTGCTTGATTTGGGCAGTTTTTGTGGGTATTGCTGGAT